>JADLZN010005777.1:0-564416 GCA_018155175.1 Sinocyclocheilus anophthalmus
AAATTTCCGTCACACGCTTGGAATTCGGCCAATCACAACGCACTGGATAGCTGGCCAATCAGAGCACACCTCGCTTTTTCAGACCGATGAGCTTTGTAAAAATCAACGCGTTTCAGAAAGGCGGGGCATAGAGGAGAAAAAATTAATGTACAGTATGTGGAAAATAATGGTTTTTTAACCTTAAACCACATAAACACATTTCAATACACCAAATACAAAAAATAATGTTCTTTTTAGCAACATCACATTGACCCCTTTAAAACAGTCTTAATAAAAATTCAGAAAAGGTAGCTATTAATACACAATGAGCATGACTGATTTATAATACTAAATTCAAGTCTGCATCAAAATACTGCAAAAAAAAAAGCATCTCTGAGGAAATCTGTTGCTTAAAACTTGTCGTAATTTGTATAAATTAAGACCGTAAATCATTGACACTTACATTTGGGTATCTGGAGTTTTTAGGCCAGCCATCGATAGCAACCATAATCCTCTGTCTAACCAGATTGGCGGCTTGTCTGGTCTCAATACGAATCCGTGGGATTCGTCGGTCTGCTGGGGTGAAGAGGTGCCTTGTTGCCTGGTGTTGGAATTCAAAACAGCCAATTAATACAATACATCAGACAAACATATCATATTGTTCAAGAAACAGAGATTCTTAAAATGACTTAGCAGTCATGCATATAAAGAGCAAAATACAGTGATTATATTAACAATAACTGAATTATTCTTATACTGTGTGTTTAGCTCCTCAGCATTGTTCATACAGAGCTTCAGCTAGTTATTTCAGTCACACTACTGTATCTTATGCTCAGTGCTCACACATTTATTTGATCAAACCTTCAGTAAAAAACTATAAATATTGCAATATTACTTATTGTGATATACACTGCCTAGCCAAAAAAAGTCACCATACTGAAGAATTCAGGATTGGATCATTATTGCAGTGATTAACATGTTTCTGGTATGTTATACAGTGGGTATAGAAAAGAATCAACCAACTTTAAAATAATCACATTTTGTTGCACACACATGTACATATTCCAGGACGACTATTCTAAGATTCACCAGGCTTAATTTTTGAAATAGTGGTTTAGTGAGCTTGATTAATCATTTTCTTGCATGAATAGGCCACCACAGAGTCCTGAACTTAACTCTATTGAAATTCTTTGGGAAGTGATGGAGTCGACTTTGCAGAGTAGTTCAACTCTCCCATTGTCATTATACGATCTCAAATCAAAATCGTTTCTTCCGTTCTGCTGCTTCATGTCTTTGTGGAAATCATACTTTTTTCCAGGATTGTTTGATGAAGTTCAAATGCATTTAAGCGTTCCAATAAACAACATAAAAAATAAAAATAGTTTGTAACATTATAAATGTATTTACTGGCACTTTTGATCAATTCAATGCATCCTTGCGGAATAATAGTTTGTTTGTTTTTTTATAATGAAAGATCAGACTTTTAAATAGAAAAACCACTTGGCTATACAATCACCTTTTGCAATATTAGGCTTTGCATTTGCCAAGGAAAAAGTTTAAATCAGTTCTAAGCAGGACAAAGTCACTGTCAAGACTGCCAGCAACAGCACCAATAATGTCAAGCAAAATCAACAGACCTCAGTGACTGAAAACTAGCTAGTGGTGAAGCACTGTTACCTCTTTGATCATTGACTGTGAGAGCATCCCACAGAAAGGCCTCCAGTTCCTCTTTATAATGCCCACCACTCGTCCAGTGGGCTTGAGAACACTAGAGTCTGATGGTACACCCTTCAGCTACAACACAACAGCAAGAAGTCATCATACAGGTCATAAAAATACACAATATACTTTGCCAGAATGCACACAGCTTCCAAAACAGAGCCTTTCGGATTCAACTACACAGTGACTGGATACATTTGAGTAATTATATTAACAGTTAAATGATCTTATGTGACTTCTCTTACCTTATTTTCAGTCTCATCTTCCTCGGCATCTTCATCATTTGGACTATCATCCTGCAGCACAACAGATGATGGAGCAACCCAGCGTTCTTTGGGAAATAATTCAATAGCCACTACATCCTGATGAACAGCCCGATTTAAATTCTGAAGGCCTTGAAGTAGAACCTGCCAGAACATGTGATGTTAACAGATTTTTCTGCTCACAAATGTTTTAAAATGAATAGTTTACCAAAAATGGTAATTCACTTAAAATCTACTCACCCTTAGGGGCAATCAAGATTTAGCATTAATCACTTGCTCAGCAAGGGATCCTCTGCAGTGAAATTGAGCATCCAAACAGCACTAAAAACATTACAAATAAATCCACACGGACTAAAGTCCATCAATTAAATCTGCTGAATTGTAAAGCTGGTGTTTTTTTTAAGTAACGATCCATCATAAAGATGTTTCTAACTCAAATTTTTATTCCCGCGACCAATACAAGTCCTCTATCCATCTATTGCTTTCTCCCATTAAGGAAACAGGAGCATTATTATGACTCATATTTTCAGCAAATCAATGGTTTGGAAGTAAAAAATGTTTTTAAAGGGGTCCGGTATGCCCATTTTCAACATGTTGAATGATTCTTATAATATATTCTATTATAATATATTCTAAAATAGATTATTCCTGTGAAGGAAAAGCCATTACTCTAGTTTCAGTCTCACGTGATCCTTCAGAATTTTGACCCTGGACCACATAACCAGTCATAGGGTGAATTTTGAAATTGCGATTTATACTCATCCTGACGAAAACGCTTTCAATTGAGTATATGAGTTTTGTTAGGAGAGGGACAATATTGGCCGAAAATACACTTGTGAAACTCTTGTAATCCGTGGGTGGGTACAAAAAAAAAATCTAAATATTGAGAAAATCACTTTAACGTGTCCAAATTAAGTCATTAGCAATGCATAATAATCAAAAATTAAGTTTTGATATATTACAGTAGGAAATTTACAAAATATATCCATGGAACATGATCTTTACTTAAAATACTAATGATTTTTGGCATAAAAGAAAAATGTATCATGTTGGCTATTGCTACAAATATACCCGTGCTACTTATGACTGGTTTTGTGGTCCTGGGTCCCAAATCATTCTAATATGCTGATTTGGAATTATTTTCAATGTTAAAAATTGTTTAAACATTTTTGTAATACATTTTTTCAGGTTTCTTTGATTAATGGAGAGTTCAAAAGAACAGCATATGTTTGAAATATATATTTTTGCAACATTATAAAAGTTTTTACTGTCACTTTTGATAAATTAAATGTATCCTTACGTTAAAAAAAAACTGCAACAACCTTGAACGCTTGCATTAATTTATTTTCAACAAACTATGGTCCAAATACTTTGTGGGGCCACTGTATGCTTTATCTGTATACTAAATCATTGTCACCACTTACACTAATACTACACAGTGTCATACTGTTGTGCCATTGATGTTGTTAGAGAGAGACTATAATACTTAAAATAGGGAGGGGGAAGTTTCGTCTCTGCCGGTAACCTCCCCTTCCCTCTGTCTCTCATCACCCAAGCCCAAGGGGGCAGTAATGGCGAGCAGGTAAAAGTCAGGGTGACTAAGTATAAGGTGGGAGGAGGTGTGGCTGCAGGAGCGGTTACCGGGGGCAACGATGATGATGATGATGATGATGATGAGGGGGGTGTGAAGGTGAAGGAACTGGGCGAGGGCGACCCCCAGTGGCAGCAGATTCAGGAAGTGGTCAAAGAGCAGCTAGAGAGAGCCGGCATCAAGGCCAAAGGTAGGCCAGAACACACTAACACACACACACCTAAGTATTCTTATTTCCCTGTGTGTGTGTCTTTGTGAGTGGAGCGAAGACTTTATATTTCATCCTGAAATCTTAAATTATTCTTCTGCCCGGACTTTGCTCTGAGTAACTTGTTTCCTGTTCTTCACTTTGACTCTATTCCACTAAAACACATCTAGACATACGTGTTTCACAATTATTTTAGATGCCAGTGATTTTGTTTTTCCCTTGATGCTGGCTTGCGTGGCTGCAGAGAAAGGTGGAGGAGGTCTTTTTCAGCCTTAAGAATGGCTTTTAACGAAAACAACATTATAGGATTTGTGTGCACTCACATTTGTCAGTAGAGGGTGGTGGCTGTTGCTCCAGTTTTGCTGGTTTTGGAGTAGAGATGATGTTTAGGCTGACAGAATGTGAAAATTTTGGAGTATGACAGCATTTCGTTTGTCCTTCCTAAATTCCACAGGCTTTATTACCATCTCTGCCTGCATCATTTCTGTCACTACTTATTTCTTCTACCAACTGTGTGTATGGGAATGAAAAATAATAATTTTGTTATTCTGTCTATTGTTAGACTAACAATATAGTTATGTTAATGTACTTGGGTGTTGACTAAGGATTTCTGGGCCTGTTTTTCAGGAAAGATTGAGGTGAAGATTTTAACTCGTAAAACAGCTGAGGAAGCGGGAGATCAGTGGCTCACTGAAGAGGATACAAAATCATTTAGAGAGCTTCTCATCAACCTTCTGGTATGAACCTATACACACAACTATACCTGCAACATGTAAAAAGCAACACCTACCTGCAAGTTCACTAAAGCAGTCATATACGTAGAATCACATTTTCTTCATCTTTTAAGATAAGAGTTCATTGTACTATAAAAAAAAAACGTGACATGCTCACATTTACCCATCAGTGAGACCTCTTCGGTATTCGAAAACGTAGCCCACCTGGTCACAGTGAGGTGCTAAAGAGAAAGCTTCATAGATACTATTTATCATGTGGTCACATTTGTGACATTTCAGTCAAATTTGGAGGGTAAGAAGGTCCATTGTAAATGGTGTGGCGATGCATGAAGCACAGCTCACACAGAAGTCACTTTCAAAACAAGCAGCTTTCTAATGGTTAGTGCAGTAAATTCAGGGAATTGTTTTTTTGCAGATTTCTGCAAATTACTGAATATCGCCTGTGAATTTCACACCTGACCACACCTTAACAGTTAATAATAACCATAAAATGTGGGAAAGTTGGTCAAATCTTGTGCTGTTTTTAGCTGTTAGCACCTGAAATTTTTGCATATTTTCTGAAGAATCCCAATATTACAAACTTCAGATTTCAGCATGGATTGTTTTGTGAACAGTTTGGTTTGTACAGAATTTTATACTGGATCCAACAGAAAACCCATTGTTCACATTTAAATATTAGAAGGTGGCATTTAAAGGCAAATATTAAAGGCAAAGCGGCAAAAAACAGGGCCGAGAAAAGGAGGACATGGCCTAATGACTACTATTTAAGAAGCAAATTTTTTTTTAAATAATTAAAGAATGTGTGATGTGACCCTTATAATATAAACACCATATATACTGTACATTTCAGTGTCTGTTAAGGAAAATGTCCTAGTTTCTTACACTGATTCAACAGGTAAATAAATTGGTGTTTACTCTTTTGTGTGCAGACAGGAGGTACGGAAGAAGTGTATAAAGAGCAGAAGAGACAGCAAGAGTTGGAGAATAACTACAAATTTGTCTGGGGAGAAAAACAGGAAGAGAGCCAGTCCACAGGAAACAGTGATTCTGATGAAGCAGACTTTTGAGCCTTTTCCTCTTCTCTCAAGCACTGTTAACCTCAAGAAGGGCAGCCAGCATTCTCTGAACTATTAACTGCCTGGTCGTCTCATGCATCGCAACCAAACTGCTCTCTTAGACCGTTTAAGTCATGTGAGCCCTGTGAGGGGTTCAGTCCACTGCCGTGAATTCTGATTATCCTGTATGAGCATCTGTGAATGGTTTATCTTGCTTGATTTCAATCTTGGATTTTTTTTTAAACAAATATACAAATACACACATTTCAGTTGTGTTGCTCTTTGTCTGTGTGTGACAGGCTGTGACAGATCTTTCTTCTCTCTTACATGCAGACAACATATCAGATAGTATGCATATCAAAGTTTGTTTTGCAAAGACAGTCTGAACTAACATTTACTCATCCTTGAACAAACATTGATTTTGTTTGTCTTGGTTGCTCTTGAATGTCAGAAAATCTGGATTCAATGGATGCCTTTGATATCCACAGTATGGCGGTAGAGCTTGACGATGCAAGTTGAATGAAAGATTAGCCAATGTAATGTAAATAGAAGCAGTGTCCTGCCACTATTTTCTTCTGGCACATAATTCATGTTTTGTTTTGCAAATATTGTTTGGCCACAGGTTCACAACAGTGGGAAACGTCTAAAGCTACTTTCTCCAACAAATTCTGAGCCTGACCCTGGCCTAAGCAAATAATTTAGTGTACTGCTTCAGTTTTGTCTCAATTCATCTTTTTTGACAAGTTTGTTTGTGCAGACAGCCCAGTTATAAGATGCAAAGTTAGTTTAAAACCTGGACGAAAACCGTTGCCAAACATTTGGAATTTAGCCAGTGCTTTCATGTCACCAGCAGACAAGGGCTCTTTTAGATGTAAATGTTTTGAATGATCATCATACTTCAGTCAGTTGCAAATAATGTTGCTACAGCATTTGATTTGTTATAATTTGTGATAATTTAAGGCATACTTTCAGTTTCTGTTTTCTAATGTAAGCACACTTGCCCTTTTGTGAGGGATTGAGTGGTTAAAGCTGCAGTAAGCAATTTATCAAAAAAATAAAAAACAGATACCAATAAAATACGTCTTGAGATGTCATCGCACTATCCCTTTGAGAGCCCCTGTATTTGGAAAACAGTCAAATAAAGAAGAAAAAGAATGACAGCGGGCCATGCGTGTTAGCCAATCAGAACCTGGTGGCATACGTTTTGCGCCCGGGCGGGACTACTTGTTCAGTTCAATTCAAGTTTATTTGTACAGAGCTTTTCACCACACAAATCATTGCAAAGCAACTTTACAACAAATTAAGTTTCTACAAAAAAACAATATATTTAGTAGTAGCTTATCAGTGGTGACTGTCAGTTAATGTACATATTGCAGAAATGTATGGAAAAATAAATTTAAGATGTAATAAAACAGACGATGAACACTATTAACAGCAATTATTATGTTGCGATTAAACTTATAGCAAAATTTGGTAGTTCTGTATGTTGTTTCAGGGTTGGCATCATCTGAGGTCCTCTGAGGAGTTGGCATCATCTCTTCTCAGGTGTTCTGGATCCAGACTGAAGCTTGTGTAATTCCTAGTTACGCTTCTGTTCTAACCAAGCAAAAATGATTTGTTCAACCCAAGCTAAAGAATAATAATGTGCATTTGATCAGATATAACTGCAGTACAAGATTATGAGATGCATTATTTGAATGCTTGGCCAAAGAGATGTGTCTTTAATCTAGATTTAAACAGAGAGAGTGTCTGAACCCCGAACATTATCAGGAAGGCTATTCCAGAGTTTGGGAGCCAAATGCGAAAAAGCTCTACCTCCTTTAGTGGACTTTGCTATCCTAGGTACTACCAAAAGTCCAGAGTTTTGCGACCTTAGGGAGCGTGATGGATTGTAGCATGGTAGAAGACTAGTTAGATATGCAGCTAAACCATTAAGGGCCTTATAGGTAAGTAATAATATTTTGTAACTGATACAGAACTTAATGGGTAGCCAGTGCAGAGACTGTAAAATTGGAGTAATATGATCATATTTTCTTGACCTGGTAAGGACTCTAGCTGCTGCATTTTGGACTACCTGTAGCTTGTTTATTGAAGATGCAGGACAACCACCTAGCAGTGCATTACAATAGTCCAGTCTAGAGGTCATGAATGCATGAACTAGCTTTCCTGCATCAGAAACAAGTAACATGTTTCATAACTTGGCGATGTTTCTAAGATGGAAGAATGCTGTTTTTGTAACATGGGAAATATGATTTTCAAAAGACAATTTGCTGTCTAATATAACACCCAGATTTTTGACTGTAGAGGAAGTAACAGTACATCTGTCTAGTTGCAAATTGTAATCCAAGAGATTCTGTGTACTGTCTTTTGGTCCAATAAGTAAAATCTCTGTCTTATCCGAATTTAATAGGAGAAAATTATTGGTCATCCAATCTTTTACATTTTTAACACACTCTGTTAGCTTAGATAATTTAGAAGTTTCATCTGGTCTTGTTGAGATACAGTATATAGTTGAGTATCATCAGCATAACAATGGAAACTAATCCCGTATTTTCCTGAGGTGGACCCCCCTCCCCCAGGCCGCTATTTCTACCCCGAGGGGTATATGTCGAACATCACCTGACCAAACCTGGAAAACGGGTCTCATCGCTTCCGCTTGTCGGAGAAAGTGTTAACAGCAGCATGAACTGATGGCGATATCTATGGACTTTTAAGGAAATCGGCAAACCTAGCAAGTTTTTATTATTGGCATTTTATTCCATTTTCTATGAATAAAACTAATGTGAAAGAATAAAATAAAAAAAACTTTAGATATCAGTCGATATTGTGGTGGACATTGGTATGATCATCATTGGGTAATCTACTGTGAAGGCATCTTAAGTAAAACTGACTTCATATTTACGAAGCTAGGCAAAAACGCGTGAACGGAAGCGACGAGGACCCGGTTCCCAACAGAATACGGAAGTCTGTGTGTTGCAGCATTTCCCTATTGTTGTTGCAACACAGCAACCTCTACCAATCCAATGGGGTGCTCATGCTTATAGTAGTAGCTTGGTGGAGTAGACTCATTTTAGACCAATATAATCATTAGGTTTGAGCCAGGTTTCAGTCAAGCAGAGTACATCAAAACTAAACTAAACAAAACTGTTGGTCAAATTTTCAGTGGCTCAGAAAAATCGCTTACAACAGCTTTGGGTTTTCAAAGGTCACCACGAGATGCACAATTGTACATTTTGGTACTACTAAAGAAATGTTTCTCAGAAACCTGTTAAAAATGCATGCGTGGGAGCGATGACTGAAAAATAAAATGTACGATATGCTGTGGTCTACAATAAAAATAATAATTCATAGGTTTAAACAATGTTAAGTAGCCTTGAAGTCGCACACATTCAAATTACAAGCTCACCTCGTGTCTTCTGAGCATTGTGACAAAACGCCTTTTCATTCTGGTCACAATTTTATTGTTAGTATAATATAACAACAGCTAGTATATTCATACAATATACAATCGTTACAAAATATACCCCCGTTTCTGACAGCTTTCAAATGAAAAGCTTGCTGCAGTGAGATCCAGGGAGTTGAGTAAATGCCTATATCAGAGATACATTTTAAAAGAAGCATTATTTAGATCAATAATTTATAACAAGTGAAAAGTGTTCCAAAGTATTGTATCTAATAGATGAAGTAGGGAAAGTCAGAAGAAAAGCTAAAAAAAAATAACTATATCTGCGGATTGCAAGAAAAGCAGAAGAAGGGAGAAGTAGTAGTAAAGAAGTAAAGGAAAGTGTGAAAAAAAATTAAAAATCAGAGTAGGTACAAGTAATATGCAGGAAACTTACATTCTCCCAAACTGGTGTTTATTTCTAATAAGTCAAATAGACTTTATTCCATGATGTCACATGTTACATCGCTAAAGGATCCGGTTTAGCAGCTAGGGCAGGGGTAGGCAAGTTCGGTTCTAGAGAGCCGCAGTCCTGCAGAGTTCAGCTCCAACCCTAATCAAACACACCTGAACAAGTTAATCAATGTATTCAGGATTACTAAGGCTATAGGCAGGTTAGTTTTTTTTCAGGGTTGGAGCTGAAATCTGCAGGACTGTGGCTCTCTAGGACCAAACTTGCCTACCCTGGGCTAGGTCATGGCGACCAGTCAAATGTTGTGGTTAAAAATAGATGTGTGGTTAGATATGGTTTCCACATCTTTAGAACAAATTTAGCAAAATAAGCACTTTGTTTTAAATGTCATATTTTACATATTACAAAAAAAAAAAACAGATTCTAGAACAGAACATCTAGTACCATTAATGACTAATTCTGAGAAACATTACTCAGGCAGTAGTTGAAAGATGTCCAATATCTAACAGAACACCAATAGAAGATGTAACTTTCAAACATATCAAATGTGCATAACATACATAATTTTGGAGAATACTACAAATATCACATAAGAACATAAATCAAACAAAGTAAAAGATAAACATAAATGAATCACAGTATTTGAATATGAATATAGGATTAGGATTATTATAAGAAGCATAAATCAATAAGTAATAAATCACATAACATTGATTATTTGTATACATAATTTATACATCAGTTAATAATGCTTGATTTGAGAAAAAAAAAAAAAAAAGGTTATTAAAATTACTTATACATTGTTAATTTTCGCATAGGGTTGTGCTCATAAGCATTTGAGGAAGCAGACACGACACGACTTGAACGCTCTCAAACCTTCACCGGATTTCAACCGGCTAGGCTAGGCGTAATTGATGTCGATCTTAACAATCTTTCAAACTTTTTTCGACGTGATTCGTTTGGCTCCCTGCCTTCACTTACCAGAATGTGTTCCACGGTTGGATACATGTGGTCCAATCATAACCCGCCGTTCAAATGACATCATCGTTCAGCCTAAGATTGACAGTCGATCCATCCAATCAAATGCGCTTCCGTATGTCTTGTATTAGTTGTGACGCGAACAGTTGAGTTCACACTTCACCGTTCCTCAATCGTTTCGAGAATGGTGTAGTCGAAAAGATTTCCTTAATTATTTGGTTGAAATTAAAGCGAAACAACTTAGTGGGATGGGTGTGTGTCACTGTCCACGAAACAAAGTTTGACAGGGAGTAGCTCTGAAAAGGGTCGGCTAATTATAATACCGAACTGAACCGCCCCCATACCTCTCGGCTTTTACTTGGTGGTGAACAACATTCAGTTAACATAGGAAGAGATAGGAAGCACGTTGCTAGTTAGCTTGAAGTAAAACCTAGTATTATCCCCCAAGGCAAATTTGTACGGGCCGGAAAATAGCCAGGACATGATTCTGAAGCCGATGTACATGATTAAGCTGTCAGATTTATTGGATTTAAGTTGAAAACCACAGCTATGCTGTTATGCTAGCTCTCTGAGTTGGACTGAAATGGCCTCAGTGCCGAATCCTGCAGTTTTTCTCACTTCTGTTATGGAGGAAATAAGCTGTCTGGTAAGATTATGTGTCACCTAAGAAAGGCTAAAATATTTGCTCTGGTACTTCTGCTTAATCATGACAAAGCTGCTTGTTTTAAAACTTTTTTAAAAATCAAAAATAGAAAAAAAGTGTTCATAGATTACAATTAATTTTGTCATTCAAAATGTGTATGTTCTTCAATAATAACAAAAGCAACAGTTGATGATGTCACATTCGTATTTTCTGTACTTCGTCTAAACATTTTAGGGTTTAGTTATTTAATAAAATTAGGCCCCTTTAGTACACTACTATTGTGCTAGTAAACAATTAACATTTTTTAAATGACGATCTTGTATATTTTACGTCTCAAAATTGTCAGGAGAACTAAAGACAAATTGATTATTGGAAGAACGCCAATTACACAACGCCTGATAAGTGTTGTCTAAATTTAAACTTAATTTCCCAATGTAAAAAATTTAATCCAGCATTATTTTCCAGCGAAGACGTTTAGCTGTCATTAGTTGTGTCCTGGTATGACGACGCATGCTGTTTTCTATCGCAGTGCTGTCATAATCAGTCATAGATCATGGAGCTGCTGTCACGCAGACTCTACGCGCATAACATCGGGTTTATTTTCGATTTTTATTTTATTTATTTATTTGTATTAATGAGATCTGAATCGTGAACGTAGCATATTGACAGGTTTGACGAGCACTGCGCCGTCCTCTGCTGCCTGTAGTTAGTGGTTTTGTGTTTCTGTCCGTCTTCTAAATAGTCACTCTGAGGTGAGAGTCTCTACATACAGAGCTCGTGATGAAAGCTCTCGGCGCGCGCTCCGCGTTCTACGTGGGCCTTGTGGTGGGCACGTGCACCATGTACGTGCTCCTGCGTCAGGTTGGGTTCACGCGTAACGTGGGGTCTGTTGAGCCCGAGGCCCACAAGAAAAGCATGCTGGAGATGGTTGAAGAAGAAAACAAGAACTGGAAGAAGGAGAGGTTGGCTCTCTTCAACCTCAATCATCCTCACCATACAGGTAAATACAATGTAGAAATGAATGCTTATAATAAGCAAACACAATATATTCATAGTATGAGCACTACAAGTGAAACTCTGTATCTATAAAGTGCCACAGTGTATATCGATCAATGGCCCAGAAATGATCCAAACCTTTATGATTGTCATATTTGGAACCTGAATGACAAAACATGAAATGCAAGTGAATAGTAGGAAATCAAGTCATACAGGTTTGGAACAAAAGGAGGTGAGTAAATTATGGAAGAATTTGAATCTTTGTTTTTTGTCCTTAAGCATATATGGTAATTGTGTGTATCGGGCCTGAATAACTTAAATGGCGTTACATTCCTATATATAAAATACATTCCTTGTGCTCTGTTGTTTCACCTGTACAACTTGTTTTGCATGGTTTTGTTGGAAACCGTAATATGGAAATGATCCCCTAAATTACAGTCATATTCAATTTTTTTTAGAAATATGTTGTTTGTCAGGTCTTATGATCCACAAAGAACAAGTATTTTGTGAATCTGTCAGTTAATGTAAAAAGAAATAAATAAAGGCATTCCCAAAAGAGGTGTGTTAGACTGGTAAAGCCAGATGATGTATATACAGTGCTTCAGCTTTTACACCCTTTTATTGATATGACTTGTGAATATAATTTCACACCCTGATACTATAATTGAAAAAACAGTTCACCTGTTCCAAGCCTTCTATGTGTGAGGAACTCTTTATGGGCATGTTTGCGTCTGACTGTGTATACTCCCTGGAGAGATGTACTTTGCTTTTAATTTTGGGCTCACATCTTATGTGTTGTCCTTGTTAAAGTTTACAGAAAGGTTTTATCAACAGTTGGTTATCAGTAAACTATCCCAAAAGTAATAAACTGTGGACTATCAAATGCTGGCTCTAAATTTTATGATAAATATTGACACCAAGTTAAAACAGATAATGGTATTCCATCTGATTAAACTAGTTCTTAAGGGTTTATCAAACATTTTTAAAAGCTGTTTGGCTTTGAATAGTTTTTTAAAGGTGTCATATGATGCGATTTAAATTTTTTAGTAGACTACAATGCCGGCTGTTTTGACTCGGAGACTGCAAGTAAGTATTTTTTATATTTAAAGAGTTTTATATTTTATATTTTTTATATTTAAAGCGAGTTTTGGGCAGTGTAGAGTAGCGCTGTTGTTTGTCATTCTCGATCACAAATGCAGACATGGTTTTATGTTACGCGGCGCAATGCAACGCGTAGGAACGCAGTATAATCATTATAAATTCCATAATTAGTCACCACTGGATGCAACGAATGCCTCGTTTATATTGGGTTTTAATGTTTTTAAATCATCGCTCCGGCCTGACAGGGCATCATCGCAATATGGTAAGGGGCGTAACATTTCCATCACACACTTGAGGTATTCGGCCAATCATAACGCACTGGATAGCTGGCCTATCAGAGCACACCTTGCTTTTCAGACCGATGAGCTTTGTAAAATCGACACGTTTCAGAAAGGCGATGCATAGAGGAGAAACAACAATGTACAGTATGTGGAAAATAATGTTTTTTTTTTTTACTTTAAACTGCATAAACACTTTTCATTACACCAAATACACCAAATAAATGTTCTTTTACATATGACCCCTTTAAAGGGTTCATTTCGCCAAAATAAAAATTCATCATTTACTCACACCCTTATTTCGTTCTTCATCTTTGAAACACAAATTAAGATATTTTTAATGTCTGTCCATTGAAAGTCTCCGCAACTAAAACTTTATTCAATAAAAACATTTTAAATGATGTAATCCATATGAGTCGAGTGGTTTAATCCAAGTCTCCTAAAGAGACACATTTACTATGTGATGAAAAGATTTAACTTAGGCTTTTATTCACATTTAAGCCTAAATAGTTTATTCACATTTTATTCCGCACCTACGGTTGAGCTGCCAATGACAATATTTGATGTGATCTGTGTATGTGCACTGACCAATGTTTATATGTGAATATGAATAAAATATTTACACTTCAATTTTAGAAGACTTAAAAAGCACAATTCATTTGAATTACTTTTACAGTGTCATCTTGTACTTTTAATGTTTTCAATGGATGGAAGAAATGAGAGAGCAATCTTCATTTATGTTCCAGAAGATGAACTAAAGTCTTATTGCCTTGGAATGACATTAGGTTGACAAAATTATGAGAGAATTTTCATTTTTGAGTGAACCATCCCTTAACACGGCCTGCATTGTGCTGTCAAATGATAATTGCGATAAATCGCTCCAAAATAAAGTTTTTGTTTTACATACTATATGTATGTGTCCCTGTATAATCTATGTATATTATAATACACACGCATACATGTAACAGGTCAGAAAAATATGGATTTTATAATTAAAAAAGTTATGTATATTATAATTATATGAATATAAATATTAGACGTAAATATTTCAAAAATATATACTGTCTATGTGTGTGTAGTTATCATTCATCATAAATATACACAGAAACCACACCTTATGAAAACAAAAACTGTACGCGATTAATCGTTGGACAGCACTAATTTTGACATGAATTTTTATTCTCACTAGCATCTTTCACATTCAAAATATTCTTATCTGCTTTGTAGCATGTGATTTTGGTTTGTTTTGAGTATTTTTCTGAGTAATCATTGTCTGTCTCTTGTAGGTGAGGATGGCACTCTGGCTGACGCTCTCTATAAGCATGTACGCATTTTGTGTTGGGTCATGACCGGCCCTAATAACCTTGAGAAGAAAGCTCGGCACGTGAAAGCCACGTGGAGTCGCCACTGCAACATTGTGGTCTTCATAAGCTCTGTGGATGACCCTGATTTTCCTACGGTTGGCCTAAACACCAAGGAAGGTCGGGATCAGCTGTACTGGAAAACCATTCGTGCTTTCCACTACGTCATGGACAAGCACGGGGACGAGGCAGACTGGTTCCTCAAAGCGGATGACGACACTTACGTGATCGTCGACAACCTGCGCTGGATTCTGGCCAGCCACTCTCCAGAGGACCCGGTGTATTTTGGCAGACGGTTTAAGCCATACGTAAAACAGGGCTACATGAGTGGTGGCGCAGGTTATGTGCTAAGCAAAGAGGCCCTGAGGAGGTTTGTGGAAGGCTTTCGTACCAAAGTGTGCACTCACACTAGCTCAGTGGAGGACCTAGCTCTGGGTCAGTGTATGGAGAAGATAGGCGTTGTGGCAGGAGACTCCAGAGACACCTTAGAAAGAGAGACATTCCATCCTTTTGTACCAGAGTCCCATCTCACTGGTACATTTCCTAAGACCTTCTGGTATTGGAACTACTGTTATTACCCCATTGTGCAGGTGAGTCCGAATTCAGTGAAGATTGCCTGATATCTATTCTAAAACCTAGTAGCTGCCTAAGATCGCACATGGCTCCAGTAGTCTCTTCATAATATAATATTATATATATATATATATATATTAATATATATATATAATATATATATATACAAAAGTTTGCTTGGAGAATCATGTATTGGAACAGTTTATCAGGTTCATAGTTTTTTTTTTGTTTTTTTTATCAGATAGCCATAGCTTGATCTTCCAGTGAAAGGATAGACTTCTCTCTGGTGACATATGACATACTTTATTTTGTCAGCTTAAACACACCCCTTTTTGCAATCGACTGCAAGTTTGCATTCAATTCTGCCTCCGTCCAATCAACAACTGTGCCCACCCTACAGTTTTTTTCTTTTTTGATAATCTGCCAAACTTGGATGTATGTCATAATACAGAAGAAAATATATTTTGTGGCATTGACTTTGTTTCAAATCAGTCACTTTTCAGTTGAGATGCTACCTGTGTAGACAGTGAAGAGAGTCGTATTAAAGGTGAAAAATCAGACTTCAGTCTTTCTACGTTTGCATTTAGTGCACCCTGAGGGTGTGAATCTCACCCTTTGCATACATTCTATTTAAATAAATGACGCACAAGAACATTTACTATGTGCTTCTCAAGTCAAAAGCCACTAATCCCCGTGTCACTGCACGCCCGAGTGAGCACAAGTTTGTTTTGGCACAAATCAAAGTCTACTGAGTGAATTTTGCTGGCACTTATTACTTTAAGTACTGTTGCCTGATGAAATTAAAAATAAGAAAAGACTAGCTTATAGTTAAGAGTTTTAAAAAGTAAAGACAATTCTGTCATTATTTGCAGTATTAAATGTTTGATAACTTTGGTTTTATTTATTTATTTATTTAGCTTGGAACACAAAGGGGGAAAAAATGTCATAGTTTACTCATACTGAACGTCACCAAACTCGTTAGATGTTTCTGATAGTCGTGTTTTAATTGAACACAAAAGTGTTTGCATAATATGGGCTCTTTTCCATTCCTTTACACTGAATGGGGACCAACATTTTCTTGCTTCAAAAGAATGCAAAAGCACCATAAAAGTTATTGATTTGAATGGTGATTTATATGCCAAGTTGAAGTCAGGAACTTAAATTATCTGCTTAAAAAAAAAACATGCCCTTGTAGATTGCACTTATCATTTATCTGCTGTTTTCTTAAAAAAAAAAAAACACTAACACTAGCTTTTCTAATCTTCTATATTCTATCTATATTCTATCTATAAATATTCTATCTATTTGTTTTTCTTTTTATTTATTATACAATTAACAAAAGCAAAAAAGGCCTCTAACACTAGCTTGATCTATTCTTTTTCTAATCTATCCGTTTTTATATAAAATTTCCTCCGCTGATTATCGTAGACGAGGACGTGACAGGCAACACCCCCCAAAAGCCGCCGCCCCCCTGGTCGGCCGTTGCCGCACGCGGACTAACCGAAGCAGGGTTTTGTTTTTTGCCAGGGACACCCCCCCGCGGTTCGCTGGGGAACTGAAGAAAAGAGTCGGCAGTCACCACAGCACTTTACCCTGGGTTTCAATGTAAATGTAAGTAAGGTGGTGTGTGACACAACAGTAAAAATCTTCCAGTAAATGCTGAAACTGTATCCTTGAGCCAAAACCTAATCAGTGTGATTCGATGTATTATAATCAGTCTAGATTATATATTATAACTTTATGGTGCTTTTAATTAATATTAAAAGATGCAGTCCACTTTCATTGGAACTGCCTAAAAAAGAGCTATCAGGATTTTATTAAAATGAAAAGCAAGACGTGGGTTTGGAACAACATGGCGAGTATGCAGTTACAGGTTATATATAACAATATAATATATTCATATAATAATATATTCTTTCTCTCTGTTTGTCTCAGGGCCCACAGTGTTGCTCAGACCTGGCTGTTTCTTTCCACTATGTGGATGCGTCACACATGTACCTGCTGGAATACTACACTTACCACTTGCGTGCCTTTGGCTACAAATACCGCTATCAGCCCCCTGAGCCCAGTGTCATACAAGACTTAAATGCTCCAGCCCCAGACAAAGTGGAAATCGGAGACATAGAGGAAAAGCTGGGGGCAGAAGAACAGGAAGGAGAAAAGAAATCCCTTGAGCATAATGAAAAGTTATAGCAGATTTTTGCATAGGAATTTTTACAAGTAACATTCAAAAAGAACTGTTTTTGGGATGGTGTCTTAAAATATCTTCTGTATTGTGCCACAGAAATGTGTGCATGACATGTTTGCGTGATTTAATGAACTGGTACAGTTGGGAGTGTGTTCCTCTTAATAATGTAATTGTATGCGAATGTTTAAATATGACAGTGCGGAATTGTATGACATGAAGTTTTAGACTTGTGTGTAGGACCCTGCCTTAATAGTATAATAATGTTGGGTAATATTTTGGGGCCAGAAGCAAGGATGCCTCTGCATTCGTTATACTTTGCATTCATTTCTAATTTGTATTTCTTTGTATAAAAATATGAGTTTGCTCTGCACTGTCATCATAATCACACCGCCATGTATGATTTAACAGCAATGCCATAAGAAAAAGGGCCCTGGTTTTACTTTCATTTGCTCATTCCCTTGAATTAGTGCCTCTGCTCTGATCCAGAAAAATCATGCATTTCCATATGTCCCTGGACCACGTTTGTATTGAGTTTAGGCAATATTTAAACAGCAGCTTATAGATTTTGTAGCTTGCAAACCAATTCAGCAAACATTCAAGCTCCAGCTGTGTTTTCTCTCTACACAGTCTACAATACCTTTGCCAAAGTTGAACGTGCACAATTTACTTTGACTAAGATTACATCGAAATAAAAATTAACCAGGATGTAGTCCTTCAATGAACCAAAACAGCTATACCCTTCTCTGAAAGTTTTTAAAGGGATAGTTCACCCAAAAATGAAAATTGTCATTATTTACTCTTCCCAAGGTTGCTCCCAATCTGTATGAGTTTCTATGAGAAGATATTGCGAAGAATGTAGGTAACCAAACAGTTTCTGGTAGCCATTTACTTGTATAGTATGGAAAAAATACTATTGTGGTCACTGACTACCAGCAATTGTTTTGTTCTTCAAAATATCTTCCTTTGTGTCAGCAGAAGAAAGAAGTTCATACAGGTTTGGAAAAACAACATGAGGATGAGTAAATGATGAACCCATTTTTGGGTGAACTACCCCATTAGGAAAGTTTCAAGAATACGGATTAGTAAGATTCTGTTGGCTGGCCCAACAGTTCATGAGTGCCTGGGAAAGAAGTAAAGGTAGCAAGGTAGATAAGACTGTGTAAGTATACAAAGTTTTTTCTCCATGCTAATGGGAATTGTGGTCTTATAGATGAATGGTGTAGTGTAACACGCTGTGAAGTAATGCAGCTTGTGAGTTATTGGGACTGACCACATAATGCTTTATTTAATTGTTTGCAGTGTGACTGGAGGTTTTTGTTTATCTGGGATTGAATGTTAGGTTTTGCTTCGGTTCACACTGCCAGTGTTGTAACTCATACACCGGTCTGTGCGTGAGATTAGACGTGTTGATTTTGAAGTTGATATAGCCGCTTGTCCAGGGTGGTGAAATTGATTCAGTTTCTTGTGATGTGTGCTTTGTCTCAATTACTCAATTATTTGTGTGTATTTGCTGTACTTAAAGGGATAGTGTACTCAAAAATGAAAACTGTTATCATTTACTTTATGTCCTTCCAAACCTGATTATATTTATTTTGAGAAACAAATAAAGAGATATGTATTCTTTTTTTCATGATTGGACCCTATTATATAAACAAAACACTCTTCAGCATATGTGTTGAAAAACATGAGGCTGAGTAAATAACAGTGTTCATTTTTGGTTGAAATGTCCCTTTAAATGTGCTGGTTTTGGTACAGTTTTCTGAAAGGACCCTTTTAAAATAATGCACACGAAATGTGTATCATTCAAATTCACTTTTTTTTTAAGATAAAGCTGAGAGTTAAATCAGAGGCAGCAGTGCTCAAACTCTTGCACGTGCAGATATTTTGACTGTGCGCTATATAGTTTGACACCACAATTATGAAAGAATTCAAAGTTCATTTTATTTTGAACTGGAAGTGAGTTTATTTTAATACCAACCACTTTTGTCCTTTGACCACTCCAAGCACAAAGTCACTTTTGCTTTTGTCATAGAACTGAATGATTTTGAAGTGACTCAAATGAGCAAATACAAATACATACAGATATACATGTTATTGATCAAATTATCCTCATTTTAGTTGCTAATCAAATTCTGTGTACATCTTGAAATTGTTAATGGAATGATTATGGTTTTGACTAAACATGATTGCTTTACTTATCAATGAGTATTCAGTAATCCATGGTGTGAATTAAGCTATAGGGAAATATCTGTGAAATTGCCAGAGTAATGGAAATGTTTGCAGTATTCTGTACTAGTCTGTTGATTCAAAGAGGAAAAGCACTCTTGAGTTTGCGCCATCCACTTTAAGTATGATCTAATAGTTGTTTTTTGGGGGTAAATTTCCATTATTTCAAAGAGAAGTTAGCTATGAAATATTTGAATGTGCTCATACTTTCCTAGTATGCTGATGATCTTCCTTAGAAAAGCTCTGGCTAAAATTCCTCTGTAAATGTTCCCTTTACAGAGTTTACTTTGTAAGTTGACTTAAGTTTGCATATTTCAGATCCTCAACAGAGAGAAAGACATGCAAATCTTCAGATGAGTAGAGTTTTCTTTGGAGACATTGCATTGATTAAGCAAAGTGTTTTGCCAAATTGCGTTGACTAAGAAGGCCCATAGAAATTTGCTTCTGCACTCTGGGAGATGTGTAATGGATTATATAATGAAGAGGGAACCCAACTTGTCAGAAATGAAGCAGAACCATTCCTAGTGCGAACATCAAAACCAGCAATGCATTTTTGAATTCATGCATTTCATGACCTTGTCTTTAATCCAAAGGTATACGTGTTCCTTTCTTATTCTCTTTTGTCGGTAGGGTCTTTTATGTACAAAGGGAATCCTGTACAGTACTTCCACAGCAATCTTTTATTTATAAAAAAAGAGTGTGAGACAAATGTGTGACAAGAATAATTCAATGAGGAACAATAACCAGCATATTAAATAAAGACTTATTTTACATTAAACTGTTTTTATGTGGCCTCTTCTATGAATAAATAAATAAAATAGTATTTTTGCAGCACTTTAAATAAGCATAAAATTAATAAGGTATGAGCAAGAAAATGTGCAACGTGTACCTTATGTATTCTTCGGTCTTTTCATCCCAGGATTGTTGTCATTCCTGAAAACTAAGTAAATCTATCAACACATCCTTTTGTCTGATTTACATCTCGTGCATTCTGTACTCAGAAATCTTAATGGCGTAAATGTAAGAATTTTTATCCTACATAAAAAGAGATGAAATATACCACAATGAACGCACTGACAATAAACTGAAACTCGTACAGCTTAGTTATCGTACAAAGACTTTTTCTTCAGAATGGCAGAATTGCATGGTGGATGAGTTCTGGACTGAAGAAGTTAGGCTTCATACACCACAGCAAAACCTTCATGAAAAACAACAACAATGCAATAAAATCAATAAAGTTATGCAAACCTCTGATAAAAATGACTTATGTTGATCATCAGCAATTCATCAACAATTACTTTAATGCGACCGTTCATTTGAACTCAAGGCAAACTTACAAATTCTCACCTCTGCCTTCTGTCCTTTAAGAAAATGTTGCCTCTTCTCTGTCCTCTCCAAGCAGGAATAGCTGGTAGTCAAAACAAATAATATAAGGCTTGCTATTTTTTAGATGCTCATTTACTACAATTCTATATAGTGGCCACTAGAGGCCAGTGTATTCGCTGCAGTGTTCTGTATGTCACTCATTCTGCACTGTGCAAATTTCAAATGCTAAAGCGTGGTGACATAAATATAGACAATAAATAATAAATTAACCTCAAATTATTGCACTTTTATTTCCTATTTACTCTTTAGATGGACAGATATTGACCACCGTTTACATGTCCTGTCACAGACTTACCAGACACAGTGTTTCTCCGTCCTAACAATCCAATAAAGATGTCATTCATATTAGCTGCAAAAGACCAAAGAGAAAAATCTCATCAAGCTCTGAATGTTACTTTAATTAATAATAGTTGTATGTTAATGAAGAAAACTGGAACTTACGTCTAAATGGTGGATTTGTGTCACGATTTGTTCCTGTGAAATAAAAATGAATAATAAATCCACCATAAAATACCATTGAGCTTGAAGGAATGGCTCTCAGTTCTGTCATTTACTCATCCTCAAGTTGTTTTAACCCTTAATGATGATATTTTTTCTGTGAAACAACAACATGAAGGTGAGAAAATGATGTCCTAATATTGTGCATTTTTAATAGGGGCTTACTGTTAAAAGCAAATTTCATCATTCATATGATTTAGTTTCCCTGTGTCTCACCTGCGCTCCTCCTGCCCATCAGGCCAATAAAACTGTCATAATCTATATCATTATATCGTTTCTCATAGCGCTCAGACTGAGGGTCGCTGTTGTCCTGTACAGAAAACACAAACAGAATCGCAAATGAAAGTCTGACCCACTAATGTGAATGACTCAGTAACATGAAGACTCCGGACTGTGATGATCATTAAAGTTATAAAAACAACTGAAAAAAAAATATCAGGGAACTGCTTTGAAAAACTGATTTTACGGTACAATAAAATAATACAGTAAAGCAGTGAGTGGTAGATTTTTTGGGGTGCATTTGTGTGTGTGTGTGTGTGTGTGTGCGCGCGTTTTTGTGACAAATGAGGACATACATTTGTATAATGACAAAGGTATGACATAGGTGTTACAAGGAGAAGGTGACTTTTCAGGACATTACCCCATGTCCCCACTTTTCAAAACGCTTATAAATCACACAGAATGGAGTGTATTGAAAATCTGAAATAGCACAAAGACTCCTGTAAGGGGTAGGTTTAGGGGTAGGTTTGGTGTAGGGCAAAAGAATATACGGTCTGTACAGTATAAAAAACCATTCACGCCTTAGGATGTCCCCACTGTTCACAAACCACCTGTTTTGTTTGTGTGTGTGTGTGTGTGTTGTGTGGTGTGTGTGTGTGTGTGTTTATATGTATGTGTGTGTGTGTGTGTGCGTGTGTGTGTGAGAGAGAGTGTGTGTAAAACCCTGTATGCCTATGTGTGTAGTTTGCCAGTGTGGACACTCATGACTGAACCTCTGTTTGAGCTCATATTTAACAGTCAGATATCACATTAATAGAGCCATTAAGGTTTTAATAGAGTTTTCATTATTATTCATTCTAACCATCTCCATACATTCTCTCCGTATCGGTTGAATTTTTATGTGGTCATATTTCCAGTATACATATAGCCTAACCGAATATTAAATGGAAAAAACATACTACAACAATAAACATCTATATTAGCCTACTTAAATATTCCCTACTCTCTATTAATTTTGTCCTCCAAACTAAAATTTTGATTTTTGCAATAGGCTACCTGTTGAGTGAACAAGTGACCCCACAATCAAAATACACTAGCATATATTATGCTATTGTGGAAGGTAATTATATATATTCACAGTATATATGTAAATAGTTAGATAGATAGATTTTTTTCCCGGTGGAGGTGTTATTTAGAATGCAACTTTTAAGTAGGCTATTTACTTTTATTCAGTGTGACAACTAGCCCTATTAGATTCTTAGGCACATCGCGCACCTTCTCATCTCATAGAGCAAGTCCGTCTAACAAAGCAATGTTATCCTTTTTAAAGTGTCGTTTAACGTGAACTTACCGTGAACGACGGATAGTCGAGCGCACAGCGCGAGGGTCGAGGACACGCGAGCATCAGCAGCACATGAGAGAACAGCACGAGCAAGCAACCGCAGGACATCCTCAGAGCCACACCTGCGCCAAACTTTATTTAGAAAATCCAAACCATTCTTTCTTATAAAGCTAGCGTAATTTGATCAAAGCAGTAATAATACCTTTTAAATACACTGAGATGAGCGGGAGTTCAGGAGGATGATGTTCAGTGCTGTCTTTCCAGAGCTGTAAAGACTCGCAGGTGCGCGCGGTCCTTTATTTGTAGCAAGCTCGGGCAAGCTGGCTGTCCAATACGAACCAAATAATGATGCTAACATATTCTAGTGACGCAAAGTCGTTAACACACAGAGCCTTGACGTATTTGTGCGGTCAGTTATATTACTACTAAACTCGCACCTCATCTTAGTCTCGATTTTAACGTAAAATTCAGTCCAGTATTGTCTATGCAGATTGACCTGTGGTTTATTATTGCTGTAAGATTTGTGAAGCAGTGATTAATGAGAACATTTATAGAGTATAGGCTTTACAGTTCATTATATACAGAATCATAAGTTGGCAAATGGACAAGGTCATTTGCATTGTGTTCTGGGAAATAGAGTGTGTGAATTTAGAAGATTTCTTATTGAGAAAGATGTGTTTGACAGAGGGTTCAACTCTTATTATTCAGTGGGATATGAGTCATCTATACTGGTCATTCCATTTACTCCATCTCATTACAGATATGTCCTTGATTAGGACAAAGCTGTCGGTGAGTTATAGAAAAGGTGCTGCCTTGATTAAGATCTGTAGGAGCCTGATCGATGCTTATGGCTTTAAAGCAAGGCTTAGATTTAAAACTCTCTGAAACTGGAAGAAATATTCTTTCAAATATATACATTTTGTAAGAAAAATACATTTGGCCTGTTGACCTCTTTAGTCTGTTTCTGTGTGAATCTCTAATTTTCCTACCTGTGAGACCGAGATGAAATCAAGATTGACATTTGCCATCAGACGCCTCCGTTCCAAACAGTTCAGTAGTGAATTTGTTGGTGTGTTAACAAAATTGTGTGTAAATTCATTTGCATAGAGAATCCCTGAACCACTGAAGCCAATTCGTTTTTTTCAAACTATTCTTACTTCTTTCTTTTGATTCCTCAGCAAGCAGGAAAGCTCTTAATGATACACCGACGCACTACATTCCTCATGAAGCCGGATTTGCTGTATACAAGGGATGTGGAGCTGGAAAACAGGACTTTGAAGTGATTAAGTCCGGTTGTTTGCATTGAGAACAAATGATTCCTTCAGTTCTGAACATTTCCATACCATCAAAACAAGTGATTATTTACGATAGTCTTGTCAGTGGAAGCATGCGTTCCCATAAGCCTGATTTGTTCCTGCATTTGTAAGAAAGTGTTGTTTGTGTTTGCTGAAGCGGATGTGAAACATTAGAACAGTTCGGAAGTACACCCACACTCACTAGTCCAGTCAGTGCTTCTCAATGGTGAATGACACCTACCATCTTTTGCTTACGCAAATCAACTCACACACAAACACACACACACACAGAATCGCTCTCATTTTCTTTCTTATAGCCTAATTTTTACTGTATTTCTGGTCTCATTCAGTCACCAAATATCGATTCACTTAATGTGAATAACGTTGTGTTCAGATTACAATGAACGACTGAATGCAAAGAAGTTCAATGCATGTTCATTGTTCAGACTTTGTTCTGCCAGTTGAAAAAACCCTTCACTATCGTCATCACCATCATCTTTCTTTCTTATATTATTTACTATATCCAAATGTGGCATATAATAATATACTTATTTTTAGTATATTTTATTTGTTTGCACTTTGTGTCAATGAAATTCAGCATTCAAAGGTTGCTTCCGTTCAACCCTCGCCCACCTACACGCTCTCACCCAAACACACCTTTGAGTCTTTAGATCAAGGAGAAAATAGTGGTTGAATGCTTCCTCTGTCCATGTTTTAAAAATAAACTTTGATTGTCTGTCTCATGGTCAGTGATCATTGATAGTACAGAGCATTTATCAGACTTCATATCTTCATAAGCATAACCCAAAGTGACCTCGGTTACTGAAAACTTTGCAAAGACGATGCATCACTTTCCATCAAACATACATAAGGCATGACAATGAGCAGAAGTGAGAGATAACTTGAATTTTTCAGTTTTCAGCATAAATTAAACCAAAGAATTGAACACTGCCATATTGCTGCTGGATGCCACATACCATTTAGGGGACAGTTCAAAACAAAACAAGTAAATAAAATAAAATTAAATATATTCTCCCTGCCTCTGACACAGTATAATTACACAAGATTATGTGTGTGAATATGAATATGAGTGTATGTGAGAGAGATTTGCTCATTGATTTAGTAGTAATGCATTACCCTATGCATGCCCCATCCTGAGGCTACTCCAGGTAATTTTGTGTAATCCAATTATAACCATCCAATTATATCCAATTATGACTAAATAAGATTGCATCGAGTCCTATCTAACACATTTTACTACTCTGTGGCATTCATAATGACATGTAAACTGGGGGAGATATTTGACTTTTGTTCTCACACATGAACACACACAAAAATCACCCAAAGCCCCCTTAATTGGTGATACTGGATGAGTTCACTCTTAAGGGTTTATTAACACTTGATATGGCGCTGTGTGTGTGATCACTGCATGTGTGTCACATGTGACTCAAGTGTAAGAATCCCTTTGTGTTTTGGGCCAATAAGTTGACATGTGAAAATGAGAATCGTACTTCTGCATATTTCTGCTTGTTCCTCACTCCTCCCACCCGTTTCTGTGTTTCTCACTTAAGTGAGAAATGATGGCATTGATGCTGGAGCCATTAGCGAAATTTATTAGGCCCCATGTAATCAGACAATTGTGAGCTGGTCTCAGTATTTCATAAGAGCGTCTCTGAACGCACAACACATTGAACCTTGAACCATGGCTAAAAGCCAAAGACCACAATTGCCACTCCTGAAACAGCTACGTTCCACTGGCTCACCAAAATTGGAAAAATAGAAGATTGGAAAAAGGTTGCCTGGTTTGATGAGTCTCAATTTCTGCTGCAACATTCAAATGGTAGAGTCAGAATTTGGCGTAAACAACATGAAAGCACACATCCATCCTGCCTTGTATCAAAGGTTCAGGCTGGTGATGGTGGTGTAATGGTGTGGGGGATATGTTCTTGGCACACTTTGTGTTGGGAAAAGTTACTTTTAAAAGTAATGCATTACAATATTGCGTTACTTCCTAAAAAATTAACTAATTACGTTACTTAGTTACTTTTATTGAAAGTAATGCGATACGTTACTTTTTTAAAATCTGTCTGGGCTTGCTTGTTTTGCTTTTAATATACGAGTTCTATTTTTGCGCACTGTCAAATCCCTTTCACCCAAAAGCCTCAGGTGAGAAATGTAAATTCACATCTGTATCAGTAACGCAGAAAAGAATTTCAACACTCTTCAGCAATAAAAAAAGAAGAAGAAATGTTAGTTTATCTTGTGTAATTTTTCCTTATTAGTATGGCTTAATTGGATCCCCGAAGGTCACAAGCATTGATTAATAAAATGGATTAAATACATAGGATATTGTCTCTTCTAACATATGTAATTATTGCCGCTTTGAGTCACATTCTGATTGCCTTTTACTGTTTATTCATTTTGAGGAAAACTAAATCTGATTTTTGAGTGAGTGAGATGAATTAATGCATGTTCACATTTAGTTCGAGACTCAAAGTACTCCCCTTGTTCTCTCAACAAGGGACAGAGGACTTTCAACAATACATGGAAAAAGTAACTGGCTTTACTTATTGAAAAGTACTCCTATATTTTTCTTGTAATTAAAAGTATGCTTACTTTAACTAGTTCTTGAAAAAAAGTAATCTGATTACGTAACTTGCGTTACTTGTAATGCGTTACCCCCAACACTGCACTTTGACCCACTCAGTACCAACTGAGCATCGTTTACATTCCACAGACTATCTGAGTATTGTTGCTGACCATGTCCATATCCTTTTATGACCACAGTGTACCCATCTTGTGATGGATACTTCCAGCAGGGTGCCCTCCGACGGCGCAAATCATCGCAAACTGGTTTCTTGAACAAGACAATGAGCTCACTACACTCAAGTGGCCTCCAGTCACCAGATCTCAATCCAATAGAGCACCTTTTGGATGTGGTGGAATGGGAGATTGGCATCATGGATGTGCAGCCAACAAATCTGCAACAGCTGCGTCATACTATCTGGTCATGATAGACCAAAGTTCCTGAAGAATGTTTCCAGCACACTGTGAAATCTACACCATGAAGAATAAAGGCAGTTCTTTGCCCAAATGTTAGTTCTTTGGCATAAAGATATTTGTGGCCCATTCCAACTCCTCACCCAAATGATTTGTTAGTTTCCTTTTGCTGACATCAATCTGCAACGTCATCTATAGGAAATGTTTATCTGACAATGCCATTTGCTACACATGCTGTGCATAATTTGCATAATCTAAATCAGATTTAAATCTGGTGACTCGTGGTGAGTCTGATTATTGCACTGATTTCTGAGTAAAAAAAAACAATGTTGTTGCAAATAAACAAAGACAGTTTTACTGTTCACATTTTTTTTCTTTTACAGTTTACTTCATAGCCGTGGGAACATATTTTATCTGGGGGGTGCTGGGGGCGGGGCTTGATGTTGCAGGGCGGAGCCATGATGGGGGATTTTTGACAATCCTATTACACAGCCCAAACTCTTATAGGATTACATACCATGCAACAGATTTATATGCGAACCAATATACCGGGGCTGCATAACTTTACGCAACACTTGTTTTGCCCCATTTCATGAGCTGAACTCAAAGATCTAACACTTTTTCTTTGTACACAAAGGGCCTATTTCTCTCAAATATTGTTCACAAATCTGTCTAAATCTGTGTTAGTGAGCACTTCTCCTTTGCCGAGATAATCCATATATCAAGATGCTGATTAGACAGCATGATTATTGCACAGGTGTGCCTTAGGCTGGCCACAGTAAAAGGCCACTCTAAAATGTGCAGTTTTATCTAACAGCACAATGCCACAGATGTCGCAATTTTTGAGGGAGCGTGCAATTGGCATGCTGACTGCAGGATGCACTGTCCACCAGAGCTGTTGTCCGTGAATTGAATGTTAATTTCTCTACCATAAGCCGTCTCCAAAGGCGTTTCAGAGAATTTGGCAGTACATCCAACCGGCCTCACAACCGTAGACTACGTGTAACCACACCAGCCCAGGACCTCCACATCCAGCATCTTCACCTCCAAGATCGTCTGAGACCAGCCACCCCGGACATCTGCTGCAACAATCGGTTTGCATAACCAAAGAATTTCTGCACAAACTGTCAGAACCCGTCTCAGGGAAGCTCATCTGCATGATCGTCGTCCTCATCTGGGTCTCGACCTGACAGCAGTTCGTCATCTGTTAACCGTGTCAACGTTGTGGACGAGTGGCCATGATCGGTGGGGGGTATAGTATGGGCAGGCGTATGTTATGGACAACGAACACATGTGCATTTTATTGATGGCATACCGTGACGAGATCCTGAGGCCCATTGTTGTGCCATTCATCCCCATTACCATCACCGTCATGTGCAGCATGACGCCAGCCTAATGCACACTTGGTCCATATCATGCTGCTATCGCATCTTGATATGCCACCGGTGAGGTGGATGTTTCTTCGGGCAAAGGAAGAGTGCCACTAACCGATTTAGACATATTTGTTAACCTCTTTGAGCCATATGCCTTTTTTGTACATAGAAAAGTCTTAGATCTTTAAGTTCAGCTCATGAAAAATGGGGGCAAACAAAGTGTTGCGTTTATCATTTTGTTCAGTGTACATTTGTGCTTTTGTGATTTTAGTTCAATAATTTTTTCTTTAATATTTCTATTATTTAAGGGGATTTTACTAAATATTAACATCACTGATAAGCAAACTTTTTGGTCAGTGCACTTTGGCGAATTCTCTCAAAAACAACAAAGTGCAGATGTTCCTGCGTGTCTAAGTCATCATCCTTCATACAACATCACTGATTATAATGATTTTTTAGAGAGCTTTCACTCACTCTAGACGGATTCATTGTATTATTTGATATGTAATGTTTCTTTTGCTTCGCTGTATAATTGTGTTTTTTTGGTTGAATAATCGTAGACATCTTCGTTATATTACTTAAAATGTCTGTTTTATTATCGTGATCAGGTTAATACAGAATTCGTCTAGTAAAATATTGTGTCATAAATGGTACTTGCCTAAACGTTTGATGTTCAGCATTACCGCGGGAAGTAGGTGTGCTGGGGGTGCTGCAGCACCCCCTGGCTCGGAGCTAAATAAAAAATGGGGGTGCGGTGTTAAAAATAAATAAATTTAAATTTTGTAACAAAAAAAGAAATTAAACTAATTGTATTAATTTGAATATTCATTAAAATCATAGGGGAAAAAGCTTAACGACAATAAGCAACAATTGTCGCCTGACGTCACCACGTCCACATCCGTTATTGAAGATTTAAAAATACACCAGTCAACATGGCGAAAAAACGCATTTCTGATTTTTTCGCGAAGCCCAAAAAAAAAGAGAACCGTGCCTTGAGCTTGCGATAAGACGCAGACCTGGAGCCTATGCCTAGTGGCATCCAACCGCAGTAGCACATACGCATCCTCTGTATTTGTTTTAGTATTATTAATTCCTAACATAATTATTCTAATTTCTCAACATTTCTTCCTAGATTATCCAGTTCACTTATGGAGGCTACTCAAGAATCCCTTTATTGGGTCCACACTTTAAAACATGAGTTTGTCAACTCAATTTGAAAAAGAAAAACTGTGTAACCATATAAGTTGTTTAAAACTTTTATCATATACTGATTTAAAAAAAAACATATGTTGCCATGACTTTTTGATCATATTTTTTCCCCCGTAACACGTCTGTACCCAAATTAAGAATTAACGAGCATGTCTACAGCTATTACAAAGAAACAGAAAGAGCGAGAGGGTCCATTTACCTCAGCAGCAACTATGTCGCATTCTCGCATCTTGATCTTTAACGTTATCTTTTCGTGGATCAAAACTAATGCTTAAGGTTGATTCAATATATAATAATAAAAAAACGTTACATCAACAATAAAATAGTACAATGATGAAGTCGCTTAGCTTATATTAAACAAAAATTGAACAAAACAAATAAACTGATGACTTGGTGTAACCGCATTGTAACATAGAAATAAAGTCTTTGTATTTTCCCCTTTGTGGCTCAATATTATTATTATTATAACAACATAGGCCCACAATGAAGTAGTATCATTAAGAAATTCACATGTTAAACTGAAGTTTTATTAACAAAATGACAATTTTGTTTATAAAATTTGTAACGCAAATATAATGGATTTCCCCTTTTAAAACGATCGTAGTTTGTGGTTCATTGTTATTAAAACAGATCAGTCATAAAGTAGTACAATGGCAAATTCACATATATTAAACATCTAACTTTTTACCAAATTGATGAAGCCATAGCCTACTTGCGTGTCACTCAATAAATAAGGTTTCCCTTTTTAAAAACGAATGTGTTTTTGTGGTTCATCTTGGTTTTTTTAATGAAACACAGCAAATAAAAGACCAACTTCACTTTATTTTAACCGAAGAAAATGAAATTTATTAAACAAAGTTCTCTTGCCTGGATCCGCCAGCAGTCGTTTCGCTTCCCTCTCGTCACGTGACTCCTGCGGCTCGGGCAGCTTGAACGTAGCGTCCCGTGTCCATCGACTATAGATTTTTTTTTATTTTATTTTTTTACAATGTACACCAACTGCAGGAAAGCCTGGTGTATTCACACTTCATTCGCTCCTGTGAAAACTCGACACCCCCCCCCCACCCCCCTTTTTTTTTTTTTCCCCATCAGCCCCCTGCTCAAATAGTCACAGCGGCTATGGGTGTGCGTAGTTAATAGATTACATTAGGCTAAGTGGTTTGAGCACGTTTGACCAGAGAATAGAGTGCAATTAAAGAGCTGTGCTTATTGTGATTGACGGTGGCCGTCTTGAGAAGCGAGAAAGCTTCGTAAAATGGCTCATAAAAAGGACGGAATGTAAAATTACGGTAATGTTGCGTGAACATTTCACATGAAATTCTGTCTTTGTGAGGGGGAGATGTAGGGATGCCCAAGAAAATTACAACCGCTTTAGGCTATATTTCTGGTCAGTTTAATAAATAATTAATCACAAAACTATCACAGAAATCAAGTATCTTGGGGATGATCGAGGGGCACAAGGAAAATGTCAGACCCGGCCCTGCGGCTGGGGGTGCTGCAGCCCCCTTAGCACCCCTAGTTCCCACGGCCACGGTTTACTTACACGCTATTACAATCAAAGGTCTCATTAGGAAATGATGGAGAAATGATTATGTGTGAAATGATGCAACGCCCTCTGTTGGCAATATAAAATAGCAGGGTCCAAAATCCAATGCTACATCATTTTTTTATATAATAAATAAATAAATAGATTGTTTAGCCGATTTATAAAATAGATAGATATTTACATGAATTAAACAGCCAACAGAAAACTGATGTATACTTTCTTTCTTTTTTTAAAGTATGATTGACTAATCATTGCAATAATCAGACGCACCACTAGTCACCAGAATTAATTAAAATCGGATTTAGATTACGCAATATGCCTGTCAGATGTTGGATGTTGTATATTGATTCAAATATGTGGTCTGAGCAGAAGAGTAATGTTTAACTTGACTGAACCAAGTGGATCTTTGTGTGAGGGTAATGACCTGTAAACAAAACATGAAGTCCTCCATCTTTTTATAATCACTTCACTAAAAATGTACGCACGGGTGCACAATCCTGCTCTCTCTCACACATGCACACTCTCACACAGTCTTCCCAGGCATGAAACTAGTATTCTGCAATTTATCTGGGTCAAACACAAAGCCCCTGCACCCCTCCATAGTCTTCAAGAGAGAGAGAATGAGAGGAAGAGAGGGGACATGAGGGTAAATAAACAAAACGCCCATAGAACACATTGATCCTATCCACGTGATGTCACATTCATCACTGGGCAATGGGGCCAGTGAGAGAGAAGGGGACAAAACTAGAGAGAGGGAGATGTATATGTTTTTGTGAAGGCTGGATTCTAACAGAGAGGTACTATCGGGATTGTTAGAAGGTAAGAGCCTTATTACTCTCATATTAGTCTGAAGATCAATCATGTCAAAGCAAGTGTAACATGCAAATGAGTTGAGATATAATTTCCTCTGTAATTTAGATAAAAAAAAACTGACAGACTGCATGCTTGAGAAGCTGAGAATTTTTTAATTTGAAAAAACTATTTAAAAATTATATTATAGAACCTTATGATGGAAGTTTTTTTGTTTTATTTAATTCATATTTAATTTGAAACTATTTAATAACATTCATACAGTAAATCAGAATTGGATTATACATTTGCAAATACATTTGAAAATACAATACAGTAGGGTCCAAAAGTCAAAAACCACATATATATTTATCAAAAACCACATATAAACACAAAATTATTTTAGATAAAATTATAAAATAAAATACAAGTAAATGAATAAATAAATGAGAAGCAAAGTTGACGTTTTACTTATTTTATTTCAATAACTTGAATTTTATGTTAAATATATAGGTATGTTTAGAGAAGAAGTGTAAGTAGAAAAGCAGGAGAGTCTTTTAGAGTGAGGAGTCTTACAAAAAAAAAGTGCTCATCCCCTTTTTTCCTATCTTCTTTCCTTCCTTCCTTCTTTTTGTCCAGTTCCACATTGAAAAAAACAAGCACACAAATACACATATCTCATGTTCTCAACCCTGTGGTGTAGCTACAGCTGCAGATATTTGTGCAGATATACATAAACAGCTTCATGGACACTGCATGCACAAACGTAACTTAAAGTAACAGTCTACACAAAAATGAAAATGAAAAATCATTTACTCACCCTCATATTGTTCCAAACCTGCATGACTTACTTTCTTTCGTGGAACACAAAATGTATTTTGAAGAATGGTGGTATCCAAACGGTTTCAGTTGCCCTTGATTTCCATTGTATGGACAAAAATACCAAGTCAATAGGACCCAAAACTGTTTGGTTACCAACATTCTTCAAAATATCTTCTTTTGTGCTCCACAGAAGAAAAAAATACATACATGGGGATGAGTAAATTATGACAAAGTTAATTTTTGGGTGGGCAATTCCTTCAAAACATTCAACACTGAAACCATGATTTGCTTGATGTTGCAGGTCTCCACAGTTCAACATGACTAAAAGGAATTCAAAACTCAGATGGTTACTTCTCATCCACCTCTTACTGTCTGATGTAGTATTTGGCAGAGCTCCACTCCCTCAAAGCAACCCGAGGCCTTTAGTCACTTCAATGCCGCAAACAGAGCAAGCAGAATCACAAGTTGTTGAAGATGATCTTGCCGCCGCCCATCATTTGGTCTCAAACCTCTCAGCCTCTCTACAAGGTCAGCTGGATCTCCAAAGCAATGTAACCTGTGCAGAGCTCTCTAATGGAGGCTGGAGTGGAAAGGGTTTCTCTCAGGAGCTATTAGGGTTGGCAATGGTGCCCGTGCTGGTGTCAGCAGGATGTTTGTTTGAAGCCCAAGCACTGGTAATGCAACTCTATGCGGTGTTGGGGCAAAATGATACACATGAATTTTTACAGGACATTCTGGAGCTGATCAAGAGAGGTAAAGAGAGAGATTCAGCACACATGGTCCATCACAGTGTATTCCAAACCCCTTCATCTCCTTCTATGCTGAACTCTGAGTCTCAACGCCACCTACAGGCTGTAATATTTAACATTAATCAGCTAGCTGAGGTGGGTGAGAAAGATGATAAGGGTAAAGTTGGGCCTAGTGGGAATTGCAATGGATGGGTGAGAGTGAAAGGCACTCGGTTTCTCGGGCAGGCCGCAGAACAGAGCAAGCCATTGTGTCTTGAAGAAGCACAGCAGGTTTGTGGAAGCTTGGGATTCCAATGTGCAGGTGTGACCCAGGATGGCGATTCTGGATATTTCCATGTTATCTTGAGGCCTGGAAGCCACATAGTGCCTTCATCTAACTTTGAGAGCTGGATTCAGAATTGCAAGGTGGGGTCTGTCCGTTGGCGCAGAAACGGAATCCCTCAACATCACTGTGTAAATGAAAAAGAGGAGAGAGTGTATACAGTAGTGGAGTGGATTCCAGCAGTCTCCACGCTGTATAATCTGGGAACAGCCGTTTACTATGCTTCGGTTAGCTGCTATGACACTGCAAAAGAGAGAGCCATCTTTAGCACTGTGGATCTGGGCACAGACGCCCTCATGGCCGTAACAGGGGGAACCGCGGGGGTTGCCGGTTATGCGTTGGGGGCTGGTTTAAAAACGGGTGTGAAGGCAGGGATTAAATATCTGCTGAACAACATGAAAGAGGAAGATGACCTGGTAATGAACCAGAACAGCTGGGAGGATGGAACTCTCGCTGTCCAGTAAAAGACCAAGGAGAAACCGATGAGGAGATTCAAGAACAACAGCTGCATTGCTCCATGGCCTCAAGGATTTTTCCACCTGTAGTAAATGATGTTTAGAACGCTCTATTTCTATATGTTCAGTCATAATAAATATGTTCAGTCATAAATACCTTAATATCCAAAAGGTATTTAATGACATTAGCAGGAAGTGACATTATTTTTTGGTGGGAAATAATAACAGCCCAAATATGAGCATTCTTTTTTTTTCCCCATTCAACATTCCATACTGTTAGGTAATAGAAATCTGTATAATATTTTGATTTTTATATATTATACTATTATAATATGATATAATGTATCATTAATGTTTCAGAAGACACCCTTTTTATGCATCATGCTTAATTTTCTTGTCATTATGTAAATAATGCCTGAGTTTGAGCATCCTATTTTAAAGGGTTAGTTCGCCCAGATCAAATGGAACTTCTGGCTAATTACTCACCCTCATGTCGTTCTAAACCTATAAGGCCTCCGTCATCTTCGGAACACAAATTATGATATTTTTGATGGAATCTACGAGAATACTTTTTGTGCGCAAAAGAAAAAAAATAACGACTTAATTCAACAATTCGTCTCCTCTGCATCACCCTGGTGCCATTTTGGAGAATATCAGCTGGACTAAACAACATATGCTGTTCTGTGTCAGCTGTGTCACGCCAGATCTGTTTCCAATGTTGTTGGGATTTGATCTGAACGGAAACAGCGTATCCGTGTGACGCAGCTGACACAGAACAGCATACACTGTTTACGTCCAGCGGATATTCTCCAAAATGGCACCAGGGTGAGACAAATTGTTGAATAAAGTCATTATTTTTTTTCTTTTGCGCACAAAACGTTATTCTCGTAGCTTTGTAAAATTAAGGTTGAACCACTGATGTCACTTGGATTATTTTACAGATCTCCTTGCTCCGTTTCTGGACTTGGGAAATTTCAGTTGCGTTGCTGTCTAGGCAGGCTCAGAAAGCTCTCAGATTCCATCAAAAATATCATAATTTGTGTTCCGAAGATGAACGGAGGTCTTACGGGTTTAGAACGACATGAGGGTGAGTAATTAATGACAGAATTTTCATTTTGGGGTGAACTAACCCTTTAATTTGTGTTCCGAAGAAAAAGAGGTCGTCGAGGGTTTGGAACAACATTAGGGTGAGTAATTAATGTCAGAATTTTAATTTTTGGGTGAACTAACCCTTTAATTTAGTTACAGACTTCAAAATGTACTGCATAACAGGAATGACAAGTAGCCACTTATAACGTAGCTACTCAAGATTTACATCAGTTCTCCAGCATCAGCTAAGACTTTGACTCATGTTAAGCATGGGTAATATTTAACTGTTATAGGGCATCAGTGGGAGGAGCTACTAGAACACTACTAGATTACAAGATAAACAGAATAGACAGCATAAAACCAAACTTTATAATTTAATATACAGTGTTGGGGGTAACTCATTACAAGTAACGCAATCTGATTACGTATCTGAGTTACGTAATCAGATTACGTTTTTTCAAGTAACTAGTAAAGTAACAAACTACTTTTTAATTTACAAGAGAATATCTGAGTTACTTTTTCAAATAAGTAACGCAAGTTACTTTTTTTTCCCAATTTATTGATTGACAACTGTCCTGTCCCCATGTTGAGAGAAATCAGAAGATGTTACTGCAGTTCTAAAATAAATATGAATATGCATTCATTCATCTCGCAAACAAAAAAAACAAACACAGATTCAGTATTCCTCAAAATGAATAAAAATAATGCAATTTAGAATATGCAATAATTAAATGTTAAACAACACAAATATACTTTATGTATTTAATCCCATTCTATTAACCAATGTCTTTGCTTCTGACCTTCGATAATCCAGTTCAACCATACTAATAAGCAAAAAATTACACAAGATCAACTAACATTTCTTCTTTTTTTATTGCTGAAGAGTGTTGAAATTTATTGTTCTGCATTCTACTGTACGGACTTAAATTTACTTTCCCTTCAGCCTGAGGCTTATTCATTTCACTTTTGATGAGAAAGGGCTTTTACATTTGCCAAAAAAAGAACTTTTTATATTAAAAGCAAACAAGCAAGCCCTGTCCAGATTTAAAAAGAACGCAAAAGTAACGCAACGCATTACTTCCCATAAAAAGTAACCAAGTAATGTAATTAGCTACTTTTTTATGGAGTAACGCAACATTGTAATGCATTACTTTTAAAAGTAACTTCCCCCAATCATTGTGTATTGGTTGCATAGCAGTTACAAGTAAAATCAAATAGAAATATTTCTACCAGTATTTCAGTTTTGAACACCTTGTTTTATATAATATAATCGTGTTTTATATATGCATAGTGTAAAATAAAGAAAAGTATTATTAACGTATTCTCACATGTTGATCTCATAATGTTTTCGTGAAGAGACGGTATGGCCTTTTAAATTTCCTCGGTAGTAGGCAGTAGTAGGTACATCCCTCCATAACATGACTTTCACTTCGTCATTTCTTGGAACGCGAGAAGAGAGCTTTTGAGTTTCGTTTCTACCGCTGTTCTATCAACACCTCTCTGCTGTGAAGTTTGATTGACGGGGGATTCTACCAATTGTGGTGGTCAGTGTGCCCGTCTGCGCCAATGAACGAACGCGACGGTTTCAAGTTGGGTGGGACTTAATGATTTAGTGGGTGGGCAGAAGTGCAACGCGTTGGAAACATTGAGCACAATACAGCGGAAAGGCACAGCAGAGGGAGGTTTATTGAAGAGCCGTCGGTTTCCTGAGAAGTGTTTGTTGCGTGTGTTTATTTACTCGTCAGCTGATGTTCAGTTCAGTGCTGTATTGTTGTCTTTACTGTATGTCTGTAAAGGGCGCTTTGCAAAATTGAGGTTTGAGGATTACTTCTTCAAAAGTGCAGACGATTGTTTCAGGTCAGTTGTTCACTTATACGCTAATATTTACCATAAGATGCTCATTCAATCACCATCAGTCATTGTGCTATCAAATGTATCGGTCTAGTGTACGATTACTGTATATAACGCTAGTAGATTATATCATTATTATGACCGAGGTGTTTAGAAACGCAGTTCTTGAGTCAGTTTTTCCGTTTGTTGTTTGTGGAGTGGTGTGGTGTGTGCAGGTGTGGGGGAACTTTATCATCGTGAGGGCAGAGTGCATGCTCTTCAGCCTTGGGCTAACGTACTTAAAACACGTTTTCATCTGTTATTAGCTAGTTTCATTTATTAATACTTTAATATGTACAACATTCTTCTGTCATTTTTTATCATGGACATTTAGACACACAATTTCCAACACATCTCAAATTATGTGTTTTGTCTGATAATAACATTCTATGATTGAAATGATGGCAATGGAAATGACATTTAAAAACATTTCTGGTCAACATGGCTGACTTTGACAAGCCTTTATAAGGGAAAAAATGTCATGATGTAGCCACAACTATGGAACAGTTATACGTTTTGGAAATTTGATGTGCACTATTTTAAAAAGATTGGGGTTGTTAAGTTTTTTTTTTTTAAATGCTATGCTCACACGAGAACTGCATTTTTATCAACAGAATAAATTACCGGGCAGTCAAAACAGTCTAAAATCGTGAAATATGATTTACAATTAAAAATATTGCTTATTATTGGGAAAGTAGTGGTTAAAAAAAAAAGAAAAACAAAAATAGGATTCTTTGAATAAAAAGTAAAAAAATATAAAATAGGAATCTTCTGAAACATTATAAATGGGGTTTGGTCTAAATAAATTTTTTTTTTTGAAGAAGAAGAATCTCTACAGTGCTTTTTCATACAAGAACAATTCTTACTGACCAAAAATGTTCAATATGACAACCCTTTTGCCCTTACAATAAAAAATGCCATGTTGAAAAGTCACACCATAAATTATTATTCTGTGCTTCAACTTCCAAACAACTCCAGGATTTCTCTCCTTGGCTTGTTTTTGAAAATAACCACTGGAACAGGGCTTAAGCTCGGACATCTGACTTGCAAAGCAGTGGCAGGACAGTCCTAGTCCTGACCAATCCTTGTTCTTTCGACAAATATGAAATGTTTTTTTATTTTATTTTGTAGAATGACACAGTGGGAGCGATTGCAGCAGCTGGATACAGTGTATTCACAGAGGGCTTTTGATCTGTACAACAGAGATGAGTTCCCAATGGAAGTGAGACATTACTTGGCACATTGGATCGAGGGCCAGGACTGGTGAGTGCAGTACCTGTGTGAGCAACAAGTAAAACCTGTGGATTGATAGTTATAGTTCGCTATTCCAAAATATATTAATAACCATGGATGAAGATAAGCACACAGCTGCATCAAGGAGTATCAACAAGTCTGTGTGTGTTACAGGGAACGTGCTTCGCGGGACTCCTCCCAAGCCGCGTTCCTGTTTCAGGTGCTTTTGGAGAATCTGGACAACCAGTTCAGTCGTTTTGCGCAAGAGAAAGATAGTTTCCTTCTGCAGCGTAATTTCAGACGCTACAAACAAAACTTTCAGGTAAGTGTACTTCTATTGCCAAAACCATCATGCCCGATGCCCTCTTTGGATTTCTGAGGATCTAAAAATGCTGAACATGCTAAACAAAAACAATACTGGTAGATTAAAGGCCTGTTTACACCAGGCACGATAAGTATAACCTCAACTGTGTTACCGTCCACACCAACTGATCATAAGGTTCTTTTTATTTCTGTGTGTGCTGTGAACATAATTCCATTTTTATTGTTCATCATCAGCTGGTAAAAAATCTATTTATAGTTATAGTTATTGATATGTTCTCATTTACAGAAATAAAGTGTTAATCATTGACAGCTATGGGATAATGGATTACACTTGCTTGTTTGCAGAAGTATCAAGAGGAGCCCTATACTCTTGCTACTATTATCAACTGGTTCCTGGTGAAGGAGAGAGAAATCTTGAATGATGCAGAGCTTGCACAGCAAGTTAGTACCTTAAAGTATCATCATCATCATCATCACTCTCATTATCAACATCATCATCAGCATCTTCTGATTCTCTCTCAATGTCTCAGGTGCAGGCATTGCAGGTTCAGCCAGCGGCAATGGAGTTGGAGACCCAGAGACAAGTAGAAAAGAGTTTGAAAGACCTTAAGACCAAAGTAGAGGTGGTGTCTGTGGAGTATACACCTGTTTGTGTGTGTGTTTGTTTGTGTGTTTGTTCAAGAACATGATTCATTGTTTCATTTGGCAGGTGATGGAGCACAGCATAAGGTGTTTGGAGGAGCAGCAGGATGAGTTTGATTTTAAATATCAGACACACCTAATGGACTGTGAGGCTACACACATTATTTAAACACACTGTCTTTGATTTCACTATATATGGTGGTGTTAATGTGTGTGTGTATTTCATGTGCCTTTAGCTTGCACAGAAGAAGAGAAGAAAATGCAAGTAGAAGGGCTTCAGAAGATGCTCAATGCACTCGATAAATGCAGAAGGGTAGGCAAATTTTGTGTGCATTTCTATTCTATTCTATTCAGGCTTATTATTGTTAACTAAACCTAGTAAATAAATGAATTGTTTATTAACCATGCTGTTCTTGTATCATTGTCTCAGAACTTCCTGTCTGATATCTCGGCTATGTTGGACGCTGCTGATGTTCTGCGCTCAGCACTTATAGACGAGGAACTGGTGGACTGGAAGCGGAGACAACAGAAGTCCTGCATTGGTGCTCCTGATGATACAAGTCTGGAACACTTAGAGAAATGGTAACTGCACAGGAATTTCTCTGAGCGATGATCTGTAGAAACACCATTCAGATCTGTTTTTAAGATGTTTATGGCCTTCGGCAGGTTCACTCAAATTATAGAGTGCATGTTCCAGCTGCAAAAGTTCTTACAGAAGCTGGATGAGCTGGTAGGGAAGATGACCTACGATAATGACCCTATCCTAGTCCGAAAACCCCCTTTAAAGAGTAGAGTGGACACTCTAGTGACCCACCTGATAAAGAGGTACACTCAAAACACGTACACAACAACACACACACGACTCTCTCTTAATGCATATGTGCTTCATTATTTGTTGGTGTGTTTTCAGCTCATTTGTCGTAGAGACTCAGCCATCCATGCCACAAGGTCGAGGCCCCCTGGTGCTGCGCACAAATGTTCAGTTCTCAGTTAAAGTCAGGTCAGACTCTTAACATTATACGACGCATTACACCACCTATGAAACTGTGAAAACCAGTATTGATCCTATTTACTATAGCAATGATTATTATTATTATGCTTCGTTGTCATACAGTATATTGGTTGTGACAGGTATATACTTTCAAACATTAGGAAACTGAGAATGTTAATTCATTTTAGTGTACTGTCCTGTATATGACCCCTTTTAGTTCTAAGGAACTATGTACTTAAAAATATTTGTGAACGTTACCTACTTCCCTTAAATATCAGTACTGCTTTTGTCTGCTAATTGATTCAATGCAAAAATGTTTAGTTCATGTTGCTGAGATGGAAATGGAGAAGAAAAATGTTTCCCCTCAGGCGTAAAATGACCATAACTCTCCTCTTTACAGATTGTTATATAAAGTTTCTGAACTGAACCATGTTATGAAGGTGACTGTTTCTGTTAACAAGTAAGATCGCTGTCTCTCTTTCTTTCCTCATTTTGTATGATTTTTATTTCTGAGACTATAGAATCTGAGAGTCATTCTTGTTAGATTTATGTGTTTTGATATGGTTTCAAATTAGTCAGTTGGTGGTTAAGAATCCTTACTCTCTTTCCTCCATTTTTTTGTTTAGTGCTGCTTCACAACTAAAAGGGTGAGTGTTCACTTACACAGATTTTTACTACCCCACAAATTCATGACTGTTATTTTAAATACCATGTTTGTATTTATATGTGTTTATATTGTAGGTTTCGGAAATTTAATGTGCTGGGTACCTTAAGTAAAGCTCTTAACATGGCTGAGAGTATGAATGGGGGCATGGTTGCTGATTTCAGACATTTGGTGAGTCCTTCCAGTGTGAGTTTGAATGTATTGCCAAACAAAGCAACATTATACCATTATTACATACTATGAACTTGTTCATTTTTAATGTTTAGTTAATATTAAGTAACGGCAAAACAACATCTGAGATAATATACCGTGGTAGACAATTTGGCAGCAGACCATGTTACATTTTTTTTAACCAAATTATGATTATAAAGATAAAAAGATAAATCGTTGTGTATGAATTGTGTGCTAATGATAAATCATTGTGTATATGTGCTTTTTCACAGACTTTGAAAGATCAGAAAGTTGGTGGTGGAGGAAAAGGAATCAATGATGTGAGTTTTCTAAGGATCTTATGTATAATAAATGCTATTAGTTGAATTGTGGCACGTAAAATGCATAAATCCAGCAAATAGTCAACAACAGAAACATGACTGGTTTCTATATTCAATGCAGATTAAGGGAACTGGGGCTTAAATTTTGCAATGCATTTTCTCCTTGGTTTGGTTTGCTTTCCAGTAAAAATTTCAAAGCACACCCATAAGGTGATTACATTTACATTGTATTTACATTTTGTCATTTAGCAGACACTTTTATCCAAAGTAGTGACTTACAAATGAGGATCAATCAAAATCAACAAAAGAGCAATGCTACGCAAGTGCTATAACAAGCCTCAGTTAGCGTAACGCAGTACACGTAGCAAGGTTTTTTTAAATTATATAATCAATAAAAATAAAACAGCTAGAATAGAAAAAGAATAGAGCAAGCTAATGTTAGTTTTTTTTTGCTTTTGTTAACAAAACAAGCAGGGAGTAAATAGTGCAAGTCTTCAAGGGCAAGTTTTTTTAATGAATTGAATTTAGATATTGATTAAGTTCTTATTGTAATAATCATATTTTACGTATATATATATATATTATATATATATATAATATACTATATATTATATATATTTACTACCATTTTAATATAATACCTTAATAATAATACCTAGTATTAGTGACTTGCGGATTCGTCACATGTGGTAATGGCTGGATTGCTTCTCGTCACAATGGAACCACTCCAGAGTTTTTTTTTTATTTTATTTGGGCCAAGACCATCTCATTCAGTCGATCTCAAGCCAAAATGTATCTAAACGAGTGCAATTTTCAAAATATACCTAAACGAACAAAACGAATGGATAAAACATGCCAGGTTATGAAACAAACACTCCAAATGAGTGTGAAAACGCAGAGTGTGAAGAGTCGCTTCTAATAAAACACATTGAATTACAGTGCTGGTGATATTTAGATAAATAATTCCACAAAATGCAAATAACTAATTGTGCGACACTGTAATAAAAAAAAAATCTGAATTCAGAGTTGTATGTTTATAAATCTGGTTTTGTGTTTTGTGCAGCTCTCATTGAGTGTGACTGAAGAACTGCACAGAATAACCTTTCAAACCCAGTTTGACTATCAAGGCCTGTCTGTCCCTTTGGAGGTGAAACATCTTTTCCTCATTCAAAACCTCCTCAGTACATTCCAAGTTGGAACATTCCATAGATTTGGCAGTCCAGTTTTTATGACAATACTTCCTTTTTCCATCCCAGACCTCTTCCCTTCCTGTTGTGGTGGTTTCAAACTCCAGTCAGCAGCAGAGTGCGTGGGCGTCTGTTCTGTGGTTTAACATGCTCTGTTCAGATTCCAAGGTCAGGAGCAAGAGTTGCTTTTAGTTCATGAAAAGCTTGAATCATCATAATAGAATAGTTTTCTTTTTATTTGCATCACTACAATTCATTTTTTTTGTGTGTGTGTCTAGAACGTCAAGTTTTTTGAAACCTCACCTGCAGCCACTTGGCCACAGTTTGGGGAAATGCTAAGTTGGCAGTTTCTCTCTTGTGGGAAACGTGGTCTAGACAATGACCAGTTGGAGACCCTTGCCATCAAGCTCTTTGGTATGCACTTGCCACACCTTTCATTCTTTAATAGAAAACATAATACAAAGTAAAATAAAGGTCATAAAGTAATCTTGTATTTGTTAATAGTGTCATATTTCTTATTAGGTAAACAACAGAGCTATGACAGCTGTAAGATATCCTGGACCAAGTTCAGTAAGGTAAAAACACTATTATGCAAGTCTTTGTGAAATGCCTGATATGGATGTATGAGTGTTTTGTTTACTCATGGTTGTCTGTGTGTGGTTTAGGAGAACCTCCCTGATACAAACTTCACCCTGTGGGTGTGGCTGGATGGCATTCTAACCCTGGTTAAACTCTACCTGTCAGACCTGTGGAGTGATGGGTATGGATGCTATATATAGATGATAGATAGATTCAAAAGTCATCATGGAGTGTGTGTGTTTTCAACACAAGTGTGTTTGTTACTGTAGGTCTATAATGGGCTTTGTCAGCAAGGGGAAGGAGAGACTTTTATTAAAGAAGAAGCAGAATGGCACTTTCCTATTGCGTTTTAGCGAAAGCATCAAAGATGGAGGAATCACATTCAGCTGGGTGCAGTACGCTAACGATGGTAAACCATGTCATAAAATAATATGTACTTCTTTCAGACATAGTTCAGTATTTGGCCACACAGGGTCCAGTGAATGTGAGACTGAATACACATTTGTTTTTGTTAGGCACTCCGAGTGTTCAAACAGTGAAACCATTCACCAGTACTGACCTAAAGCAGATTGCTTTACCTGATATCCTCTGCAACTTTCGGATCATGGTAGCAGAAAATATTCCAGTTAACCCACTGTGTTACCTTTACCCAAACACACCCAAAGACCAGGCCTTCGGCAAATACTACAGTGAAAAGACTGGAGGTAAGTTGCTTATGTAGAATGTGAATTTCAGGCATTGTAACAACATTATAAAAAAAATAAAAACTTTGCCATTTTCCCTTAGTCTACAATATAAATATTACACTTTGACCAATTGTTTTGGAATAAATTTTAATATTAAAAAAACTACCCCAAGCAATATCTACGTATTATTATTTAAAATTTTCTTTATGCTTTATAACATTTGTTCAAACTAACCTAAACCAAACCTATTTAATGTAACAAGTACTAAATTGTTTCACCAAGAAATAATTTTCTTTGTCTTGTGATGTTTTTGCTTTAGAGGAGAATCCTTACCTGAAGTACCTCAAAACCAAACTGGTTTTTGTCTCTAAAGAGTAAGTCTTTGTTTGTTTATTGGTTCACATTTGCATGTTGTGTGTTTGCATAATTTGCATTATTACATAACATTTATGACAGTGCACATGTGCTGTCTTTGGTCTGGTGTTTACTGTTTTGCTGTTTAAAAAGCAGTTTTTCAGCCTTTCAATGATATTTAGTATCTTGTGATTTTATTTTTTTCCTCATAATTTCAACCAAGCAGCTATTGTAGCCAAATAGATTTCAATGTTTCATCATAAACAATTAAGAATATTTAATCAGCTTCATTTATATACAAAAGATATCAAACATAAATGGCATTATTTACTAGCACAAATGAATAGTTCAATCAGTTGTTTTGAAATGATTCATTAAAAGTTTGGACTTATTCTTGAATTTGAAACCTTTTTTTTTTTGCTTCTAAAGTTTTAATCATAAGGCATTATGATCTCTGTTTATACTTATAGTCCGTAATAGTCAATAATAATAGCGGGAATTTACAAGGCAAATAAAAAGCGCATTACTATAACTATTCATGATATTTTTTCGTTTTATATCACCAGCTAATTTGTGAACTCTGAATATATCGACCAGCCTTAGTTCAGTGCTTCATTACTGCAAATGTGGTCCTGCACACATGCAGGCATAATTTTCGTCATCAGCACAGTCTGCTGATGTTTGCGAAAAGGAGCAGAATATGGAAAATGAAGTGTATCTGGGCTTTAGAAATAAGATGTACTTTGCCGTACTTTTTATTGCTGCCTGTGTATAGATTATACAGGTTATCACTAGATATTATGTGATGATGTGAGGGTCGCATTGTGAAATAACAGCATTCAAGACGTTACAGCAATATTATTTGTCGATAAGTGTGATGATGTGAAGGTCTGGAGCGAACAGACTGTAAGAATGAGTAGACACTGAGATGGCTGTTCTGCTGGTTTACTGGAGTGATCTGTGCTTGATTGCTGCAGGAATGGCTGTTCTGGCGTCAGAGAGGGGCCAGAATCTGACCTGTCCACACAGGACAGAGGTGAGTCCCGCCTCCACGGCCCCTCCAAATCCAATCAGCTGGACCCTAACCTGCATCTGATTTGCTGGATGATCACCAAATGTGTCATGATTGCAAAAGTCTTTCTGATAGATGCTACCTTTATGGATGCTTCTCTGTCATTCAGAGGCCCAGTCAACTTCGTCATTTTGTTTAGATTCTTCCTTTCTTTCTTTCCCTACCCAAGTGCATTTGGTTCACTTTGCACAAAGAGACCTTGTGTTTGTGTGGTGGGCTGTGACTGTGGTGTTGCTGTTTTTCAATAACACACAAATCTAACCATAACAGTAACACTGATTTAAAAACGTTTGTGGAAGCTTGAGGTCGCATGCCACATGCACATGCAAAATATAGGGATGCACCGATATCGATAAGCTGAAGTTATGGCCGATTTTGAAATTCTGCACTGTTTTGATTAAATAAATTAATAGATGTCAAACACTAAAATGAGGGGTTTTTACTGTATTAATGAACACTATGATCATTTTAAGATTTGCTAAAGATTACATTTAACAAACAAATAAAAAAGTAAAAATTGGGGGCGATAACCGATTTGTAATTTGTGGGTACCGATTTATATTGGGCATCTCTAAAGTGACCCAACACTCTTAAGAAAAAGGTTTTTTTATGGCATTTATGGTCACAGTGAAAGAACCTTTTACATCTTTGGACCTTCCACTGAACCAAAGGCTTATAGTGTGTAAAAATGTGTTTAGATATTAAATGGTAATTCAGACTAAATTATAAAAAGGTTTTTACTAAATGTGGGGGGAAAGGTACTTTGGGGATCGAACAATGGTTATTCTATGTCAGAGCGATGGTTGAAAACATACTTTTGGAACCTTTATTTTTAAAAAGTGAAGCTAAAGAGCATCAGAAATACAAGATGTTATTATTGTAATGATGCTATTGGGTTTATAACATCTCTCTTTCTTTCTCATCTCCTTCATGTTTAAAAGACCCTCCTTCTTTTTCTGACGCGGGTGATGATGACTTGTTGCTCCAAGTGTTTGAGAAGTCTCCAATGCTCTCCAGCTCTACCACTGATGATGATATGCTTAACAGTATTTTGGACAGTGATAGCGAGTGCACTGTTCCAGATGCATTTTCTCCAGCCGCCCCCCACACTTCACCATCATGCCTCCAACACAACTTTTCAGAGAGCCCTCTGGATATCTTTGCAGACGCACTCTCTCCAGACATTGATGTTAATGTCACATTGCATGAGTTTATAAACTCTCCAAACATCCTAAATGGCATAAACCTTCGAATGCTGCCGGAGGAGTCAGATGACTTTGTCCTTGATTCTGGTTTGATTCAAGACCTTGGCTATCCCAACATACCGCTGACCCCCTGAATTTCATCCATTTAACATAAAACCATGATCCATGTGGTTAGCTAAATCTCAAGCTGTATAATGATTTCCATAACTCTGATTTGTTGTAAATAAGTGTCAAGTAGACAGGCAAAATACAGCTCATTAATTCATTTTCAGTACTGATTTCATTATTACTTTATCCATTTAGTGTTTATTTCTGAATGTCTACACATCCAGTCATCTGTTACGTATCTCTATTCCTTTTTTTATCAGCGTAAAGCCTTTGAAAAGACTTGGAGGTCAAAAATAGAACCTTTAGGATGAGGTCTTGTGACCTCACTATTCGTAAGCTGCTAGCAAATATTTGTCCCTATAAAAATAAGCTGGAAAAAAGGGTTTATTGAAATTAATTCAAACAATATCAGAGCACTTTTGCAAACGGAAATTAGTGGAGATTATAGAATAGAGTTAGGAGACTATGTATGTAAACAATATATATATATATATATTATATAATATTTCTTCAATTTGACCCAAGTAAAGATCATGTTTTTATGATCCAAGTATACAATCAGCTTTTATGCAGGTCGAAATAAAAGTTTGTATTCTTTTATTCTAATTAACTGGGCCTTATTGGAAAGATAATTTGATAGTGAATGCAATAAACTTTATTAATGTGTTAAACACCTTTAGTTATGTGAATCAGGCATTAGCTTTGAGCTAATGGTTTATAAAGCATCTCAACAGCAAAGACATTTTTGTGCATGCATTTATGACTAGAACAAATTCTCTATGCACACAGTGCAATTTTTAAGTTTGAAAAAGTGAAAAAAAATGTCTTTGCAATAGCAACAGTGAATTTAAAGCACCTTAAAATAGTGCTAGGTTTAAATGTTATCACTTAATTTGACATTTAACGGCACCAGTGTTGATGATGCTTTTGTAGTAGTCTTTAACTCTAGGATTTGAGGCACCTTCACTTCTTTGTCTTTTGTGATCAATTTTTGTTTTGTATAACCACTATTGAGATTGTAGAAAAGATGTGAATGCTTTGCTTTTTGATTCGATGGCTTTCACTAAACTGCCCAATTTTAAGCCAATAGAAATACTCCATTATCCTGTTTTTGGTACTGGATAGTTGAGTCATCAATTACAGAGTTTTGATTAGGCAGATAATGACACTGCTCTATCATTTTGAAAGTTGGAATAAGTTCTGTTATCCCATTTGAAGGGAGATTATTCAGAGCTTTATCTCTCTGGTGAAAATACTTGATAATGTTTGTTTTAGATGTTAATATCTTTAAAAAGAAAAAAGAATTTGAATAAGACTGATTGTATGATTACTCTGAGAGTAACACTGTGATTTCTGATAGCAGAAAAAAAATGCACTTGAGTGGAAATGTATAAGAACAGAATGCTTCTGATTTCTTGGTAAGTGAAATGTGTAACAATGTTTACAGATAAAGTGGATGTGTTCCTCTAACTGAATATGTTGGGTCCTGGAGGAGATTGGACGGTCTCTGAAATCTTTTAGAGAGAAAAAAGGCCCAAATAGTTTTTTCCCCCCCACATTTCCTCCTTTTTTTCTGAAATGAAATACCATATCAAAGTTGTTTAATCACTTTCTTGCAGAATCATTTTGTTACCCCATGATCACTTCTGTCTGAATTTGTAGACTTTGTTTTAAATGCATGTAACTAAGTTTTGCATTGTCAACTGTCAACCTGTAATGTGTTTTGTATCTGTGAACAAGACAATGTAACAGTGGTACAATATTCTCCAATAAAACATCTAACGAGAGAAAAGTCTGTCATGATGATTTTCTGATCAAGCAGAACGTTAATAGAGGGATGCGATATTGTGTTAAGTTGTTCAAACCTGTTAGGTTACCATCTGTTCCCTTACACAGGGACAAAATTGGATTTGTCCAATGTTCCATTGTACACCCGCATTTCATATATAGACTTGCAAACTGGATTTGGAATCGGTGTGAGTTATTAAACATTGATTTCACAAATAATAAAATAACCGACTCTTGTGGCCATTCTGAGATCCATGAGCATGATTTTGTTTGATGACCATACATTTCTAAATATAATGTGGCCTTAGCTTTGACGTCATTTGTGATATGACTCTTCTTTTGTTGCAATGTTAAGAATTTGTACAGATTACGCAGTCAGGAACACTTGTCTGGACTTGCGAAATGCTTGGTAAAATGCTCTAAAAAGGCTGGACGCTGACTTGAGATGGTAACATAAAAACACATAATAAAATTCAAATAGATAATAAAAATGGGATCTGGACAGATTCAAACTTTAATCTCCATTATAAAAGAAGCAAGTTCATATACTTTCTGTGCTAACAGAAAAAGCACTTTTGCTGAATTTATATTTTATGTTACTTTATTTTAAAAGAAGCAATTCAGAACGAAATTTTCATACGTATGTTATCATTTTGAATCGTATTTTAATGATAGAACACTGACATGATGTGCAATATACACACATTACATAGCCACCTACATTTCGAGGAATTGTGCAAATAATCCTTAATAAAAATTAAATCATACAAGTTATCTCATATTCTGGAAGTCCAGCTTAAACAGTAGATAAATAAAAATGGAAACAACACAGCAAGCAAAAGATGATCATCATTTCTATTTATTATAGTAATATTTACTCAATATATACTATACTCTATAATTATTCATAGTAATATATTATATAATATATATAATATAAAATTAAAAAAAAAAAATATATTATATATTATATAAAAAATAATATATATGTATAAAAATGGTTTATAAAAGCCAGCAGATGAACCAGAAAATGTTTTAATAATGACATTTAGGAGCTGATTATATTCATAGCCATTAGTTTTGAGTTTGTCCAGAGGTTTTTGTCTTTGTCGGAAGTTCAGATCCATCTCATCGTCCACCAGGTGAAAAGTGGATTTGTGAAGTAACTCCTCAACAAGAAACGCAGGACAAGTTTTGTGCCATGCTTGCCGTCAGGATCTTGTTCAGATCGAGTATGAGCACTAGTAATAGTGATGCTTGCCTTAGCAAACACCACTAAAGCCCGCGTTCATGATTCTCATTAAACATGCCTTCCAAGAGAGAAATGCAGATCAGCTGCGTGTGCTAATATCTGCTGATGGGAACGTCCTTCATCTGTTTGCGTGTGTTTTCTTTCAGAAACGCTTCTGGATGACTTCCTGCTGACGTATCTGGTGTTCATGTCCACCAGTGATCTCTGCCAGGCGCTGCTGGGACAATATCCTTCAGATCGCACCAAAACACACATGACCGCTGCTGATGGATCGTGTGTTTGATGACTGAGCTGGATGGCCTTGCTGCTTTGTAAATATAGTCACAGCTAAAGGCGTCTGGACGTTCTTCACGTTCATAATTGTTTCAAAACTAGTTGTTGTGTATTACCATAATGGTAATGTGTAGTTCAAAATACCACTGAAATGTTAGTGACCTAGAAAGTTCGAATTTATTGCAAATATAGTTCAATATAATAAAAATTCATGAGAATATTTTTTATTTGTAATTAATTATATTATAGTATCTATATTGTTTTATTATTTAGAAAATTGAAGCTAAAAAAAATTTTTAAGCAATAAATACATATTCTCTTAGATATAATAAATTTTTTAATTTGTAGTAATTATATCCTTATATATTAATTATATAAAAAATCTATATAAAAAAACCTAAATCTTTCTTTCTATATAGAAGAAATGAAGTGAAAAAATAAACACACTTTTCAAACAGAATTATAGTCCCTGCAGCAGAAAATATAGTACATATTTGTAAATATTTCTAGAATGGTGTATAAATTGTGCAAAATATTAATCATATATAAAATATTAAGTTGTAAAAAAGGAAAAAATCCTTATCCTTAGTTACCTAGAAAATGCAGAATTCAGCAATATATAGATATTATATACATATTATATAACATCATAATTTTTTATTTGTAGTAAATGATAAATTATATATTCATTATTGAAAAATACAAACATTTAATCTTTCTTTCTATATATAGATAAACCTATTCCAACATAAATTATCCCTAAAGTCGTTGATAAAAATAGGTTATAATATGATCCATAAAATATTTTTTTTTATTAGTATCATTGTTGCAAAACAATTATCATACTGTGACTTATGAGGTTGTGAAAAAAAAAGTTAAAATAAATAAATAAAGTATTATTCGTGACCTAGAAAGTGTGGAATTTTTACCCAAAATAAAATACATGTTTTTATTTTAATAACTGTTTTTTTATTTTCTAATTGTCTTTATTATTATATTATGTAGGACAGTAAGGTCTTCCCTTATAACCTTTTTTTTAGCACGATAAAAATTAATAAATTTTAAAAGTATAAATTTGTTTATATTTTGTATTCGCTAATATTTTAATATGTTTTTATATTAAAATTTATAAACAATATTTTTATATATATATATCGATATATATTATATATACAATATTATTATTAATTTATAAATATTTTTCAGTGTGTAAATATTTTTAAAAACCACAGGTTGGTCTTTGTGTACACTCTTAAAAATAAAGGTGCTTCAAAAGGTTCTTCAAGCGATGCCATAGAAGAACCATTTTTAGTTCCACAAAGAACCATTCAGTTTAAAGAACCCTCTCTTTCTTACCTTTTTATAATCTTGAAGACCTTCTTTCGCTCACAAAGAAGCTTTTGTGAACAGGAAGGTTCTTCAGATGTTTAAAGGGTTCTTATGGAACCATTTAGACAAAAAGGTTCTTCTATGTCATCGTGAAGCAGCTTTATTTTTAAGAGTGTAGTGGGTGAAATATATTTAGCTCATCTGCGATCTGGTGTGTGTCGAGAAGCTCTTCTGAGTCGTGTGTTAGTTGGTTGTTGGTCTTTAACCGGATCTCACCTACTGTACGAAGCGCTGCCGGGGGAAGGAGGAGGGAAAGGAGGCCCTCTACAGAAAGAGGAAAGTACTGCACCTGGTGTCTCAGTGGAGCACGCTGTACAAGGACTTCCTGGAGAAGAGGAGAACATCAAGCTCTTCATGAAGGTCAGAACATTAGACAAACGCTCTGGGAACGTAACATCAGATTTAATGTATTATAACCAACAGGTCTCAGTGGAATTTAAAAGCGGTGTTTTTAATAGTGCTCATCTGATCTGTGTTTTCAAAAGAGGATATGATGGAGAGAAACGTGTGCAATGGTTAATGCATTGCTGATCATAAGCAAAGATGTGTCAAATAAACACTTATTACTAAATATTTATTCAAAATTAAAAAATAGTTTTACATTTACTTAATATTTAACAAAAAAGTCTATCAGTAAAAACTATATTTAATATTTACATATTATTTTCATATTTAAAAAAATATTTTGTGTTCACAGACGGTCCGTGAAATTTCTACCAGCATTATTTTAGAATCATTTTTTTATTTAGATTAATACTATATTAAATATAGTATTTAAAACTTTTTTTAAATGGTCAGTGATATTTCACCAGTATTTTTGGCACAATATTTACTGTCCTTTTAAAATATTTGTATTACTATTTTTATGGATATAACGATTTTTATATATTTTCTAAATTTTAATTGAAGACTGTCATGATATTTTTCACTGGTATTACACAATATTATTCAAATTTAAAAAATATTTTATGTTTATATTTTTCAATATTTTATCCAAAATTATCATTACCATATTTTGTATAATATTATTATTTATATATATTATTGTTTTTTATATTTGATATTTATATAATTTTTAAACTACTTAATTTTATTCAAGACTGCAGTACATTTCTACCATTAATTTCAAACACTATTTACCCAAATATTTGTATATTTAATCTTTTCCTATTTATATTATATTTTTATATTAAAAAACAATCTTCAAGGCTCTCAGTAACAAGCAGTTCCATGCAGTTCTATGAGAAGCATTATGTAGCCCGCCCACAGTGCAGTCACTTTGCTCCACAGCGGCACATTGACATCAGATGTGTTCTGATTGGCTGTGACTGTGTTAAACTCTGCTAGTTTAGTGTGTGAGTGGTGGTTTAACTGACTCACGCTTTTCCTCAGGGATCGTCTCAGTCTCATGTCAGGACTTGAGCTGCTTTAATGGTTCTTCTCTCGTTTTCGCTCCAGAGAACGTGTTCTCTCTCTTCTGCTCGTTGCTGAAGGCCACATAGAAAACACTTTCAAGCGTCATTAAAAGTGTGTGTTTGTGTAGTTGTGTGTAGGTATTTATGATGTGAATATAGATGTTTTTACGCGTTTAGATGTTTCACAGATTTCAGTCTGTTATCTTCACAAAATCCCACACACACACACACACACACACACACATCACACACCCCCACCCACACACACACACACAAATGGGCCCCTCTTGTTCCTACCTGCCTTTGTCCCACCCCCCCACCACACACACACACACACCCCCACACTCGCACGCACGCTGTGTTTCCATGACGACTGTCGTGTCATTGCAGTGATGAGGCTGTTTCACGGTCGCTCGTATTCGAAGTGTTTCCCAGGTGATGGTTGCCTGGTAACAGGCAGGATGGGGGGAGATGGGGGGGGTTGTATGGGTCGATTGTGTGTAAGCGGTTCAGTTACACTGGAGACACACAAATATTTCAATTCCATCTAAACTACAGAAAGATCTGTGTGTGGTGTGTGTGTGTGTGTTTGTGTGTGGCTGTGTGTGTGTGTGTTGTTGTGTGTGTGGGTGTTGTGGTGTGTGTGTGTGTTCCTGTGTGTGTTGTGTGTGTGTGTGTGTTTTCTGTGTGTGTGTGTTTCTGTGTGTGTGTTTTTTTGTGTTTGTGTGTGTGTGTTGGTGTGTGTCCTAGTGTGTATGTGTTTTCTGTTTGTGTGTGTATGTTTTCTGTGTTTGTGTTTGTGTGTGTGTGTGTGTTTCTGTGTGTGTGTGTGGCGTGTGTGTGTGTGTGTGTGTGTGTGTCTGTATCGTGTGTGTGTGTGTTTCTGTGTGTGTGTTTCTGTGTGTATGTGTTTCTGTGTTATTCTGTTGTTGTGTGTGTTTTCTGTGTGTGTGTTTGTGTGTGTGTGTGTTTCTGTGTGTGTGTGTGTGTGTTTTTTTTTTTTTTTGTGTGTGTGTGTGTGTGTGTGGGTAGAGGTGTGTGTGTGTGTGTGTGTTTCGTGTGTTTGTGTGTGTCTTGTTGTGTGTTGTGTGTTCTGTGTGGTGTGTGTGTGTGTGTGTGTTGAGTGAGTGAGTGTGTGTGTGTGTGTGTGTGTGTGGTGTGTGTGTGTGGTTTCGTGTGTGTGTGTGTGTGTGTGTGTGTGTTTCTGTGTGGTGTGTGTGTGTGTGGGTGAGTGTGTGTGTGTGTGTGTGTGTGTGTCTGGTGTGGTGTGTGTGTGTGTGTGTGTGTGTGTTTTTTTGTGTGTGTGTGTGTGTGTTTTGTGGGTGTGTGTGTGTGTGTTGTGTGTGTGGTGTGTGTGGTGTTGTGTGTGTTTCTGTGTGTGTGTGTGTGTTTGTGTGGGTGAGTGTGTGTGTGTGTGTGTGTGTTCCTGTTGTGTGTGTGTGGTGTTATAGCGTGACTGAGATGTAGCCGCTGTTGTTTTACGCACTGAGACAGTAAAAGTACATTGTTCCCTTAATGCATTTGTGTACTGACATTATCCAGCGTGCATTGAGGGAATGTACACTATTATAAGGTACATCCCCAGTGCATGCTGGGTAATAAATCGCCCCCTTTACTGCCCAGTGTGCTTGCAAGGTCAAAACACAAAGTCTCTGACAAACACACGTTCAGTCGGCATCCAACCGAGTTTTCCTTCAGAATTCTGCTTTTATATAGAGAGAGAGAAGGGGGATTTTAATAGGTTTTATTACACAGAAAAACATTGCAATTGTGTATTTTTAACTACATATGACCATACAGGGCTCCAGACTAGCATTTGAGTTGTCTATGCTCTACATATTGGTGCTAGAAGCAGATTTGGTAGCGATTACTATTGTTTTGCGTTAGTAAATGCAGTTACTAATAATATTACATGTTTATTTCTTGGTAATGCACATTTGACAGTAAAGAGCTTGACTTTGATATGCATATCAATGTTCTTTTTTTAACACAGTAACAGTGCAAATTTCATTTATATATGGGAAATGTTTATGTGATCTACTCTTATTTAATGTACCATTATTCTTCTATAGTGTTATACCGAACTGACCGACAACTTCACTGATTACAAAAGGAGCCCTCTTTACTTGCTTTATGTGTGATTCAGTCGCAAATTGAAGGAAATGTTGTGTTTTGTTAGCTATAACTAAACTAAAATCTTTTTGTTAATTTAAATAAAATAATTACATTTAATTAAAAAAAAAATGTATACGGTAAATAATTAATTAATGATTGCATAAATTAAAGTTATTAAATTTAAATATAAATTAATGAAAAATCTAAAATTTAGAAATGTGTGCCTTGGCAACAGCTGTAATAATTCTAAGTGTTTTTTGAGTACTAAAATGACAAACTAACTGAAGTAAAATAGCTACAATAGAAATATAATCAGATCAGATCATACGTTGATTCAGTAGCGAATCTGATTCAGTGAGTTCCTTCAGTGAAGAATTCATTGAAATAAAATAAAATAATAAAATTTAACTCAATTTAAAAATGTAGATTATGAATATATGAAAAACTTAAACCTAACACTAGAAATTTTGCCTTGGCAACTAATTGAAATAAATAAGTTTCAATTGAAGTACTAAAATTACTGAAACGAAACGGAAATAAAATAAAGCTACATATATAAATATAAAAAACACTAATAAGCAAAAAACAATGAAATTACAATAGTGCACAACCAAATTACTAAAGCTTTAACTAAAATTAACATGAAAACTGAAAATATACAAGCTAAAATATGATAAAAGCTAAAGCTTTAGAATGATTCATTAAATAAAAAACACTTGTAAGAGTCATTTATTCACAATTCATGATTACACCGATCAAACTGTTTGATTGTTTTTGTCTCTAACACAATAAAAAGACACAATGTTTTATTACCGTTATGTAGCATTTCTCAGTCTTTTGTAGATTTTTCAAATGATAATTGCGGATATTTATCTAATGAATAGGTTGTTTTTTTTTGGTGTGCAGTGTCGAAATATATAGCGATATATTCAAATCTTTAATATTAAATCTTTAAAAGGCAGTCAAGAGTTTTGTTTAAATAAGAATATATGATAAAGTTGTAGCAAATCTTTGCATTTTATATTATTTTATTATTTAATACAGTACATTGCGTCAAAATCCGGCTTGTGACACATTCATCCAAATGGGAAAAGTTATTGATTCTGATAATTACGAAATGCCACTTTTCCGAACTGATCGATCAAGCGCTAATGTAAATATATCTTCTTCTTGTGCAGACACTGTATCGATACGTGCTGGAAGACGTTTATGAGTTCCCCGCGCTGGAGAAGGACCTGAAGGAGTTTCAGAAACTTCTGCGACGGAGACAGTGAGTCTCACACACACACTTTTGCATTTCTGATTTTAAATAGACACTGTTTGAGCCATTGCAAGTGGTGAGAATCTCCCAAACTTCATCACAAGTCAGTTTTTAGCAGATTTTCTGTACTCGTAAAGACAAGTAAAACAATTCAAATGTGAACTGAAATGCTCGGCCCGGATCCCTCCCGCGTGCAGGTTCCTCCCGTCCTTAGCGTTTGGCTGACAGATGCTCGTTATCCCGCTAAATGAGGAGGTGTAATTATGACTGCTGCGAGGGGCGGAGACACACTGAGCTCACGCTCGTTTGAAGAGATCTGATTGGCTCCCAGAGCGGCATAAGGTCAGGCAGACTAGAGGCAGATGGGTAATTGGGCGTGAGCGTATGTGAGATGAATAAAAGAGGAGAAAGTGTCAATGTGTGAGTGATCGCTGCTGATGTCAAGAACAGCCGTCCATCAGACCCGTAAGAAAGAAAATCACTGTTGTTTCTCCTAGACCAGTGGTTCTCAAACTGGGGGTACGTGAGATGACGGTGGGGGGTACGCGAACAAAATTCTGAGTTTTGGCATTCATTTAATACCCCAACTTAAAGCAACATTAAAACCGAACGTATTTCTGACAAGCAAAATGCCGCTTCTAATGTAAAAACAGGAAAATGGGGGTGCCGTAAACGGTCAAATACATGATATCCAATCAGCTTACCTCATCTTTTGCGGTCAAAACTGACTGCATCCACACAAGCAGCGTGCATGCGATAGGATGCCCGCTGAATATGTTGCTTTAGCTAATCGCGCTGCTGTTCAATGTATAGCTTTAAAGTAGATCTTCACTTAAATATTGACACGGACTGAGATCGATTTAAACTCTCTTCGATACAGACACACTCTCTGTGCGTGCTATTGTTTTCATCTTTAAGATACGTGCAAGCATGTAAGTGAACATTAAGTGAATATTAAGTGAACATTTTACATTTTAAATGTAGCCTACATTTTGAACAGAATATTGTCACGTTTGTTCTATTTTGCAACGAAATTATAGTTCCAACGAAATCCGTATCATCTGGTGTGCGTCTCCAAGCAAGCGGTGTTTCGTTAGTGAACGAATCTGCGGCTTTGAACGATTTGGAGAGTCAGTGATTAATAACCCATTCATAACTACAACATTTTGCTTCGTTACTGAATGAATGAATGAATGAATGACGCGACGCCTGGCTCATTAAGATAGCGACTTGCCACCACCTATTGGCCGTTTTATTTTTCAATCTACAAGCATCACTTCGATTTGCCATCATTTATTGCTTTATTTATTATATTAATAATACACTTAATGAAATGTTAAGAATAGGACATAAAACATGATTACAATAGAAAACTCAGAGATTTACTCAAACGTTTCTCATCAAGTTAATTTGAATTCCTCCGATATCTCAATTGTTTCTCCTGGATAGCATTGAGATTAAATGGAGACTTGAGTCTCCAATAATCTCACATGTGTTTCCTAGTTTTTTAAGAGGTTTTAATTCTGTTTCTCAAATAAACTGTGTTCAAATTTGCCAATAAAATCAATGTGAACTCAAACGTTTCTCATCTCAGGCTTTGCTCAGATCTCAATATGAACTCAGACATTTCTTCTTCTTTCAAAGTTAATTTGAATGTATTTGATATCTCATTTGTTTCTCCTGGACAGCAATGAGATTAAACTGAGACTTATGCTTGAGTCTGTTTGTTTCAGAGTTTCATAAGAGATCTCAATAATGTCTCAAACTGTGCTCAGATCTCAATATGAACTCAGACATTTCTCATCAAGTTAAAGCAAAACTTCTCGGTCTGATCTTGTCGAGACAGAAACAGAATAAAGCAATAAGCTCCAAGAAGCTGTAGTTTACAGTGAATTTATAACAGCTAAGGGAGTTTGCTTCGCGTCGTGCCTAACAACGCCCCTTAGCTATTATAAGCTCACTGTAAACCACGGCTTCACGGGGCTTATTGCTTTTATAAAACGGTTATATTACATAACGTATTACGTTTTCAACAAATAAAAACGGATGCAAATAAAGTGTAATTAATTAATAAACACATTAGTCCTTCCCCCCACATGTTTTCCTCAAAACGTGGTGGTTCTCCAAAGTAGCTGCAGTGTGCACTCAGAAGTAAACAAAGGTGTATGTTTGTAGATTAATTTACAACAGCTTCGAACGCGGCTCGGCCAATCAGAATCAAGCACCGGAACTCTCTGTTTTATTATCATGTGTCTATCACTTCCTGTTAGAACACTGCTGTTCTGGTAGATGGATGTAGTTCAGCGACAGAGACAAATCGATAGCGAGACGGGAGTCTCACAGGAGACGTCTCTCTCGTGACTGTCTGACAGAAGTCTTATATCAGCCGTCTCTCAGTTCACTTCCAGCCGCAGCATCTGTCAGACTCACATCGTGAACATTTCTGCAGCCGTGAAGGTGTCTCTAAGCTGCTTTCTCTCTGTTTCTTCCCCTCAGTACGGTGGACGACTATTCTCCACACCAAAAGGTGAGAGAGATTGTGAAAAGGAAGAAGAAATTACCCAAAAATGAACATTTTGTAAACTAAAAAAAATTGCTAAACAACTAAATATTCTCACCAAAAAAAAAAAAAGGAAACTATATTTGTTATTTTGAGATGATTTTAGAATCAGAATCATTTAAAGCTAATGCTAACTAATATGATATTGTTTGTCCTTCCAGAATAAAGCGCTGTACCAGCAGCTGAGTCTGAAGGAGAACTGCATCTCTCTCCGAGGATCTCCAGTCGAGAGTAAAGAAGGTAATACTTCAGTCTTTGGGCGATTAATTTCTTTGTGCATTATATTATTTTATATTATACATTTACATTTAGTCATTTAGAAGACACTTTTATCCCCACGCGACTTTACAATTGGGGGATCAATTTCGCGAATTCTTCTTAAAGAGCAAACAGACATAGGAAGTGGTTGTAATACCAAGTTCTTAGACATTGTTCCAATAAGTACAAGCTAGAAAGAGAAGGAAGAAATAAAGAGAGAGATTTTTTTTTTATGATGAAGTCAAGTAGCTTCGAAAGAGATGAGTTTCAGCTGTCGCTTGAAAATTGTCAGGGATTCAGCATTCCGTATAGGGGTGGGAAGATCGTTCCACCAACCAGGAGTGGTGAACGAGAATGTTCTAGAAAGTAATTTTGAGCCTCTCTGTGTTGGTACCACGAGGCTTCACTCACTAGCAGATCTCAGACTTCTATTCGTATAGTGAGTGGAAGTAGGCGGTGCTAGTCTGTGGCTGTGTCTATAGGCACCTCAGTGTCTTGAACTTGCTTCGAGCCGCACAACCGTTAGCCCGTGCAAGAGAATAAAAGAGGTGTATATTATATCCCTTATATCATATCTTATCCAACAGTCCATTCCTATTTTATAGTTTGTGTAATATGATTTTTTTTTTTCATTACATTGATTAGAATTTGGGGGAAACATGCTTATTATTTATTAATGTTAAGATGTAAACTTATGCAACAAAATTATAATAGAATCATTTTTCTTTAATGCGTTTATTAGTATATAAAATTTAATATCATATATAAAAAAGTAATAAATATAATGTCAATTAATATACTATAGAAAAACAAATGAAAAATATACTAGACATGTTTTTTCCTTATTGGGGGAAATCTACATTTATTATATCTACATTTTTATTTTTTGGATATAATCAAATTAATGTAATGAAATATATAGAAAAAAGACAATACGAGACAAATTTATTATGCCTAGTGTGCCATGTAAATACAGAATGTAAAGAGAAATTTGTATAGAATACTGAAAAAATTTAATACACAGAAATTTCTTTTGGTAAATATATATTTTTTCTTTTTGGTACTAATCCAACATGTACATAACAACAATACATGTAAATAAAATAGAATCATTGACAAATAATAAGCGAATAAGTGCAAAATAGTTCTTTATGCAAATATAAATTTAAATAATCAACTAAAGTACATATTTTTTTTTTGTACTACTAATATATAGTTTAATAGAATGAATGAATCTCTCAAAATAGATGACATTTTTGTTCACACCTTCTGATTTGAGATGAAACTGAAGCCAGACGTAGTTGGAAAAGGATTTTTTTGGAAATTTTGCACCCCTAATCCAGACCTAATTTTGTCACTTTCTCTGTGTGTGTGTGTGTGTATGATGTGTGCCTTGTTGTCCGTGATTGTCGTGTATACGTGACTCTGATCGTAGCTGCGCGTGCGGGTGAAGCGGCGTGGTGGCTCAGGAGCTGCTGCCATCGCTCTATCTCAGCTCATGGACCGTCCGAGGACACATGATGCTGTGGCACAGACACCGCGGAGGTCAATACACACGCACACACACCCAACTTCGCATAGGGTTGGGTACCGAAACCCGGTACCAGTATGGCACCGGTACCTATGTAACCGGTATGTACTAGAACTGAATCAGAACACAGATTTCGGGGTGCCTCATTTCAGTGCCATGCCTGAGCGATCGATTGAAATATTTGTCCTCTGGTTCTCCAAAACGGACGCAAGAAGCATCACTGGCACCACACGTGAAAAATAATTTCCCGACTGAGAAAATGCACGTGAACTTAAGTCGGAAAGCTCTAATGATACAAATTCAACACATCTTTGTAGTAACGCGAGTCTTCATGTTGTTTTCCCATTCACAACTCGGGAAATGAGAGCATCCGTCTGTTTACTCAGTTACAGATATAATAACAATGCCTTTGTCAATATAAGGGATTTCCTGGAGGGTCATGAATTCCGCTACTTCTGTGACTGGATATGTGGATATTCTGTGCGAGGGCGCCCTCTGGCGTCCAGTATGAATGAAACAGACATCATGTGTTTGTGCTAGGCCATCCAATTTTGGGGGGAATTCACTTTTATTTATATATTATTTTTTAAGAATATAAGTATCTGTTCAGACACAGTTTAGGCACCGGAACCCTTTTAAAAGTATCGATTTGGCACCGTATCGAAAAAAACGCAAACGATACCCAACCCTAATTTCTGCAGTCAACACACTGGAGCTCTGGTTCTTCCGTCCTCTCGCAGAGAAGCCGTCCCACTTGCCGGTCTCTGGAGCAGGCACCTCCTCGGTCTCTAACTGATCAGCTTTGTCGAAGAGCCTCGCGAGATCCTGGTGCGAGACAACCCTTTAGCACAACTGTTCGTTTGTGTGGGTAAAGCTGTTGAAAATGACTCGGATGCGATAAGGGTGTTTGTGTGTCTCAGCGCCCCCTTGACCCTCTTTATCGTCCTGGCTGGGAACCAAACCGGAAGCCCGTGTCAGACTGCATTGGGTCTCACACATGGAGGGACCGGTGTAGCTCATACCCTTTGGCATGCGCTAAAACTTCTCTTCTTCTTGTGAATCTCTTCACACCCCATTCAAGAGGTAGAGCTTCTACCAGATACGCTGTTACATCAAACAAGTCATTAGAGCATAAATGTCACAGATAGCATAGTACATGTGAAATACACCGGTTCGCATTATTGCTGCTTTGTTTTGACACACAGAATGCAGATGAAACAATTACATTTTATTTTTTTTATTCATTTACTTTATGTTATTTATAAAAACAGATATATTATTATTATTAATGGCATGTTATGAATCCATAAAGTTTTGTTCTATTATTTTAATGTATTTTATTAACATTTATATTTCATTATATTAAACAGATTAAAATGTATAGATGAGATGATATGTATATTTGCATAAAGAAAAAGTAGCTCTATTATCATGTTTTAAATTTGTTCCTATTATTATTATGTATTTACATTTATTAATTGAAATTATTAGAATGTGCAATATAATTTAAACATATATAATATAAATGTATATTCATTATATATTTTAAGCTGAAAAAAGAAAAAAACAGCTGAAGTTGTTTTTAATTTCTTTAAAAAATGTACAAACGTCTATAACTAATATTAATTATGTCATTAGTATTTATTAAAAAATATTTTGTTGTTAGAAGCAGTGTCCAACTTTGTTTGAACATACTTTAAACATGTCATCAACAGCTTTAAACCTTTAAATGTTTTTAGAAAATATACACTGCTGATTCTTTTTATTATTTATTTAAAAGAAGTCTCTTATGTTCAAAAAGTCTGCATTTATTTGATTGAAATACAGTAAAAACATTAAAATTGTTAAATATTATTACAATTTAAAATAACTGTTTTCTATGTGAATCTATGTTAAACTGTAATTTATTTCTGTGATGCAAAGCTGAATTTTCAGCATCATTACTCCAGTCTTCAGTGCCTCATGATTCTTCAGAAATCACTCTAATATGCTGATTTTTGAACATCTCTGATTATTATCAATGTTAAAAACAGCTGCGCTGCTTCATATTTTTGTGGAAACCGTGATGCATTTTATTTTTCAGGATTCACAGCTGAACAGAAAGTTCAAAAGAACAGCATTCATTTGAAATAGAATCTTTTGTAACATTATAAATGTCTTTACTTTCACTTTTGATCAATTTAATGCATCCACAATGAATGAAACTATTAAGAAAAGTCATACTGACCCCAGACTCTTTGTTAGCTAGATTATGTTATATTCATACTCTCTCTCCTGATGTTCTGACAGCAAGAGCTGATCTTCTACACGTTCAGTCGTCAGGCCAGCAGTGGCCACACTGTGGCGCTAGAGTTCCTGCTGCAGCGCTGTAATGAGGTGCAGCAGTGGGTGATGTCTGAGGTGCTGCTCTGTCCATCGCTCAGCAAACGAGTGCAGCTGCTCAAGAAGTTCATCAAGATCGCCGCGCAGTGAGTCTCAGAAACCGTTACACTCGGACAAAGTGAGAAGATTTCACACCTTAATCTCCATATTCAGAGTCCTGCTTTGACCAGCCCATACTGTTTATTTTTTTTAAAATGACAAGATTAATTCTTATTAAAAAAAAAAACAAGTAATATTAATAATATGACAAATAATATTTTCGTATATGTTAGTTTAGATTGTTATATCAAATTATAATAATCCATTTTAAGGACACTCACCTGTTGTTTGTTTAATAAATAATTGTTGTATATAAAACATATTAGTATAGTTTATTACATCTAATAATAATACACACTGGTTATTTTTGTATCTACAATATTTGATAAATTCCAAATATTTAATAGTAATTTTTTGTTTGTATTTTATTTATTTTTAAATTCTAATACATTTTATGGCATTCGAAAATGTCTTGTTAATAAACTCATATGATATATTACATATATTTATTAGTTTAATTTATAGTTTTATTATTAAGGCCTAAGATACGGATTCTATGACGATACTGATTATTCATTGGTTTAATAAAAATATATTATTATTAAAAATAATAAAATATTTTTTATTATTTAATTTATATTTTATGTACAATATAATAATCTGGCTTTTTATGACAGATATGGTTGTTCTTATGTTAAATAAAAGGAGTATTAATAGCAGACTCTTTCACAGTTAAATCAGAAAAACTCGATATGTTTGACAGATACTGATTGTTTGTTCATAAAATTAATATTAATATATACAAATATTAATTGATACTTTTATTTAATATTTTATTATGACATTTTATAATGTATTTTATGACAGCTGATTGTTTTTGTTCATACAATATATTGATATATTAAAAACATTAATGTTTTATCTTTTTTATGTATTATAAAACTTATGCTACATTTTATGACAGGATCGATTATTTCATATGTTTAATCAAACACCATTGCAATAATTAAATATAAAATATTTTATTTGACATTTTTGTTCATAATTTGTTATTGAAATAAACAAAACTGCTTTTTGTTGATAGATACTGATTAATTTATGTTTAATCAATCAATAGAATATTTTATACATACAAAGATTGTCATTATTGTCATTCATTAGTATTAAATTGTAATAATACAAATTTATATTATTATTATTATTTGTTGTTGTATTCCTTGTGAAGTTGTTTTCTGTATCTGACTGCACATAAATTACTCTAAGATCATGTCTAATTGTTTCTCACTGGAGAATGAATGACTGTTATTTAAAAACTTGAGTAATTATCCAAACATACATTTGCCTAACTGCTCTTTAGAGAGCCACTGAATGAGTTGAAAACAGAGTATTTTGCACAGATTTAACTCCATAGATGTCCAGTGAAGAGACTGAGGAGTCTGTGTGTTTAATATCAGTCCAGAGCAAGATCCGCTAACATGATGTCATGGCTGTGTGTGTCTGTGTGTTTGTGTGTGTGTGTGTGTGTGGTGTGTGTGTGTGTGTCCCCCCCCCCCCCCGTGTGTGTGTGTGGTGTGTGTGGTGTGTTTGTGTGTGTGTGTGTCCCGTGTGTGTGTGTGTGTGTGTGTGGGTCCTTGTGTGTGTCCATGTGTGTCCATGTGTGTGTGTGTGTGTCGGTGTTTGTGTGTGTGTGTCCAGTGTGTGGGTTGTGGTGTGTGTTCCATGTGTGTGTCCCATGTGTGTCGTGTGTGTGTGTGTCCGTAGTGTGTGTGTGTGTGTCGCCGTGTGTGGTTTGTGTGGGTGTTGGTGTGTGTCCGTGTGGTGTGTGTGTCCATGTGTGTGTCCATGGTGTGTGTCTGTGTGTGTGTGTGTGTGTGTGTGTGGGTGGATCCGTGTGTGTGTTTGTTGTCTGTGTGTGTGTGTGTGTGTCTGTGTTCTGTGTGTGTGTGTGTTCTGTGTGTTTGTGTTTGTTTGTGTGTGTGTGTGTTGTGTGTGTTTGTGTGTGTGGGTGTGTGTCTGTGTGGGTGTGTGTGTGGGTGTGTGAGAGAGTGTGTGTGTGTGTGGGGGTGTGTGTGTGTGTCTGTGTGTGTGTGTGTGTGTGTGTGTTTGTGTGTGTGTGTGTTTGTGTGTGTGTGTGTGTGTGTGGGGTGTTTCAGCTTAAATCGCAGAGAACCTCAACTCCTCGTTTGCCATCATCATGGGCTTAAACACAGCCGCCGTCAGCCGTCTCAACCAGACCTGGGAGGTAAGAGCGCTTTACTGACTCTAATCAGACATGAGGCAGCCAGACTAAACAAGCAGACACTCTTTTCTGTCTCTCGTTCCTGCAGAAAGTTCCTGGAAAGTTCAAGAAGCTTTTCTCTGAGCTGGAGCTGTTGACAGTAAGTCAAACCCAGTTTATAAAGAACATTGAACAGCATTCATATACAAATGGGCTTGACTTTGATTTCAGGCTGATTTGATTAACTCTTTCCCCGCCAGCATTTTTCAAAAAAGTTGCCAGCCAGTGCCAGCGATTTTGATGATTTTCACTGAAATGTGATGGCCTCCAGTATATTTCGCTGTATGAATATTTGAATATTCAATACACCAAAATAAAGATCAGAGCCTCTACTTTTAAACAAAAAATCAGTTTTATTCTAGCTTAAAGCATTCTTTTTTTATCAACACTTGTATATAGGTAGATTTCATAAAAATGCATAATTTTGAGCAAAAAGGTGAGAAAATCACATTTTTATCAAAAACTACATCTGGATAATATTCAGTACGATTATCAAAGCATAAATCCAGTAAACCGCTTCCATCAACACCTCCAAAGCTTGCACAGACATCACTTACTAGATCAGTTTTCATTTATATGCTGTCTATTGCTGATAATCGCATTATTTTTCATATGCATCCGTTTACATAAGAGATGGCTGGTTTCTCCGTCCTCTACACGTGTGTTTTTGTTCGGGAGGTTTTGTACTCGTTGTGTAATAGCGCCCCGAGTGTATAACAGTGAAAACTCGTCGTTGGTGGGAAGCGTTTTCTTCTGAAAGACGAGATAACTCGTCAGTGGCGGGGAAAGAGTTAAATGCTCATCAGTCAGAACATGAAGAGACTCACCTGATTGTCTTCCTCAGGATCCATCCATGAATCACAAAGCCTACAGAGACGCTTTCAAGAAGACCAAGCCGCCCAAAATCCCCTTCATGCCTCTGCTGCTCAAAGGTTAACTCACCTCAGTACATCGTGCTGTTTTATTATTCAAATATAACACATGCTGATTATTCTTCTGTTTATTACATTAATATTGATATACTAAAAAGATTCTATTTAGTTTATATTTTATTATTAAAATGCAATAATACTGCTTTTTATGACAGATACTGATTATTCTTATATTATGTAACTATTCTTACTTATGTACATATTTGAGATCGTAGAAGTGCATGTTTTATTGTTAAAATATAACGATCCTGCTTTTATGACAGTTAAGGATTATTCTTAGGTTGAATAAAATAATATCGATCATATTAAACAATATAATATTGTATTTTTATTTGTTTTAATTTATATATTATAGTTTAAAATATACTAACTGATTTTATACAGCATTGGAAATTCTAAGGTTTCATAAACTAATATCGATATATCAAAAATATGAATTTAATTGTACTATTTTGTTTAATTTTATTATAAAAATTTAATAAACTGTTTTTTTATGACGATATGGGTTATTCTGACATATGGGTGTGATAAATACTATTGAGATATTAAAATTTTAAACTTTTATACAAATAATGAAATATTGTATTGTTAATTTTTTTGTTGATATTTTAAATTCGTTAACATGATCTGCTTTTTATGACAGATATGAGTATTCTTCTGTTTATTACATATATTGATTAAAACATTTTTATTTTTGTTTATAATACTATATATTAAATATAAAATGTATTTATTATTTTGTTGATTTTATTATAAATGTCCTACTGCTTTTATGTACACTGTTATTCTGCTGTTTATTAAAATAATATTGATTTTATTTTTTGTTTTATTTTGTATTAAATTAGTATAGTGCTTTGTATGGCAGATATAGATTCTTTTTATGAAAGAATATTAACATATCTATATATATATTATTATTATTAATTGTAAAAATAACCTATTTATATTGTATACTGACTGCGTAAAGGTAAATAGCCACTCCTGTGACCCGACCTAAGGAATATGCACAATGATCTAATTGCATGGCCAGTTATCAGCTTCCTAGGGAGTTTTACGTGTTGCTGATTTACTCTGCTGGTTTTCAGTTCAACTTCATCTAGCCACGAGGGGACAAACCATTTCATGATCAGCTGTTGAACTTTGAGAAGCTGGTGAGTGTTTTGGTGGTCAGTGATTGACAGCTGTCCCATCTCTCGTCAGAACTGGTCTCTATGTATGTGTGTCTCTGTCTCATCCACATGATCCCCGCTGATAACGTGCGACTCATTCGCCACTGCCAGACGTATCAGACAGGTCCAGGCGATATTAATATAAATATAAAATATAAAAAGTATTAAAAATGATTTACTCTGTTATATATAATACATAAATATATATTATATATATATATATAAATTTATGATTATTATGTTAATAAATATATACACTCTATGAGTATATAATAGGTGTCCTATGTTATTGATTTTGGTATTATTATCAGTCTGAAATATATTCTATTAATTATACTTATATTTGTGTGAGTGAGTGAGTGTGTTGGAGAGAGAGAGAGGTGTGTGTGTGTGTGTGTGTGTCAGGTGTGTGAGAGAGAGTGTGTGTGTGGTGTGTGTGTGAGTGTGTCTGTGATGTGTGGTGTGTGTGTGTGTGTGTGAGAGAGAGGAGTGTGTGTGGGTGTGTGTGTGTGTGTGCGCGTGTGTTTGGTGTGTGTGTTTTTGTGTGTGTGAGAGTGTGTGTGTGTGAGAGTGTGGTGTGTGTGTGTGTGTGTGTTGCGAGTTGTGTTTGTGTGTGTTGTGTTTGTGTGTGTGTGTGTGTGAGAGAGATTGTGTGTGTGAGAGAGATTGTGTGTGTGTGTGAGAGAGAGAAAGAGTGTGAGTGTGTGTGAGTGTGTGAGAGAGAGAGAGAATGTGTGTGAGTGTGTGTGTGTGTGTGTGTGTGTGTTTTGTTTGTGTGTGTGTGTGTGTGGGAGTGTGGTGTGTGTGTGAGAGAGAGAGCGCGTGTGTGGGTGTGTGTGTGTTAGAGTGTGGGTGTGTGTGTGCAAGTGTGTGGGTGTGTGTGTGTGTGTGTTTTTTTTTTGTGTGTGTGTGTGTGAGTGTGTGTTGGTGTGTGTGTGTGTGTGTGCGAGTGTGTTTGTGTGTGTGTGTGTGAGAGCGAGAGTGTGTGTGTGTGTGAGTGTGTGTGTGTGTGTTTGTGAGTGTGTGTGTGTGCGTGTGTGGGTGTGTGTGTGTGAGAGTGTGTGTGTGTGTTTGTTTGTGTGTGTGTGAGAGAGTGTGTGTGGGTGTGTGAGAGAGCCGAGAGTGTGTGTGTGTGTGTGTGTGCCAGTGTGTGTTGTGTGCGAGTGTGTGTGTGTGTGTGTGTGTTTTTGTGTGTGTGTTTGTGTGTGTGTGCGAGTGTGTGTGAGAGAGAGTGTGTGTGTGTGTGTTTTGAGGAAGAGTGTGGGTGAGTGTGTGTGTGAGAGAGAGAGTGTGAGTGTGTGTGTAAGTGTATAAGAGTGTGTGAGTGTGTGTGTGTGAGTGTTTGTGTGTGTGTTTGTGTGTGTGTGCGAGTGTGTGTGTGAGAGAGTGTGTTGTGTGTGTGTGTGTGTGTTTGAGAGTGTGTGAGAGAGAGTGTTAGGTCTCGTGTGTTGTTTAAATACCTTCCCTAAAATCATTTTTACTATATATATATATATATATATATACAATATATATATACTCATTTTATAGTAGTGGCCCCATATCATCGTTTTTTGTATCTACATGTTTTTTGATTTCATGTTAATTAAAAAAAAAATCAATTTAAGTATTTGTTTAGCACTTGGTTAGCAGCCATAACCATCATATATTAACATTTTTAAATAAGTGAATATTTTATTATAATAAAAATCATCAATTAAAAATGATTAGCTCTAAATGATTCAAATGATGCTTGACTGAGCAACCAGTGCTGTTCCGCTCAAGATGTCTGTATTAGTGTATTGGTGTGAACTCGGCTGTAGTGAATCTCTCAGTCAGCTCTGTGTGACGGTAGCAGCGCGTTAGATCTGCGGGGAATCAATCCATTAACTGCATTTCTTCTCTTCTCAGGAAACGAGCTTTCTCCGTGTGACAGTCCTGAGGTGCGCTCCAGCGTCCATTACCTTCACATCATCGACAATCAGCAGACGCTGTTCCAGCTCTCGCACAGACTGGAGCCCCGAGTCTGAGAGAAACAGAAGCAGGACAAACGGATCGATTCCGACTGAAACACGATCAGTGACTCTCTCAGAGCTCGATCACAGCCAAACCAGTCAGTCCACTCGAGCGCACGGGCTGAGAACGCCACATACGTGATGATAAAACCTCTATTTCTTCATGTAAAAAATGATTTGTGGTCAATGAAAGCTTTTTCCTGCCCGCGGGAGAAGTGTGAACTTTCTCAGCATTGCTTTGTTGACATGCTGTTGTCAATGTTATTTAACTTCTACCAGCACTCTGGACCATATTTATATAGGAATTTAATATTTCAGATTTTTAGGGCTGGGCGATATAATCATAATATATTCAAATTGATATTTTATGAAAAAACTATATCCTTTTATTATTTTAATTTTCTCTGTCTTTGACCATGTTTATTGTATATTATATTTATATATTTGGATTAAACGGCTGATTTTACTTTAGTATTCACAATTAGATTAAAAATGTTTATGCAAGATGTTAAAAATAGCAGTAACCGTTATAACAAAACATACCTGCAATATTAACATATGAAAAATCATTGAATCATTTGAATCGATTAATTGAAATCGTTTGAACTGATTCGTGGAAATGAATCAAACTTGCATTTTTCTGGTACTGAAGTTCAAAACTTAATGGCCAAGTAATATCATCACAGTTTTGCATCAGTTTATGAATATAAGATATTTTATAAACACAAGAGCAAATAAATCATTGAATAATTTGAATCAATTAATTGAAACAGACAGTTTGAACTACTAAAGTTCAAATCAGAAACTTAATGGCCAAATAAAATACATGATATTTTGTAAACAACAGCAAATATAACACACACAAACAACTCATTGAATCTTTTGAATCGATTCATTGTTCAGACAGTTTGAACTGATTCATGGAAATGAATCAAACTTAATTGCGTTTTACTACTGAAATTCAAATCATAAACTCAATGACCAAACAAAATCATCATAATCTTGCTTCAGTTTATGATATTTTGTAAACAAACCAAATATAACACACAAACAAATCATTGAATCATTTGAATCGATTCATTGAAACTTCTGAAGTTCAAATCAGAAACTTGATGGCAAAATAAAATGACCACAATCTTGCTTCAGTTAATGAATTCATGATTTTTTTTTTGTGAGCACTTAAACATGAAAACAAACAACACTGAATCGATTCATTGGAACAGACAGTTTAAAATGATTCATTGAAATGAATCAAACGTGTTTGTTACTGCCACTAAAGTTCAAATCAGAAAATTAATGACCAAATATAATCATTGCAGTCTTGTTTGATTTTATGAATTAATTATATGAGAAAATGTAACATGCAAACAAATCATTAAATCAACGCAATCTTGCTTCAGTTAAAGAACTTATATTTTGTGAACGCTTAAACAAATATAACATGTAAACGAATCATTGAATCACTTGAGTCGATTCATTGAAACAGACACTTTGAACTGATTCATGGAAATGAATCAAACTCACTTGTTAGTTAAAATCACAAACTCAATAGCCAAATAACACCACAGTGTTGCTTCATTTTATAAGTAAATGATATTTTGTAAACAAAATATATATCGCCCGGTCCTACAGAACCAACTGAGACTGAACGAACAAACACACTGGTGTCAAAGGTCATACTCGCTTTCTACTCAATCCTGTTATTACCAGATCACGCCGAGGGGCTTTTAATTTGATGTTTCATATTTGAGCTCATTCAGCCAGTGGTTTTCCTCGTGACTGAAGCTTTTCTCCGGTGTGATGGTTCCCGTGAGCTGACAGTATTCTTCTTATTATTATTAGAGTTTTCGCTCTCAGTGGTTTCTCTCAGCAGTACTGAAGCTCATGCATGCATACTGTATTTGCACTTACTTCTTTGTTTGTACAGTATCGTGTAAGAATGTAGATATACGTTTATATATGTGTATAGAAATGTCGTTTGCAAACACACGTTTCTGTGCCAAGCACTATTATGGGAGAGCAATGCAATATGTGGAGATTTTAATATTGTCAGATGTTTTATAAAAGCCTTTAGCTGCAGCTACGGACCCCCGGAAAAACGTCTTCAGTGGGATCTGAGTTGATTACATCATTTCTGACAGCTGGATTTGTTCTTGTTTTAATGGGAGTTCTGGGTTTCTAAAGGAGCAGCTCAGGAAAGCGTGCCGCAGATGTACAGTAGTGTTTGTGACGGTGTAACAGATCTGTTTCCACACTGCCACATTCATTCACGGACACAAGAGCGAGCGGCTCGAATGAATGTGCTGTGACTGAACACACAGCTTGTCTTATATATCTATATATCTATCTATGGCACTTGTGTTATTTTGTGATTTCTTCCAAGTGCAGAACAGACTGTGTGTCGTTCACAGATAGAAATTGGCTGTCTTATGGCTTGGTGAGTCTCATAAAAAATGTCGGTCACACATTTCACCCCAAAGAATAATAAGTAAATACATAATGAAAAACATCCTTTTTTCTTTTATTACTATATTTTTTCTTTTCTTTTCTTTTCAGTGCAACAAATGTCTGGGTCACCGTGTGTAAATATATAATGAAAAAAATGTTTCTTTATATTATTTTCATTTTATAAAATGTAATTCAGTACTACTATAACATATGGTTCACAATTTAAACACATCATTTAATAATTTGATTCTATTTTTATGTGGTAAAATTAAATTCAGTACTGCAAATACTGCCATGATGTAAGGTTCACAATGTAAATACTTTTTTATTAATATTATTTGATTTAGTTTGCTTTCATTTTAATTTACTTATGAAAAAAATCAATTTGGGGAAATATGACTTGGATCTTTTTATTATATTTGGTATTTTTTTTTTTTTTTTAAAACATTTTTTTTTTTTTTTTTACAAAAATTACAGCCAAGTACCACAATATATCAGACGTATGGTTCACAATTTAAATAATTTTAATAATAATTTTATTTTTGTTTGGTCCCAAATTAAATTTCAGTACAGCAAATACTACCATGAGGGTCACCCAATTTAAATACTTTTTATCAATTAGTATTTCATTTATTTTGTTTTCATTATTTCACTTATTAAAAATGTATTGGGGTAAAATATGACCGGGATCTTTTATTATTATTATTTATTTGTGTATTTTTTATATTTAATTGAGTTGGATTTCATTTGATTAATTTTTTACAAAATTACAGTCAGTACCACAAATATTATCATGATGTATGGTTCACAATTTAAATAATGTTTTATAATAATTATAATTTTTTGCAAATTAGGAGGGGTTTCTTTGTGATTAATCGTCATGAAAGTAATGTCATAATGTGACAAAATATTTTATGTGAAAATGTAGTATGAATTATATTTATGCAAATCATAAATTTTTTCTTGGACAGTTTTTATGAGATTCACTCAGTTCGGTGAGTTATTGTGAGGTTTGCTGGGGATGTAAAACACACGGAGGGTCCTGGTGGATTTAGGCTGGTCTTGTAAACTGATTATTTTCAGTATGGATGAAGCTGATCTGACCTGCCATTGCAGCACAGAAAGCCACTGAGAAGACCGACATTTTGGGGTGTTGTTGTAATCTGCAAATGTAAATATAGATATGCTCTGAATATAAGACTTAATGTTAAAAAAGACAGAGATTCAAAGCAATATATTTACAGTCTGTTGCTATAGAAACCACGTCTTTTCTATAACCTGCATTTTTACAATAATGTTCAAAAGCAAATGCCAATAAAAGATTTATGTAACGTTACACGCTCACTTTATGATTATTCATTGGAATCTTGGGATATTCTCTCTCTGTGCGTGTGTGTGAGAGAGTGTCTGTGTGAGTGTGCGTGTCTGTGTGTGTGAGTGAGTGTGTGTGTGTGGTGTGAGGGAGCTGCGGGGATGTTGTGTGTGCGGTGTTTGTGTGAGTGTGCGTTGTCTGTGTGTGGGGTGCGTGAGGTGTGTGTGAATGTGAGTAGTGTGTGTTGTTGTGAGTGTGTGAGTGAGTGAGTGAGTGAGTGTGTGTGTGAGAGTGTCTGTGTGAGTGTGCGTGTCTGTGTGTGTGAGTGAGTGAGTGTGTGTGTGTGTGTGTGTGTGTGTGTGTGTGTGTGAGTGTGTGTGTGAGTGAGGGTGTGTGTGTGTCTGTGTGAGGGTGAGTTGTGGTCTCTGTGTGTGTGTGTGTGTGCGTTGTGTGGTGTGTGTGAGTGTGTGTGAGTGAGTGTGGTGTGTGTGTGTGTGTGGGTGAGAGAGAGAGAGAGACTGTGTGTGTGTGAGTGTGTGTGTGTGGGAGTGTGTGGTTGGGGTGTGTGTGAGTGCGGGTGTGGGCTTGTGTGTGAGTGCGTTGAGGAGTGTGTTTGTGTGTGTAGTGTGTTGTGTGTGGGTGTGGTGGTGTGGTGTGAGTGTGTGAGGGTGTGTGTGGAGTGGTGGGTGGTGTGCGGGAGGGGTGTGTGTGAGGAGGGTCGGGTGAGTGTGCGTGTTTGTGTGTGTGTGTGTGTGAGCGTGTGGTGAGGAGTGTGTGTGTGTGTGTGTGGCGGGGTGTGCGTGTTGTGTGGGGATGTGTGTGTGTGTGTGTGAGTGTGTGTGTGGCTGTGTGTGTGTGTCTGTGTGTGTGTAAGAGTGTGTGTGTGAGTGTGCGTGTGTGTGTGTCTGTGTGTGTGAGTGTATGTGCGCGCGTGAGAGTGTGTGTGTGTGTGTGATCTGTGTGTGAGTGAGTGTGTGTGTGTCTGTGTGTGTGTGTGTGTGTGTGTGGGTTGAGTGTGTGTGTGTGTGTGTGAGATACTCTCTGTGTGTGTGTGTGTGTGTATCTGTGAGTGTGTGTGTGTGTGAGTGAGGTGTGTGTGAGTGTGAGTGTGAGAGAGAGAGTGTCTGTGTGTGTGAGTGTGTCTGTGTGTGTTTGCGTGTGCGTGTGAGAGTGTGTGTCTGTGTGAGTGAGAGTGTGTGTGTGTCTGTGAGTGAGTGTGTGTGTGTCTGTGTGTGTGAGTGAGTGTGTGTGAGTGTGTGTGTGTGAGTGTGCGTGTCTGTGTGTGTGAGCGTGTGTGTCTGTGTGCGAGTCTGTTGTCTGTGTCTGGGTTGTGGGTAGGGTTGAAGTGTGTGTGTGTGTGTGTGTGTGCGTGTCTGTGTGTGTGAGTGTATGTGTGTGTGTGTCTGTGTGTGTGAGTGTGCGTGTATGTGTGTGTGAGTGTATGTGTGTGTGTCTGTGTGTGTGAGAGAGTGAGTGATTCAAAGCAATATATTTAGTCTTGCTATAGAAACCACATGTATTTTCTATAACCTGCATTTTTACAATAATGTTCAAAAGCAAATGTCAATAAAAGATTTATGTAACATTACATGCTCCTTACATGTTTATGTTTAATCTATTGAAGTCCCCCTAAAAAGGGCCTAGTGACACCCCTGCTATACCCCATTGACAATAACGCAGGGGGGAATTCGAAGCCGGATATGACAACACGCAGACTGTAAAAAAAAAAGTTTACGGCAAGTAGGTATGGATTTTTTTTTCGATCCTATACAGATATTTTATCATCGATATTGATACCTCTAACATGTCATGAACTGTTACCATTTTATGCTGAATAAATGAAAATCGAAATTACTTTTATTTAGAGTTTGGGATAAATGTTTTCAGTAGTTTACATAATAAAAATAAAAAAAATAATTTTACTCAAACCCATACCTATACATCGTAAAACCAGAGGAAGTGATCATTTGGCAGTGGTCTCAATATTTTACAGGCCATGCTTTACCATCAACTAGTCAAGTCAAGTCACCTTTATTAGTATAGCGATTTATACAATACTGATTGTGTGAAAGCATCTTCACAGAGTCAAACAGGAAAATAGTTAGCCAACAATGCAAGAAGACAATAACGGAGTCATTTTTCCAGCTAAACTAAAACAAAATCTACTAAAACAAAGTACAATCACAAACCACCATTACCAGCTTTTTTGTGTTTTCCAAAACATTTAAAGGGGTCATAGGATGCTACATACACTTTTACAAGTTGTTTGAACTGAAATGTGTGTTGGCAGTGTTTTTAAAAAAAATCTGGTTAAATGTTTTCCCCTTTCTCAAATCGAGCCGATCTCAGATGCCTGTCTGTGTGACGTCACAAAAACAGGCCCCTCCCACGATAGTTTGATTGACAGTAGTGTTTCAGCACAGACTGGACTGGTGTCTTACCTTAGCTCCGCCCTGAGTGACTGTCATCAGTCCGCCGTTGTTTCACCGCCGGAGCAGATGTAGACAAGAATGACTCCTAAGTGATTGAGGTGATCTGTTGTTGGATGTAATAATGAACATAGCAGTCGTCATTTACTCCCGACATCTGAGCCGCTGAAGACGCAGTGGATTCCCTTTGTTTTTGAAGGGAATGTGCCCCCTGATCTACCTAAATGCGTCTATGTTCACACAAATCATTCGTGATCCAGCTTCACCTACAGAAGAAGTGAGTATAATGTTTTTTAATGAATCTTTGCAAATCGCCTTTCCTAATAATGTGCTAATTAGCAAGTTTCACGATGAATGTGGCTAAAGTAAACAGTCTCTCAGAGCATGGTTCGTCACCCTACGGAAGAGAGGGGCGGGGTCAGCAGAGCTCATTAACATTTAAAGGAAAATGCTACAAAAACGGCTTGATCTGAAAAGAGCTGTTTTTGACAGGGTAAAAAGGTGTTTTTTACACTACCATTGAGAAATTTTAACCAAACTATGTTACAGACTTTTCATTAAGACCCTAAAGAATCATATCAACTTGTGGAAAATGGGCATCCTATGACCGCTTTAAACCTGTAATGTAGTTCGATTCCAAGAACTAAATATCTAAACTTCTGACTAAAAACAACCCACGGCTACAGTATAAAAGTAGCCCAACTTAATGGGAAAACCGCAGACTTGGCAACAGTGGTGATAGCTTGAAGTGTAACACTTTAAGCAGTTCTGTTTGGTAAAATTATACATTTCATAGACAAGTGATTGTGTATTTCTTCATCACTTGATTTGGAAACTTCCTGAATGGATGCTTTTCATAGGCTGCGATGATACTTTTAATATTAATAAATATTGTAAACAGTGTAATGTACTAATAATGCTATACTTTGTCATAATAATTTAATAATGCTATACTTTGTCATAATAATTTAATAATGCTATACTTTGTCATATTATTTTGGCACAATATTGTAAAAACTAGTAAAGGTTTTCCAATAAAACGGCAGACCAAATTTGACATCTTTCTCTCTTCTGATGGCTGTTATCAATCTCCAGATATTTTTTCAATTTCTGAAAGTCATAGAAATGCTATCACGGATTATCACTATAAGTATTGGAGCAAACAGGCATGCAAAAAGTATATTTGCTGTAGTTTACAAGTATTGAAATGCTTTTTGACTACTTGAGCTTTTCAGAACTTCGGAAATGCACAACAAAACTGTTCATGAATGGGCAAAATAAATGTAATTTTTCAGTAGTAAACAGCATTTTAAACTCTCTGACGTTTCACTGCAGTAATACGCCATTCCTGTGTAAATTCTCCCGAAACAACAACAGAGAATTGAGTTACAAAAATATTGTGTTCTTGAGCCACTGAAACACTAAAGAAACTCTCAAATGTAAAAAGTATGTGAAACATATTTCAACTCAGAACGTAATAGGACTGCTAATTAAGTATTCTTATAAAAAAAAAAAAAAGACATGGAACAGACAGGTGAAATAACAAAAACAAATTGTGAAAAATCCAGAACATTGGAATACAGTTTCTCTTCATAATGAAGAAACGTTTAAAAACTTTTTTCTAATCATTGCCCATAACACAAAGAAAGACAAGGAATGTGATGCGATGATACCCGTGTCTGAAGATGATCATATGTTTCTGTCATCACAATAGTGTCATTGCCATCTAACCTAGAACAGATAAAGCAGATTACAAAAAACTTGAGCTTGAGTACATACAGATTGTTTTTTATAGAATTCAATGCATGTTAATGTAATGCAGAGTAAAATCAAATCTCATCATCAAAATAGTCATATATAATATATCAAAATATACTCAAAATAAACTCATATTTCTACTGCCATACAGTATATATTGTCAAAACATCATACATTCTGAAATGTCTTTAAAACAAGGATATTTAAAAGCAAGACATTTAAAACAACAGTGTTGAATATTTAGAACTCATTTCTAATTTACCGTCTCCTTTTGTAGCGCTGCCAAACAATCAGAACTACAACTACAGCTAGAAGCACTACAGCTGCTGCTGCTACTCCTTTTTTATCAGGCCACTTGGATTCTTCACAGTCAGTGCATTTTACCACTGCAAAAAAAAAAAAAGAACAAAGATAAAAAGGCACGATCAGCAACATAATCCATTTCAGTATTGCCATATTGCTACATATTGAGTGACTTGTTATATTGAAGTTTCATCTGTTATGCACAAGCATCATTAGTGTAGAAAGCTCATTCTGCTCATATTCACTTAAAACTGTATTTCAATCATGACAACTCTCGGAACATTTTAGCATGGTGATGGATGTGAATATCTCTTTGGATTTGAGACTTTAGTCTTTGCAACTTTACAGATCTTCTTTATGCACCAAGAGCTTGTAACACTCCAAACAGAAAGGAACAATTGAAATCGCATCATATGACCCCTTTAATAAAGAACTGCAGACCTAAAAGCAAGGAAGGTACAGCTTATTTGCTAAAATGTACTGAAACAAACTGAAACAAAATATGCATACAATGAAAAGGAGCAATTCGAAAAGAACATTTTCAGAAATGAGAACTCTTGAGGAAATACTTGAGGAATTGGTTTCGTTCTGTTTGCTGATCCCATTTCATTTTGGTTTCTTTAGCTTTGGGGTTTTTATCAATCCACTGCAGAGTTTCAGAATCAAAGGCCATAAAATCCTCTCCATCAAATCCATATTCATCAAATGCTCTCAGACTCACTGTTCCATCAGGAAGTTTCTCCAGTTCACAACCAATCATTCTCTGAAGAACATGGAGCTCTACAATCACAGAACAACACTCATGATAAACTTACAGTACATAAAAAATGCAAGAAATTTCATAACATGCCTTATATCTGCACTGTTGTTTACTTCACTGGTTTGCACTCTATCTGCCATGTACCTTGTGCTGCTGATCTCTATTATTATTATTATTTTTTTTTACATTTTAACATTTGTATAGTTGTATTTTATATTTAATCTGTATATCTGTATTTATGTTCTACTGTTAGTTTTATCTGTATGCACCAAGGGTCTGAGAGTAACGCAATTTCAATTCTCTGTGTGTATGTGCTGTACATGTGGAAGAATTGACAATAAAGCAGACTTGACTTGACTTGATAATTGATGACTAAAGCATGAAACTCACCAGAACACTGAGAGTCTGTGCAGTTTGACAGGGTGTTTAACTGATGTAGGAACCAGTCTCTAGAATCAGGTGGTGCTTCAGGAGCTTCAGTCCAGTCATCTTCAGTCAGAATCCAGACTCTTTCTTCATTACTGTAGTGTTTGATCTGTCTGCCATCAGCAACAGCTCCAGCACTGAACTCTGGGAAAGTGTCTGCTTTGGAAAGAGCTGTAAACTTGAATTGGAGGGAATGTTTCTCTGAGGAACAGACAGTATAAAACACAAGCAATGACAAAACGTAAAAGGACTGACAAATGGTGGATAAACCTGAAAACAAACTCTAAAATACACTGAAAAATTGTACATAATATTTTATATTATTATAAAACTATTTATAGTGTGTTTGTTAGTGACTAAATATGATCTAAAATATTAAAATGAACAATTAACATTAAAAACCATCAGCATCCGACCACACGTCATTTTATTAGCCTATGGTAAAACAAACCATGAAAAGTAAAATAGAGAACGCAATAGCACTCCAAGAGCTTGTTGATGTAAATAAACCTGGTTCGAACAATTAAATAAACTGTCCTCCGAGTGCGAATACTGACCGACTGTCTACAGAAACTAACAATAAACCGTGTTCTTGCCTCGCTGTGCATAGCTAAGAAAACAGTAACACAAAAAAATAGTAAACACAAAAGCATTCTACACAGAAAATGTTTAAAAACTAGAGCCAATCAAATATTTGTTGTCCTTTACATTTTCGATGACTGCCCTGAGCAGCACTATGCTAACAGCTAACAGGAGGGTGGCCCCATAGACATAATAAATATCTAGATGCCTCATTGGCCGCTTTGAGCTGTTGCTGCGATACGTCAACGCGTCCGCCATGTTTGTGAAGGCAAGACTGCCTTAAAAATAAATGGAGGTAAACGGAGGAGCTGCGTTTTTTTCTGGATAAAAACACGATAATGTTTACATTTATCAACCGATTTCAGAGGTTTGTGATCTACATGGAGTTACAAATAACTCTGCCTCCAGTTATTTAGTTAGGTTTGGAAAATTATTAATTTTCGTAAGAAATTGTGAGAACTCACACTTGTCTCCTTGATAGATTGATGATCTGCACTCATTTGATAGATTATTTGGCGGTTTCAATTCGAGTGTTAATGTAGATAACGTGCAATATACATGTTTTGTAATTTGAATGTACATTAAAGGGGTCATATGATGCGATTTCAAGTTTTCCTTTATCTTTGGAGTGTTACAAGCTGATTGTGCATAGATAAGATCCCTGAAGCTAAATAAACTTATCACTGCATTTAAACCAACAACATGCCTGTTAGATCCTGTACCCACTAAATTCCTAAAAGAGCCGTTACCTGTAGCAGAAATATTCTGCTTCTCAATATTATCTCGTCGTTGTCTTTAGGTCACGTCCCAAAACCATTCAAGCTAGCGGTTATTAAGCCGATATTAAGAAACCACAACTAGATCCTTGTGAACTGGCAAATTACAGACCCATCTATAATCTTCCTTTTATGTCTAAAATTTTGGAAAAAGTTGTGTCTGCTCGATTGTGCTCCTTCCTGCAAAAAAAAATTATCTCTATGAAGAATTTCAGTCAGGTTTCAGGCCCCCACCATAGCACAGAAACTGCACTTCGCCGAAACAAACTCTACCACAATGCACCATCGCTCCTTGCGTCAGACCAAGGCTGTGTCTCATTGATAGTTTTACTTGATCTTAGTGCTGCTTTCGATACTATAGATCATGACATACTCATAGAGCGATTACAAAACTATACAGGTATCCAAAGGCAGGCTTTAAGATGGTTTAGATCCAACCTGTCCGATCGCTACCACCTTGTTCATTTAAATGGGGAGTCATCTCAATTATCACCAGTAAAATATGGAGTGCCACAAGGATCTGTCCTAGGTCCTCTACTATTTTCAATATACATGTTGCCGCTTGGTAATATTATAAAAAAAATACGGGATTAGTTTCCACTGTTATGCCGATGATACTCAACTATATATCTCAACAAGACCAGATGAAACTTCTAAATTATCTAAGCTAACAGAGTGTGTTAAAAAACTAAAAGATTGGATGACCAATCATTTTAAATTATTAAATTCGGATAAGACAGAGATATTACTTACTGGACCAAAAGACAGTACACCGAATCTCGTGGATTTCAATTTGCAACTAGACGGATGTACTGTTACTTCCTCTACAGTCAAAAATCTGGGTGTTATATTAGATAGCAACTTGTCTTTTGAAAATCATATTTCCCATGTTACAAAAACAGCATTCTTCCATCTTAGAAACATTGCCAAGTTACGAAACATGATACCTGTTTCTGATGCAGAAAAGCTAGTTCATGCATTCATGACCTCTAGACTGGACTATTGTAATGCACTGCTAGGTGGTTGTCCTGCATCTTCAATAAAAAAGCTACAGATAGTCCAAAATGCAGCACCTAGAGTCCTTACCAGGTCAAGAAAATATCATAATTTTTACAGTCTCTGCACTGGCTACCTATTAAATTCCGTATCAGTTACAAAATATTATTACTTGCCTACAAGGCCCTTAATGGGTTAGCTCCTGCGTACCTAACTAGTCTTGTACCACGCTACAATCCATCACGCTCCCTAAGGTCGCAAAATTCTGGAATTTTGGTAGTACCTAGGATAGCAAAGTCCACGAAAGGAGGTAGAGCTTTTTCGCATTTGATTCCAAGACTATGGAATAGACTTCCTGATAACGTTCGGGGTTCAGACACACTCTCTCGTTTAAATCTAGATTAAAGACAAATCTCTTTGGCCAAGCATTCAAATAAATGCATCTCATAATCTTGTACTGCAAATTATATCTGATAAAATGCACATTATTATTCTTTAGTTTGGGTTAAACCAATCAATTTTGCTTGGTTGGAACAGCAGCTACGCTAATAATCTCTCTATTTGTTTCTCTGTTTCTGCTGGTAACTAGGATTGACACAAGCTTCAGTCTGGATCCAGAACCTGAGAAGAGATGATGCAACCCCTCAAGAGGACCTCAGATGATGCCAACCCTGAAACAAAATAAACTATAAAATTTTGCTACAAGTTTGATTGCAACATATAATAATTGCTGTTAATATTGTTCATCGTCTGTTTTATTATGTTAAATTGATTTTTCCGTACTGCTGGTTTTGTCTGGTCAGAGGAGAACTGGCCCCCCGACTGAGCCTGGTTTCTCCCAAGGTTTTTTCTCCATTCTGTCACCGATGGAGTTTTGGTTCCTTGCCGCTGTCGCCTCTGGCTTGCTTAGTTGGGACACTTAATATCCAGCGATATCGTTGACTTGATTGCAAATGATTGCAAATATACTATTTAAACCGAACTGAGCTGGATTTTGACATCACTGAATTCAATGATGAACTGCCTTTAACTCAAAAATTAGGGTTTACTATTGTCATTTTGCATTATTGACACACGATTTTCCTAATTAATGCTGTTCAGTTACTTTGACACAATCTGTATTGTTAAAAGCGCTATATAAATAAAGGTGACTTGACTTGACTTGAAGTTGCACAGACTAAAGTCTCAAAACCAAAGAGATATTATTTATCAAAGATAAGACTCTGCCACGCCCCCCCCCCCCCTAAAACGGATCGTTCTAACACGCCCCCATATATCTACGTCACTATGTGGAAATATTATTATAATGCCGCCAAAATGTTCACGCAAAGAAAAAAGGCGTGGTTCAGTAACCGCAGTTAATGTTGAAGAAGCATGTCAGGGAGACGCTGTGTGTTTAGGCGAAAGCAAAGGCACTTTATTTGGCCTTCCGGAAGTAGTTGCATTTAGGAATCTTTAAGATTACTTTACAACAGAACAGCAATACATTTTATGCACGACCGTTTCGTGAACCTAGGAGAGAAGATAATTCTGACTTTGCTATGACAATCTGGTGCTTCTGATTCAGCTACTGTTTTGTTACTAGTTTAAGTATTTGCTATTGACTGTTCAAATGCGGAGTTTTGCGCATCGTGTGTGTGTGTGTGAGTGAGAGAGAGCGAGAGAGAGAGAGAGAAGAGAGAGGGATTAAAAACACTTTATATTTTATCACAAATTACCTTCTAAAATTCCAATATAATAGTAATCTCATAAAAATAAAAATTAAACATTCAAGAAAAACTGACCCTCAAAAACCACACATAAGATGTCTTTAAAACAGCAAATATCACAAAAAAACAACAAGTTTATAATAGGTCAATTCTAACTTTCTAAACATCATATCCACATCAATAGTTGCAAGTTGTTTTCCTTTATTCTTTCTCGTTTTCCATATTGCTAATTTAGCTGTTCCCAACAAATAATTTAATAAGCATGTCATCCTTCTCATTGAATACCTATACTTAACGCCCCCTATAAATATTTTATCTGAAAATTGCTCATCAAATTTTCCAAACAAATCCTTGAGAGAATTAAAAAGATCATGTAATCTTCCACATTTTAAAAACAAATGTTCTAAGTCTTGTTTTCCACAAAATCTACATTCACCCCCCACTGCTGAATTCAGTTGCGCCGCATGTCTGTCTGTAGCTATTGCCCCGTGAATAATCCTCCACTGTAGATCTGCTGTTCTCTTCTCTATGGGAGGCTTATACAGGACTTTTACTGAAGAATCGTAAATTGCTTTCTTTGATGTTGATTCAAAATAGTCCAGCTGAGGTGTTTTAAAAGACAGAATTCAGCCCATATTTACTTCCACGCTCTCCTCAAGTATAACTGGAGACACTTTGATTTTTAGAAATTCCTTTTCTGTGTCTCTTAAGGCCATCGACCGACCTCTTTTAATGTACTCTCTGTGGCCACTTGGTAAGACACTCCAAATCTCCTCTATCAGTTTTGAAACAAGACATTCAGATTTCAATCCTGTCATTTCTTTAAGGATACCAGCCGGCATCCACCCATCAACATCCAAGAGGTGTCTCATTTTTACAACCCCATTACGCTTCAAAACCGTAGATACACTTACTGAAGACAAAAGCCTTGTTTGGATCATTGGATTAAAAAATAATGGTTCCTCCAGAACCCAGTGTCCTGTGTTGTCACTACTCCGATCCACTTTAAAAACTGTTTTCCAGGACTGTAACATTGACTTATAGAAGGGAGTGATCTCTGACAAACTCACTTTATCCAAGTCCATTATGAACAAATGTTTATCTAAACCGAGTCCACCTGCGTTCTTCAAAATTAGTCTTGCAGTATGGGCCCAAGCTAAGTCTTTGTGATATAAAAGTCTTTGTGCTGCTTGTATCCTGTAAGCTGTCAACCGACTTCTCACATTCACCAGCCCTTGACCTCCTTCATGGACAGGTAAATAAAGTGCTGCAGCATGGATCCAGTGTGCCCCACTCCAAAAAAAATTCACGATTGTCCATTGTATTTTACAAACCATCTCAACTGGAGGCTCTATAACAGCCATTTTATGCCACAGTATCGAGGCTGCCACGTTGTTAGTGACCAAGACTCGCCCTCTGTACGACAATTGTGGTAATAGCCAGTTCCATTTAGACAATCGGGCTGACAACTTCTCCAGCAATCCCTCCCAGTTTCTTGTCTGAAAATGTTAATTCCCTAAAAAAACACCTAATGATTTTATCCCTTCTCTGCCCCATTGTAAACCACATGGTAGTTTTGGAGGTCCTACATCTCCCCACTTACCAATAATGTATCCCTCACTTTTCCCCCAATTCACTCTAGCTGAGGATGCCTTTTCATATTTCCCAATAATTTTTGTTAAAACTTTCACATCATCTTGGCCCCTTACAAACACGGTAACATCATCAGCATGCTGACAAGGATACTTTAAATGTACTCTTTAAATCTGGAATTGAAATTCCAGTTAGTTCCTTCCATAATCTGCACAAAAATGGTTCAATTACCAGACTATATAACTGCCCAGAAAGTGGACATCCTTGTCTGATACCCCTGGACATCATTATAGGTGCACTCAAACCACCTCCAGCTTTAACCATAACAAATGCATTAGAATACAACAATTTTATATACGATATGGAAGTCTCACCAAACCCAAATTGATTCATTACAGTGAAAAGATACTTATGATCAACTTGATCAAAAGTTTTTTCTTGATCAAGCGAAATAATCCCTAAATTAAAATTATTACTTCGATTAAAATCAATCATATCACGCAATAAAAATAAATGATCCATAATTTATCTATCTGGTATACAATAGGACTGGTCTCTATGAACTATTACATGTAGATATTTTTTAAGTCTATTTGCTAACACCTTTGAAACTATTTTGTAGTCTGAACATAACAACGACACTGGTCTCCAGTTTTTTAATAATCCCAAATCTCCTTTTTTAGGAATTAAAGATAGAACTGCTCTGCAACAACTTGTGGGCAATGTCTTTCTTTTGATGCAATCCATCAGCAGTTCATTAAAATCCTGTCCAAATAATTCCCAAAAAGCCTGATAGAACTCCACAGGAATACCATCCACTCCTGGGGATCTTCCAGGAGATAATTGTCTCATTGCATCTGTGAGCTCTTGCAAAGTTATTTGTTCATCCAGTGATTTTCCTTGTTCATCTCTCAGCTGAGGCAGATCACAAAGCAATTCATCGATACTTCCAGAGGCACAATTCTGAGCACTATATAAACTGGAATAAAAATCTACTGTCATTTTCCTCATTTCCATAGGGTCAGAAGTTACAGTTCCATCAGGACATTTTATGTGGCACAACTGTTTTTGTTGAAAACTTTTCTTTTCCAGATTAAAAAAAGAAAGCACTAGGAGCATCCATATCTTTGATTGAGCAAAATCTTGATCTTATAAGTGCTCCTTTTACCTTTTCTTGTAAAAAAGATCCAAGGTCTTCTTTTTTCTTGTTTAACCTTTCATTATTCACAGTTCCATTATTACTCAGAATGTCTTTTTCCAAAAGTGCAATGTCTCTTTGTAAACTTTTAACTGTTGTTTTCATCAATGCAGTAGAAAATGAAGCATAGTTTTGAAAAAAAAATCCTGATATTTGCTTTACCAACATCCCACCATTGACCAAGATTTTCAAAAGTATCTTTCTTAAGCTTCCACTAATCCCAGAAAAACATAAACTTTTCACAAAAACTATTGTCTTGTAACAATTTGACATTAAAATGCCAAAAATAGCAAGGTTTAACCACTTTTTACAAATTTAAATCAAAAGTAATCATATGGTGATCTGAAAACCCACATGGCAAAATAGAAACATTAGTTACCTTATTATTCCAAATCTTCCCCAAGTAAAAACGGTCTAACCTTGCACCACTCACTTGATTATCTGATACTTTTAACCATGTATATTGTCTAACTCCAGTGTTTCTACTTCTCCACAAAATCTATTAGGTCAAACCCATTTATAATTTTTAACAAATCTATGCTCGATTGATTATGAGGTTCCTCTCCATTCCTATTAACTATAAAATTAGTCGTGCAATTCCAATCACCCCCAATTACCATGCACACATTATCATCAAACTTCTGAATGACTGATCTCAATTCCATAAAAAAAACCACACGCTCATGTCCATTATTAGGAGCATATACAGGTGCATCTCAATAAATTAGAATGTCGTGGAAAAGTTCATTTATTAAGTAATTCAACAAATTGTGAAACTCGTGTATTAAATAAATTCAATGCACACAGACTGAAGTAGTTTAAGTCTTTGTTTTTTTTAATTGTGATGATTTTGGCTCACATTTAACAAAAACACACCAATTCACTATCTCAACAAAATAGAATATGGTGACATGCCAATCAGAAAGTTGAGTGGGAGGAAAAAGTGTGGAAGAAAAAGATGCACAACCAACCGAGAGGAGGATTGTCAAGCAAAATTGATTCAAAAATTTGAGTGAACTTCACAAGGAATAGACTGAGGCTGGGGTCAAGACATCAAGAGCCACCACACACAGACGTGTCAAGGAATTTGGCTACAGTGGTCGTATTACTCTTGTTAAGCCACTCCTGAACCACAAACAATGTCAGAGGAGTCTTACTGGGCTAAGGAGATGAAGAACTGGACTGTTGCCCAGTGGTCCAAATTTCTCTTTTCAGATGAGAGCAAGTTTGTATTTCATTTGGAAACCAAGAGTCTAGAGTCTAGAGGAAGGGTGGAGAAACTCATAGCCCAAATTGCTTGAAGTCCAGTGTTAAGTTTCCAGAGTCTGTGATGATTTGGGGTGCAATTGTCACGAGCTGGTGTTGGTCCATTGTGTTTTTTAAAAAACCAACGTCACTGCACCCGTTTAAAAAAGAAATTTTGGAGGACTTCATGCTTCCTTCTGCTTGACCAGCTTTTTGAAGATGCTGATTAAATTTTCCAGCAGGATTTGGCACATGCCAACACTGCCAAAAGCACTAAAAGTTGGTTAAACGACCATGGTGTTACTGTGCTTGATTGACCAGCAAACATGCCTGACCTGAACCCCATAGAGAATCTATCGGGTTTGTCAAGAGGAAAATGAGGAAAAAGAGACCAAAAAATGCAGTGAGATGAGCCCCTGTCAAAGAAACATGGATTCCATACCACTCCGCAGTGCCAAACTGATGCAAATCATGCCACGCGAAGAAATTGAGGCAGTAAGTAAAGCCATAGGAGAACCTACCAAGTATTGAGTACATGCAACAGTAACTGAACATACTTCGAAGGCTAAAATCACTAAAAAAATTTTTTATTGGTCTAGGAAGTATTTTTCTAATTTGTGCGACTTAAACTACTCAGTCTGTGTGCATTGAATTTATTTAATACACGAGTTTCACAATTTGAGCTGAATTACTGAAATAAATGAACTTTTCCACGACATTCTAATTTATTGAGATGCACCTGTACATTGATTAAAACAAATGTTATTCCTTCAAACTCTACTTTAGTTAAAAGTGCTCTTCCTTCTACAATTTCCTCCACTGATAAAATATTTACATAAAATTTTTTGGAAAAAAGAATAGCTACCCCAGCACTTGTTCCATGGCTAGGAACATACTTCCCTTCCCACCACATACCCCACTGGGTTTCATTATCATTATTTGTATGTGTTTCTTGCAAAAAACTATATCAATTTGTTTAACAAACTCCGCAATCATGGCTAATTTATTCCTATCTCTGCCCCCATTTATATTAAAGGAACCTAGTTTTAAAAGTTCCATAGATAAATAGAAATAAAGAAAGATTGATAGAAACAAATACAGGAAGTAAAGTATTAGATTCACCCTGTGCATTTGAACGTTTTATTTTTTTCAAAGTTCTTTTTTCTTTCCGTAATTTGGCTAGAATCTTCTTCAATCTAAACCTCTTCTTCTTACATAGGGCTTCGTAGCTAACAACTTTCTGCATCGACACCACTGACCATATGAATTTGTCTATATCCGGAAAAAAAATCCTTCACCTCAACAGTTTTTCCAAAAGTCAAGTCCAAAAAATCATTAATCTCTTGCACCGAGTATCCATCTTTCTTGCATCCATGTTCTGTGACCCAAACTCAGACATGTCAGATAACTCAGACAATGTATCATCATCCTTCATTCCATAATCCTCACTTTTTTCAACATCTGATCTTTCAGTATTTTCCATACTAACCACTTCACAAGGAACACTTTCACTTACTTTCTCTGCCACTGTGACTATACTATGTTCCAAGACCTCATGTTCCTCTTCCACATTCATCGTTTTATCTTCTTTGTTTTGATTTCCGTCTGCACTTTCACATGATTCATCATTTTGAGCCGTACTCTCCTCTTCAGGCTGAGGCTGCATCGTTGTATTGTTTACCTTAGTTACAGATACACCACTAGGCCCTGCAGCCTCCTCATTAGCCTGGGCTCTATGCGGGCATGCCAACTTTTTGTGCCAGATATCTCCACACTCAAAACACTTTAAGCTACCTGTATTAACATAAAGCATATATGACTTCCCTTCATGTACTACTCTGAAAGACACGTCTAATTCTGGCACATTCAAAAACATAAACACCTGTCTCCTGAAAGACATCACATGTTTCAATGCTTCATTTTTACATCCTAATGGGATCGTTTTAATCGCACTAGCACATTTACCATACTGAGCTAATGCACGGTCAATATCCTCATTTCCAATAAATGGTGGAACATTCGATATATAAACTTTTGTTGTATAGTGCATTCAGGTCGGACATCGCACAGTGCTCATTCAAGAAATGCACAGCTAAACAGATGAGTTTTGAGTCTGCATTTAAATGTGACTAAGGTTTTAGCACATCTGATCTCTTCTGGAAACTGATTCCAACTGAGGGCGACATAATAGCTAAAAGCGGACTCCCCTAGTTTTGTGTGAACCCTTGGTATTTCTAACTGACTCGATCCTAATGATCTGAGTGGTCTGTTAGGTTTATATTCAGTGAGCATATCTGCAATGTATTTAGGTCCTAGGCCATTGAGTGATTTATAAACGAGTAAAAGTACTTTCAAATCAATCCAAAATATAACTGAAAGCCAGTGTAAGGACCCGAGGACTGCTGTAATATGCTCAGATTTTCTGGTTCAAGTCAGAATCCTGGCAGCAGTGTTCTGAATGAGCTGCAGCTGTCTTATGGTCTTCTCGAGAAGGCCAGTGAGAAGACCATTACAATAGTCCACCCTGCTGGTGATAAAGGCATGAACAAGTTTTTCTAAGTCTTGACTGCAAACAAAACATTTAATTCTTGCAATGTTTTTTAGATGATAGTATGCTGATTTAGTTACTGCTTTGACATGACTACTGAAACTAAGGTCTGTCTCCAGAATCACACCAAGATTCCCGACTTGATTTTTAGATGTTAGACCCCTAGAGTCAAGGTATGAATTCACCTTGAGAACTTCATCTTTGTATCCAAATGCAATGACTTCAGTTATTTCCTTGTTTAACTGAAGAAAGTTCAGGCACATCCAACTGTTAATTTCATCAAAGCATTAACAGAGGGAGTCAATGGGGGATATGCTCAGTGGAGATGAGATATATATATATACATAATACATACACTAATACCGCATACTACAGACATATTATAGATATAACATACACAACCCTAATACAATACATGATAATATATATATATATCTATATATACACCTACCTATAATATACACATACAATTATATAACACAATTACAGGCATCCATACATTTTATATACTATATACACAACACTACACACCTATACATACACACATTATCAACATACTAAAACACACATACGCACACACATACATATAATATATATATATATCTATATATATAAATATATATTATATATATTTATTTATACATATACATATACATATACATATACATACAAATTACACATACACATATAATATATATATATATATACAGTATACACACACACACATATATAAATACATACACACATTAATTTATGTTATTTTATATTATTAATATATATTATTATATATTATCCACACACACACATACACACACACAAAGAAGATAAATATAGATAAAGTAGAATTAAAATAGAATAGAAAGGGCTAGAGTTAGAGGGCCAAATAAAGGTGGAACAGATATGTTTTAGTAGTTTCTTGACGATGGCTAAGGACTCAGCTGCTCGGATTGATTTGGGTAGGTCATTCCACCAGGAGGGAACAGTTATGAAAAAGTCTGTGAAAGTGATTTTGTGCCCCTCTGAGATGGCACAATAATACGCCGTTCAATTGCAGAACGCAAGCTTCTAGAGGGCACATAACTCTGAAGTAATGAATTTAGGTAAATGGGTGCAGAGCCAGTGGTGGTTTTGTAGGCAAACATTAATGCCTTGAATTTAATTGCGAGCAGCTACTGGTAGCCAGTGCAATTGATGAACAGACGTGTCACATGCGTTCTTTTCGGCTCATTAAAAATTAATCTTACAGCGGCATTTTGGATTAATTGTAGAAGTTTGATAGAAGTGGCTGGAAGACCTGCCAAGAGGGCATTGCAATAGTCCAGCCTGGACAGAAAAATAACTTAAACAAGGAGTTGTGTAGCATTTTTCGAAAGAAAGGGCCTGATCTTCCTAATGTTGTATAAAGCAAATCTGCAGGACCGGGCAGTTTTAGCAATGTGGTCTGAGAAATTCAGCTTATCATCAATCACAACTCCAAGGTTTCTAGCTGTTTTTGAAGGAGTTATGGTTGATGAGCCTAACTGGATGGTGAAATTTTGATAAAGTGATAGGTTTGTTGAAAATCACAAGCAGTTCTGTCTTGGCAAGGTTGAGTTGTAGGTGATGGTCCTTCATCCAGCAAGAGATATCTGTCAGGCAGGCTGAGATGCGAGCAGCTATCGTCAGACCATCAGGATGGAATGAGAGGTAGAGTAGAGTGTCATCAGCATAGCAGTGATATGAAAAGCCAGGTTTCTGAATGACAGAACCTAATGATGCCATGTAGACAGAGAAGAGAAGTGGTCCAAGAACTGAGCCCTGTGGCACCCCAGTAGCTAGATGTTGCGACTTGGACACCTCACCTCTCCAAGATACCTTGAAGGACCTATCTGAGAGGTAAGACTCAAACCACTGGCGTGCGGTTCCTGAGATGCCATTTTCCAATAGGGTTGACAGGAGAATCTGGTGGATCACCGTATCAAAAGCAGTGGACGGATCCAGCAAGATAAGTATAGAAGATTTTGGAAGCCGCTCTTGCCAGTCTTAGGGCTTCAAAAACTGAAAGCAAGGAAGTCTCGGTCGAATGTCCACTACTGAAACCAGATTGGTTGCTGTCCAGGAGGTTGTTCTGTGTGATAAAGGCTGAGACTTGGTTGAACACAACTCGTTCAAGTGTTTTTGCAATGAAAGGTAGAAGGGAAACCGGTCTGTAGTACTCTAAAAGAGTCTGGTTAAGAGTGGGTTTCTTAAGAAGTGGGGTTATATGAGCATGTTTAAATGTTGAGGGAAAAACACCAGTGTGAAGGGATGTGTGATACCATCCCAGAAAGCCGACCAAGTTTTCCAGTCTCTCTAGAAGTATGTTATGATTGACCGTGTCAAACGCAGCACTGAGATATAGTAGTACCAGCACTGACATTTTGCCAGAATCAGAATTAAAGCGAATATCATTTATTATCTTAATGAGCGCTGTCTCTGTGCTGTGATGCAGTCGGAAACCAGATTGAAAATTGTCCAGGTATCCATTTGTTTTTAGTATTTGTTCAGCTGATTAAAGACTACCTTTCAAATAATCTTTCCTATAAAAGGAAGATATTGGTCTATAGTTGCTCAATATAGTGCTATCAAGATTGTTCTTTTTCAAAAGGGGCTTAACAACTGCAGTTTTCAAGGAGTTTGGAAAAGTCCCAGAAAGAAGTGAGGCGTTCACCACTTCTAAGAGATCTGCTTCTATACAGTTTAGCACCCTTTTGAAAAAAATATGTGGGAAGTGTGTCAAGATAGCAGGTTGACTATTTAAGGTGCTGTACTATTTCTTCCAAAATTTTGCTATCAATTTTTTCAAAAGCAGACATAGTATCTTCTTTTTTATATTGCGGCCGATTCTGTCTGGCCTCTGCATAACTTGGGGATGTGCAAATCGCCTTCCTGATATTATTGATCTTCTCAGAAAAGGAGAAAGCAAACTCATTGCATTTGCTGTCGAAGAGCATTTCACTGGCATTCTGACTTGGGGTGTTTGTCAGTCTCTCAACAGTAGCAAAAAGAGTGTGAGTGTTGTTTAAGTTACTGTTTATAAGGTTTGAGAATAATGACTGTCTAGCTTTGGTTAGTTCCACATTGAAAGCACGAAGGCTGTCTTTATAGATGCTATAGTGAATTTCAAGCTTTGTCTTCGGCCACATCCGCTCAGCTTTTCTGCATTGTCTTTTCATACTCTGTACTGCTGTTGATTTTCTCCAAGCTGATTTCTATCTGCCAGTCTTCTTGCTGACTTTCACATGAGCAATGTCATCAATAACATTCTTAACATTTGAGTTAAAGGAATCAAGGAGACGATCAACAGTCTGCAGAAATGCTTGGTTTTAAAGATATAGCCTCCATAAATAGCACACTAGTGTTTTCATTAATGCATCTCTTTCTGACAGAGACAGATCTAGATTCAGTGGTAGCAGAGATCAATATATCAAAGAAAATACAGAAGTGATCAGATAGTGCTACGTCCTTAATAACAATGGATGAAATGTTTAGACCCCTACTGATGAGTAAATCTAAATTATGTCCACGATCGTATGTCAACGATCAGTGTAAACCGACCACCGGATTACAACTACCTCCCAAGTAAATTTCGAAGTGTTGCAATGCTAAGAGTAAGACTAAAGCCTCTTTTTCAATAGTACTGTACTTCTGTTGACATTTGGTAAACTATTTGGAGAAGTAACTCACAGGATGCTCTACGCCAGCAGAGTCTTCTTGCAGTAGAACAGCACCTGCCCCTGAAGAACTTGCATCCACCTGCAACTTGAAGGCCAGAGCAAAATTTGGGGCAGAATGGCACAACAGGTCTTTTGCAGCATTAAATGCATAGTTACAATCATGACTCCACACAAATTTCCTGGAGGTGCTGAGGAGATCTGTCAACGGGGCAAACACAGAAGCAAAGTTTTTACAGAAAATTCTGTAGTATCCAGCCATACCCAGAAATCTCCTCAGTTCTCTTTTATTAGTAGGAGGGGGAAAATTCATTATGGCAGCAACTTTTTCTTCAACAGGCCTCACTGTCCCCTGACCCACCTTCTTACCAAGATAAGTAACTACAGCCTTCGCAAACTCACACTTCACCAAGTTTAACGTCAATGATGCCTCATATAACCTACTAAAATCTTGGTTAAGACTATTCAGATGGTCTTCCCAATTAGCTGAATAGATCACCACATCATCCAAGTAAGCCTCACAGTTAGTCACCCCTGACAATACTTGCCGCATTAGGCGTTGGAAGGTCGCAGGTGCATTTCGCATCCCGAATGCCATAACGGAATATTGTAGGAAGTTGTCAGGGGTAACGAAAACAGAGATTTCTGAGGCTTGAGGTGTGAGGGGCATCTGCCAGTATCCTTTTAGAAGATCCAATTTGGTGATGTAACGGGCGGAACCAACTCGGTCAACACAGTCCTCTATTCGAAGAAGAGGAAAAGTGTCGGGCTTGGTTATGTTATTAACTTTAAGGTAGTCAGTGCAAAAACGATATGATGAGTCAGATTTAGGAACAAGCAAGCATAGTGAACTCTAGGGGCTCTGTCTGGGTGTAGCAAAACCATGTTGTAACAAATATTCAACCTCTGACTTCATTTATTCTTGTTTATGTGGATTGACACGGTAAGGATGCTGTTTAATAGGTACAGAGTCACCTACATCAATGTCGTGTGTGAGGATGATAGTTTGGCGAGGAACATCAGATAACAAGTTGGGATACTCAATTAATAACTCAACTAAATTTGTACGTTGGTTCTTAAGCAAGTGAGCAAGATACGAGTCTAAGTTACTCAGTATTGCAGAATTGTTTAGACACGTACAGGACATTCAGTCTTCATTTTCGACCATATTATCTTCCAAAGCACAATATTCAGTAGGCAGTACTGTAGTAGTAAATGCAGACACAATATCAGAGACAGGGGTTTCTTTTGCAGCTTTGTTCATGACATAAGCCTTCAACATATTCACATGACACACTCGACTTTTTCTCCTATGATCTGGAGTTGAGATTACATAATCAGTGTCAGTAAGCCTTTTCTCAACAGCATAAGGACCAGCACATTTAGCATGCAATGCTGACCCTGGAACAGGAAGCAAGACTAAAACCAAATCACCAGGTTGGAAGCTGCGTTTTACACATCTTGTCATAACACAATTTCATCTTGGATTGCACAGTCACCAGATGAGATTTTGCTACATCACAAGCCTTATGGAGACGTTCACGGAAAGCACATACATAGTCCAAGACGTTACTAGACACTGGACCTTTTGACAATAACTGCTCACTTAGCAGTTTCAAGGGTCCATGGACAGTGTGCCCACAAACAAGTTCAGCAGGGCTGAAACCCAATGATTCCTCAATGATTCCCCAATGAGTCTCTCTAACTGCGAACATAACTCTCTAACTGCAAAAAATAGTGGCAAACCCTCAACCCAGTCTCTACCAGTACTTAAACAATATGCACATAGCATCGACTTTAGGGTTTGGTGAAGCGTTCCAGTGCACCCTGGGACTCTGGATGGTATGCGCTGGATAGTTAATGATCAACTCCTACCTCTTTTAACACTTGAGCGAACACTTTGGAAGTGAAGTTAGTACCTCGATCCGTTTGGATAACTTTGGGCAACCCAAAGATTGAGCAGAACTTACCTATCTCCTTCACTAATGCCTGGGCTTTAAGAGTACGGAGCGGAACAGCTTCTAGGAACCAAGTTGCAGCACACATCAGAGTCAAAACATATTGGTGTCCCGATTTAGATTTTGGTAACGGCCCAAAACAATCCAAAATCAAACGTTCAAATGACTCTCCCACCACTGGAATTGGATGGAGGGGAGCAGAAGTTATGGTTTGATTCGGCTTACCCACGGGTTGGCAAACATGGCAACTATTTCAGAATTTGGAAACACTACACTATAATCCAGGCCAAAAGAAGTATTGGGAAATGCGCTTGTAGATTTTGTTAACCCCAAGTTGGCTGGAGAGAGGATGCTAATGGGCAAGCTGCAATACCTGAGACAGATAATCAGAGGGCAAAACAATTTGATAGACAGCTAAAGCATCATCAACATCACGTGGCTTCCAACGACGCATTAGGACATCATCTTCCCAAATAAAAGCTATTCTAGCACTGCTCAAATTACCTAACTGAAGAGCAGCTTCAGCACAGGGTGCTAGAGATTGGTCAGATCTTTGAGTGTTCTCTGTCAAATTTCAGAGCTGCTGCTTTTACTTCTGAGTTCACAGAATCATTAGGCACTAACTGAGGTTTAATAGCAAGAGTACCACAACTGGAGAGGGAAAGACCTTACCACCTGCCAAGTCATTCCCCAGGATGAGGCTTACACCATTCACAGGCAGCTCAGTTCGCACCCCAAGAGGAACCATACCCATAACCAGATCAGACTTAAGATGAATCACATGCACTGGCACCCTCACACATCCTAACTCAATTCCACAGACTAAAACATCAGTACCAGAGTACATTTCGGCCAAGAATGGCAAGGCATCTGCTAAAATAAATGACTGTGTTTCTTCCGTGTCCCTTAGAATTGAGATAGACTTCCCCAGAGAGTCGGCACAAAGAGAAACAAAACCCTGTAAAGAGAAAGGGTTCATACCCAGTACTCTTAGCTGGCACTGAACAGTTTTTAGGGATTGAGACAGCCTGAGCAAAAGCTACACTTTTAGATTTCCAAGCAGTATTTTTCTGTTTCCACGCCTTACAATCAGAAATGATGTGGCCTGGATCCAGACAGTAGAACACGTTTTGCATCAGCCTTACGACCCTTATCTACTATTTCCTTTGGAACACTGGAAGTTTCCTTATCTGATTGCTCAGTATTGAAAAAAAAGACGTTTGGACTGACGTGAAGATGGGAATACTGTCTTATGGGTGAGCACGAACTTGTCTGCTATCACAGCAGCTTCAGAGAATGTGTTTACCTTTTGTTCATTCAAATGAACAACTACAGGTTCAGGAGCACAATTTTTAAACTCTTCCAATAAGGTAAGCTCCTGCAGCTGCTCTAAACTGGTGACCTTGTTTGAAAGGCACCACTTCTCAAAGAGTGATTTTTTCTCTCACACAAACTCTACATATTTGGCTGTTTTTATTAAGTTTCGAAAGCGCTAACGTTAGGCTTCAGGAACCAATTCATACACTCTCAATACTGCTGCTTTGACAAGCTCATAATCAAGAGACTTTTCAATCGGAAGTGAAGAACAGACCTCCTGTGCCTTACCTACATAATTACACTGTAAGAGGAGCCCTTACATATCCTTTGGCCAACCCAATTTAGCAGCAATGCGCTCAAGAGCAGTGAGGTAACAATATACCTCAGCTTCTCTAAAAGGCGGTACTAATTTTACGTACTTCACAACATCAAAGTTCGGCTGGGTATTGCTTACCGGTTCATAGTTAACTGTGCTGAATTGTAACTGTACACCCCCAAATGTTAGTGAGGAGGGAGCGCTCAAGCGAGGGAGTGGAACAGGAGGCTTGCTGCGCAAAGCTTCAGCTTCTAATTCAAGCATTTTAAGCTCAATATCCCGATGCGCCTTGACCTCAACAGTACGGAGTTGTACTATTTTAATGTCATGTTCTTGTCTTTTTAGCTCCAAGTCAAGCTCTTTTAACTTGATTGCTGTCACCAGATCTAGTTGAGATTCAGTAGGAAGGGGCAAAGCAGAAACTTCTCCTACCGCTAAATTCCCCTCTGACACCTCCAGCGGTGACTCAGCAGGTAGAATACCTGTACTCACTAACTCGATATACAGCTTCTCTTTAATCACTTGCTTGGTAGCTTCTCTAGACACAGTAACATGAAAGAAGTCAGCAATTAACAACAAATCTTTTTTTCCTGCACTGATTAAAAACTTCGGTAGTTGGTGCAAGTGTAAACACCAATAGATCAAATTCCATTTTGCTGCATGCACTCTGCCCTCACCCCAAAAAAATTAAAGCAGCCAAAACTTAATACCTATACCACCAAAGCATTCATGATATACCAATATTGTGCTACAATGATCTTTTTCTTTTTTTACAAATGGGCGTTTTACGAGAGAGAGAAAAATGTCACTAATTAATTTAAAAAGCCGTAATAGACAAGTTCAACAACAAATAAATTTGTAGAGGACAAATTGTTAACTCTACATACAATCAAATTTGCAAAGGACGAACCCCCAATATATGTTACGTCCTATGAGTGTCTAGGGGTCTGTTTTACCAGAACGTAACATATTAAGCATTTGAAGAGCATTTGTCCGGGCCCTGCCACAGCACCACAACAACAAGATCTCTTTTTAACAGATGTATTTAAGACTAGCAAAGCATAGCCACAACTTAGGAGGGAAACAAAGGCTTCAGAAGGGGGCAATGCCAAAATAACAAACAAAAGTTTAGTCCAACTTGGGAGTTAAATTCTTACTAAGTCTCTCAAAGAAAAGAAAATCAACAACAGAATGTACACTCACTCCCTTGTCTAGCCACAAACCAGGAGAAAACAGAGGATTACAAAATAAAATGGCACCCACCTCCCTACAGTTCCCAAATAATAATTGGAAACTAAAACAAACAAGCTGATGAATAACAGCTTAAAAAGGTAAAACAAAAAAAATAAGGTACTTTGTCACAACAAAACAACAGAACTCTTAGCTTAATTGTTTAGCAGGACTAAAGCATTCAATAGGAAACAAGCAGCTAAAGCAACAGCATTTTAAACCAAAGGGGAAACATTTCCCCTTTGGTTTATCAAACATACAGATCCCCAAAGGATGCACCACAGCTTCAACAACTGGATTGGGCAGGACACAGATCATGCTCTGGAGAAGGATTCTCATCGGTTGAGAGTTGTGCTCAGTGTTGCCAGATTGGATGGACGATTTCCAGCCCAAAAGCTCACAAAAAACCACCCAAAACTTTAACTGTCAAAATAATGTGATAGAATATGTAAATCAAGGTTGATAAGGACCATTTTTAACTCCTTAAAACAAAATAATATAAATACAATAATTTCGCAGGTAAACGGATCAACTCGGGGCAAATAGCCTACATTAAAGAAAATTAGGCTACCGAACATGAATAAAATATGCAAGCAGACAGTGTCAAAATGGCAATCATGAAATTAACCGATACCCTCGAAACAACACATGCATGATTTTCAATGTCAGCAGTCAGAATAATCCAGTTTAAATGCAAAAAGTGCTCAATATAAGTGCTAGGAAAAAGCAACGTAATTAGCAGGTATTTCACACTCGTTCATGCACACACCATGACAGTCAACTCAAAACTGTGTCATTCATTGATAGTTAGTTGTACTCCGACAATTAAAAAAAATAACAACAACAACGATAATGCGCTGAATGTTACCTTCGTGTCACTCTATAATTTTACACAGAACTAGAGGAAGCCTCTTGTTAAGTTCATATTGTAGAACATAATACAGAACTTTGCACAGTCAAAACTAATCAAGTCTAGCAGTTTTCAAGGATTTATCAATCTGGACCGTTTAAAAGATAAAAGACAGGATCGTATAAACCGACATATTTAGTTTCGGTTTTGATTAATTCAAATGTGCTCTGATTTCGGAGTTGCAGTGATAGAGTCTTCGTGTCATCTCACTCCACAATAATTCACGTTTTGAGACTTGAGTCACTCTCCCACTCTTTAACTTATGTTTAGGCATTGTGATTACTTGAATATACAGTCATACTACATTCAAAATCAGATACGTTATAACTTATCATGCTAAAAACTTGTCACTCGTGAATCATAACGTCTGTCTGCTGAGCCCTCGTGATAAGTGCGGCTGTCAACGTTTACATCAGCACCAGCGCCTCTGCTGTGTGTGTGTGTGTAGTAACGTTTTGATGACTGATTGGATGCAGTAAATGCATACTTAGGCTTGTTTGTTAAACAATTAACCTATGCAATTTATTTTTCCAACCGCCAAACTGACCCAACCATCCAAACTCCTTTTTCCACTCCCCTCCAGCAATCAGATCTACCTCTTCCCAAACTCACAGTAGTGAGTAGAGTCGGGGAGTGTGGGTATGACTGCCACGGAGGAAGGACGAGAGTGAGACACACACCCCAACACAACATAAATACAAACACCAGTAACATGAAGCCATTTCAAAAATATACGTCTTTGGACATAACATAAATGTACTCTTGACCCTTGGAAATATTTAAAGTCTATATTTTTTGGCTCCGAACGCATTTTGAAATTCACACTGCACTTACAGTTATCATGCGGTATTATGATGAAAATGCAATCCCAAGTGTCCCTACCAGTAAGTCTAAAAATTAATTTTAAATGAAAATTGTGATACAGTTTTTGCTTGGACATGTTAACCTTTCTCAATTTGGTTAATTCATTTACAGTACAATCAAGTATACATCAAACCAAATGTTGAACATAATGTATGGGACAATTCCATTAAATACAGAAATACAATACCATTTTACATATTGCATTGCCATTTTGCATATTAGATTTCAAACTGAATTTTGCTAATCAATACACAAATTGAAAACCAGCCTAGAAGAGTAAGTTAATTGACTACTTTTAACTAGTTTAAAAACTTATAAAAGTAAATAAAAGTGACATGGCGTGTGACCAAGTACAGTAACCCATACTCGGAATTTGTGCTTATTGTTTAACCCATCAAAGTTCACACAGACACAAACACACACACCCGGAGCAATGGGCAGCCATCGGGTTACTAGTCTGACTCTCTAACCATAAGGCCAAGACTGCAGTTCAAATGGACACATGAAAAAGAGTGATTCCTAAATGGTCTGCTGAAAATTTAGACACATGGACTTCGGTCCTATTAGAAGCATGACAAACATAATGTCTAATGTAATTAGACATAATGTAATGTCAAACATAACGTAATTTCTTCAAAATATGAATGCATCAGAGGTTCAGCCAACGGTCTGTGGACGTGACGTCTGAGACTGAGACTGCTCAGATCCCAGTCAGGAGTGTGACTCCGCTCTCATAGTTGAACAGACTACTCGCAGCTTGTTCAGCGTCAGGATTAGGGACTGAAGTCAATGATGCAACAACATTATGAATTAAAGCCTAGAAAAACAGAAGATAAAGTATATCAACATTTATATCAGTTCAGATATTTCTACCGTCATATAGTATATACTGTCAATCTGTCCATCCCTGTTTCATACATTTTAAAATTTCTTTTAAACAAGGATGTTGAATTAGAACTCACCTTTTGAAATTTTAAACAAAACCAAAACAATAACCCCAGACCTGCAACCACAGTTGCTGCTATTCCTACTATAACAGGCCAACGAGATTCTGTTTCACTGTCAAAACATGCCCCATCTGCAGAATGAAAAAACAACAACATTATAAATGCATTAAACCTGTTGAAGTGAATTGTGGCAGGGGTGCTTTCTTTATTATGGCAATGCACCACCAAAGTATGAAAGGGAGGAATTTTTTCTATCACATTCAACCACAGTGTTATGCTATCTGTCACTGTTCCAGACTGTTTGTTCTGCCTCTGGATATATAGTCCAATCAGGGTCAAGTCACATTATGTGGAGTGCCATCCCTTTTTGTGCGATTTCACTCTGGCCGAGAATCTGTCAGACTGTTCTCACAGACTTCCATTCAAAGACTTTTTCTTTTTGCAATGCAATACTCTGGTACAATGCAATGCTTATCACTAACGTTCTTTCATCATCATACGTAACCTTAATTTGTGCAGCTATGGGTGGGAACAAATAAACCTCTAGTAATTATCTTTAAGCTGAAGTCAGGACTAGTCTGTTTGACCTAAATAAAGCAAACCGCATCTTACCAGTACAGTTTAGATGGATGACGATTGTAATGGAGTTCAGATAATACAGTCATACAGGAAGTCCTATTGCTGCCACACACATATTATTTTTTTCCACTCAATTATGTCATAATAACGAGATGTTATGTCATTAAAAAAAAATTTCTTGTAATAATGACATTATGTCAAAACAATTATATGTTGTTTCCCGTTATAGAAGATATTGGTAACACTTTACATTAAGGTTCCCTTTATAAAGTGTTTATAAAGGTGTTCATGACTAATAACTCATTTACAAATGCATTATAAATCATTGATAAGCAGTTATAAATGCATGAATAAAAAGGGTGACTTTAATGCAATACCTACGAAATAGTGAGCCATTTTGAACTTGTGTTTTAAATGCTTAATAAATATATTTATTGATACTTATTTCACTCAAAACCAGATTTCTGATTTATTTCATGATGCAGCAAAAATAGACTTTTATAGCAAGTCTGAAGGGTGTTGTTTATATTTTTCTCATTTATATCTCATGAATTATGAAGCGATATGAATAAAGCGAACAGCTTTGAACCATTTATTAATGAGTTATAAACATTAATAACCTGTGAAAGTGAACCTTAATGTAGCGTGAACACCTGTGAACCATTTATTAATGAGTTTTAAATGTTAATAACATGTGAAAGTGAACCTTGATGTAAAGTGGACACCTGTGAACCATTTATTGATGAGTTATAAATGTTAATAACATGTAAAAAGTGAACCATATAGGGGTATATGATATCATAAAATATTAATATGATGTGATTTAAATTTTTCCTTTCTCTTTGGAGTGTTACAAGCTCTGGTGCATAAAGAAGATCTGTAAAGTTGCAAAGACTAAAATCCAAAGAGATATTCTTTATAAAAGTTAAGAGTCAACCACGCCTACCTAAAACGGCTCGTTCTAACACGCCTCCACATGTCTACCTCACTATGTGGGAAGATTTGCATAACGGTGTGAACAAATGTTCACACAAAGAAAGAAGGCAAAACTTTGTTGTTGCCGCCGCACCATGTTGGTGAAGATTCTGTGTGTTTTTCGTGAGAAAGAAAAACACCTTGTGTTTGCCTCAAAGAGGACAATATCCGCTTTGTCATGCCTGGAGCTGATCCGTGCAGGTCGCTGAGGAAATACTACGACTTTGTGCTGTGGATCGCCGGATCGACTTTCATCGTGGACGAAGCGGAGTCCAGCCCGGGTTTGTCACATGTGGTTGCTGCAAGCCCACCAACCGCTCCTTAGTCGAATCCGCCGCCTCTGCCGCTTCAAGCCCTCCTGCCTCTGCTCACTCAAGCCGGCCTCCGCATATTCTAGGCCGCGGCTCACTTTAGGCCTCCGGCCTCCGCTCACTCAAGGCTGAGGTGTGTGACGCCGTTTCATTTTGAAAGCGAAACTACTTTGTTTGGTCTTCCAAAAGAGGACACGACTAGAAATCAGTGGTTAAGTTGTACCACCCGATTCCAAAAAAGTTGGGACACTGTACCAATTGTGAATAAAAACAGAATGCAATTTTTTCAAATTTCAATATTTTATTCAGAATTCAACATAGATGACATATCAAATGTTTTAACTGAGAAAATGTATCATTTTAAGGGAAAAATAGTTGATTTTAAATTTCATGGCATCAACACTTCTCAAAAAAGTTGGGACAAGGCCATTTTTACCACTGTGTGGCATCCCCTCTTTCTTTTTATAACAGTCTGCAAACGTATGGGGACTGAGGAGACAAGTTGCTCAAGTTTAGGAATAGGAATTTTGTCCCATTCTTGTCTAATACAGGCATCTAGTTGCTCAACTGTCTTAGGTCTACTTTGTCGCATCTTCCTCTTTATGATAAGCCAAATGTTTTCTATGGGTGAAAGAACTGGACTGCAGGCTGGCCATTTCAGTAACCGGATCCTTCTACGCAGCCATGATGATGTAATTGATGCAGTATGTGGTCTGGCATTGTCATGTTGGAAAAATGCAAGGTCTTCCCTGAAAGAGACGATGTCTGGATGGGAGCATATGTTGTTCTAGAACTTGGATATACCTTTCAGCATTGATGGTGCCTTTCCAGATGTGTAAGCTGTTCATGCCACACGCACTCATGCAACCCCTTACCATCAGAGATGCAGGCTTCTGAATTGAGTGCTGATAACAACTTGGGTTGTCCTTTTCTTCTTTAGTCCGGATGACATGGCGTCCCTTTTTCCAAAAATAACTTCAAATTTTGATTAGTCTGACCATAGAACAGTTTTTCACTTTGCCACAGTCCATTTTAAATTAGCCTTGGCCCAGAGAAAACACCTGCACTTCTGGATCATGTTTAGATATGGCTTCTTTTTTGACCTATAGAGTTTTAGCCGGCAACGGCGAATGGCATGGTGGATTGTGTTCACCGACAATGTTTTCTGGAAGTATTCCTGAGCCCATGTTGTGATTTTTATTACAGTAGCATTCCTGTATGTGATGTAGTGCCGTCTAAGGGCCCGAAGATCATGGGCATTCAGTATGGTTTTCCGGCCTTGACCCTTACGCACAGAGATTGTTCCAGTTTCTCTGAATCTTTGGATGATATTATGCACTGTAGATGATGATAACTTCAAAGCCTTTGCAATTTTTCTCTGAGAAACTCCTTTCTGTTATTGCTCCACTATTTTTCGCCGCAGCATTGGGGGAATTGGTGTTCCTCTGCCCATCTTGACTTCTGAGAGACACTGCCACTCTGAGAGGCTCTTTTTATACCCAATCATGTTGCCAATTGACCTTTAATAAGTTGCAAATTGGTCCTCCAGTTGTTCCTTATATGTACATTTAACTTTTTTGGCCTCTTATTGCTACCTGTCCCAAATTTTTTGGAATGTGTAGCTCTCATGAAATCCAAATGAGCCAATATTTGGCATGACATTTTCAAAATGTCTCACTTTCAACATTTGATATGTTATCTATATTCTAAATGAGAATATTTAAAATATAAGTTTATGAGATTTGTAACTTATTCCATTCCTTTTTTACTCACAAATTGTACAGTGTCCCAACTTTTTTGGAAATGGGTTTGTATATTTACAACACTGTTCCATACAGTTCAACCCAAATATTCAGATGTTTGCAGTGCATTTTATGGAGGACTGTTTTCGGATCCTGGTCGAGTAGACTACATGCTGGCTGTTCTGACTCACAGACTGTAAGTAAGTTTTTTATATTTAAAGAATTTGCCACTGACGATTCAAGCGTGAGTTTTGAGCAGTGTAGAGCAGAGCTTGTTGTTTTGTCATTTCTCTGATCACAAATGCAGACATGGTTTTTTGTTTATGCGGCGCGATGCAACGCAATGCGTAAAAGACAGTATAAGTCATTATAATCCGTAATTATGTTGGAATTGGATGCAACAAATGCCTCGTTTATAGTGGTTTTTAATGTTTATGTCTCTTCGCTCCGGCCGGACAGGGCATCACAATATGGTGAGAGGCGTAACATTTCTGTCACACGCTTGAGGTATTCAGCCAATCACAATGCACTGGATAGCTGGCCAATCAGAGCACACCTCGCTTTTCAGACCGATGAGCTTTGTAAAAATCGACGCGTTTCAGAAAGGCGGGCATAGAGGGGAAACAATAATGTACAGTATGTGGAAAATCATGTGTTTTTTTTAAACTTAAACCGTATAAACATTTCATTACACCAAATACAAAATATGTTCTTTTTAGCAGCATCATATGACCCCTTTGATGTAAAGTGAACACCTGTGAACCATTTTATTAATGAGTTACAAATGTTAATAACCTGTGAAAGTGAACCTTATTGTAAAGTCAACAGCTGTGAACCATTTATTAATGAGTTATAAACATTAATAACATGTGAAAGTGAACCTTAATGTAACATCAATTCAATATCTACTATTTCCTGAATATTATGAAATTCAAGATGGCCGCCCATGATGACGTCATGATATGCAAATTAGATGAGTATATTTATACCCCACATAAACTTTCGGTCATGCCAAACATTTTTTCTAATTTACAGTAGATCTCTATCTTTAAACCCTTTCAAGCCACAAGCTTTTGAAATCTTTGTCAAAAATCCCTGGCGCCTACAGGTTAACGTTTATAGCTCATTAATAAATGGTTCACATGTGTTCACTTTACAATAACTTTCACTTTTAGATGTTATCAGAGGCGGACAGTAACTAAGTACATTTACTTGAGTATTGTACTTAAGTACACTTTTTGAGTATCTGTACTTTACTTGAGTATTATTTTTTCTGGGAACTTATGACTTTAACTTCACTACATTTGAAAGACAAATATTGTACTTTTCACTCCACTACATTTCTATCAAGGTCCTCAAAGTAGAAAGATCGTTAGCAGCTTTGAAAGTCAGTGGGTGATTTCATTCTTCTCTAAAAACGTTTTTTTTTTCAGACAGTTTATCAGTAATCCTTCTTGTAGGGCTACATTAAATGATTTTCATTTTTTTGAACACTGACCAGTTGCAAATGTGCTATTTATTTACAACAATTCAATAATAAGAAGTTAATATTGTGGTATATATTAGACACAATATTGTCTGATTTTGCGAAATTGTATAAGTGAAAATATTACTTACAGGTGCATCTCAATAAATTAGAATGTCGTGGAAAAGTTCATTTATTTCAGTAATTCAACTCAAATTGTGAAACTCGTGTATTAAATAAATTCAATGCACACAGACTGAAGCAGTTTAAGTCTTCGGTTCTTTTAATTATGATGATTTTGGCTCAAATTGAACAAAAACCCACCAATTCACTCTCAACAAATTAGAATACTTCATACTTCATTTTTTTTGTGAATTGTTGGCCTTCTGGAATGTATGTTAATTTACTGTACATGTACTAAATACTTGTAGGGGCTCCTTTTGCTTTAATCACTGCCTCAATTCGGCGTGGCATGGAGGTGATCAGTTTGTGGCACTGCTGAGGTGGTATGGAAGCCCAGGTTTCTTTGACAGTGGCCTTCAGCTCATCTGCATTTTTTGGTCTCTTGTTTCTCATTTTCCTCTTGACTTTTTTACCCCATAGATTCTCTATGGGGTTCAGGTCTGGTGAGTTTGCTGGCCAGTCAAGCACACCAACATCATGGTCATTTAACCAACTTTTGGTGCTTTTGGCAGTGTGGGCAGGTGCCAAATTCTGCTGGAAAATGAAATCAGCTTCTTTTAAAAGCTGGTCAGCAGAAGGAAGCATTGAAGTGCTCCAAAATTTCTTGGTAACGGGTGCAGTGACGTTGGTTTTCAAAAACACAGTGGACCAACACCAGCAGATGACATTGCACCCCAAATCATCACAGACTGTGGAAACTTAACACTGGACTTCAAGCAACTTGGGCTATGAGCTTCTCCACCCTTCCTCCAGACTCTAGGACCTTGGTTTCCAAATGATATACAAAACTTGCTCTCATCTGAAAAAGGACTTTGGACCACTGGGCAACAGTCCAGCTCTTCTTCTCCTTAGCCCACGTAAGACGCCTCTGACGTTGTCCCCCCCTTGGGGGTGGTTCAGGAGTGGCTTAACAAGAGGAATATGACAAGTGTAGCCAAATTCCTTGACACGTCTGTGTGTGGTGGCTCTTGATGCCTTGACCCCCAGCCTCAGTCCATTCCTTGTGAGTTCACTCAAATTCTTGAATCGATTTTGCTTGACAATCCTCATAAGGCTGCGGTTCTCTCGGTTGGTTGTGCATCTTTTTCTTCCACAATTTTTCCATCCACTCAACTTTCTGTTAACATGCTAAGATACAGCACTCTGTGAACAGACAACTTTTTTGGCAATGAATGTTTGTGGCTTACCCTTTGTGAAGGGTGTCAATTAGGGCTGAACGATTAATTGCATTTGCGATAATATCGTGATATGAAAAAAATTCTATTTTTCAATCGCAGAGGCTGCGATTACATGGTCACGTGACACGCGAGAGTAAAGAGGTGTGTTTGACTTGAAGATCAGATCGGTGTATGACATCAAAGTAAGGCGAGAGAAAGCATAAGGAGACGTCCGCGCTCTCTTATAGCTCTCGCAGTACTTTGATGACACACACCCATCGGTCTAAGCAGCGCTGCTTCAATTCGAGCGTGGGCCATCAGCAGAAAAAAAATAAAAATAAAACCGTAAACAGCCAAAGGACGTGCTGGTCATTCAAAGCTAATTCATGAAAATATGACGAGGCATAGCTTCACTCACTGTGTCTATACCAGACGCTACAGTTGTCGCGTCGCAACAGCTCTACACTGGACGTGACAAAGCGACCGTTGCAAATAATTTTAACTTTGTGTCAGTACGTCATAAATAGAACAAGGCATCAGTTTAATGTCGGGTTTTGTCTTGTCGCGTCGCATCCAGTGTAGACAGTGTCACTGGTTATAATGGTTTCTACTGTATTTTGCCGCTCGTGTAAAACAGCATGAAACCCACAAAAAATAAATTAATAACAGCGAGAGAATAATAATAAGTTATTCTCTCTATGCTATTTTTTCAATGTTTCAAGTGATGCAGGAGTTTTTTCCCCTGTAGGTTTTTTTAAATAAAAAAAAAGCATTAATTTTTCATAATGTTTAATGAAATTATTTGGTAGTCTGAGGTGGGATGGGGATTCGTGAAAGGGGGGCAGATTTTTTTTATAGGTTTAAAGGGGGCGCGACCAAAAAAGTTTTGAGAACCCTGGTTACAGTTAACAGACAGCGTTTTTGGGTTGTTCCATGAAATTCTAAGGGAAAAGAGAAGTCAAAGCAGATGCATTTTAATTCAGTAAACTTGGTTTGCTTTAACTGATTTCAATGCCATTTAACCAGCCTAGTACGGACAAACAATATGACCAAAATCTTGCATGGGGACAGTCAGATTGTTATGCTTTTGAAAGAAGTCTTATGCGCAGCAAGGCTACATTTATTTGATTTAAAAAAAAAATGATAATAATACTGTGAATTTAATCTGTTTTCTATTTTAATATATTATAAAATGTAATCTATTTCTGTGATGGCAAAGCTGAACTTCCAGCAGCCATTACTTTAATCGTCAGTGTCACATGATCCTTCAGAAATCATTCTAATATGCTGATTTGGGGCTGAAAATGGTTGAAAAAGGTTGTTCTGCTTTTGCTAAATTTTTCATGATTCTTAGATAAATAGAAAGTTTAACAGCATTTGTTTTAAACTGATTTTTTTGTGACATTATAAATGTCTTTACTGTCATTTGTGATGAATTTAATTCATCCTTGTGGGATAAAAGTATTAATTTCTTAAAAATAAACGTCTCACAACGTTCAATAGTAGTACATGTGCAAATAACACCACAGTTCTGCCAAACCAATACTCACATGGTATAGAAGAAACTCTAACAGCAGATTCATTGCTACTGCTGCATTCACTTAACGTTATAACGCCTAACCCTAGTGCCAAATGATGTCTTTTAATAAAACATTTCCAGAGAACGTATCTTGATCATGTTTTCATAACATTCAGACAAACAGTTTAAAACAATCATCTCCCAAATTTCATACTCACCAGTCATGGGGTCAAACAGCTGGTTGGCCTCAAGGTCAGTGAATGTGCTCATGCAGCAGGGGCAGCGGAAGGAGGCTCTGTTAGTCGGATGGGTCTCACATAATGCAAAGATGTCCCTCCATATCACTCCAGTGTGAACTAGACATAAACTGTAATAGTTGATTTGCGGGTGAGATCAATTTTCACATTTCCAGTCAGTGCCACTACTGATTAATGATAAGAAGTCCTCTGCATTCTACTTTTAGAAAAAAAACAGTACATTTCTCAAGACAATCATCTAGATCAGGAGGTTTCAAACTTGCACATATTTTACACACATATTTCTTGTATAATAGTACTAATATTTCTATACAAATATTTCAAACAGTATATATGAGTCTTTACATGAAAATATACAGCCGCTTTATACTTTAAGAAGGAGATCATCATATTTACGGGTCCTTGCTCTCATTCAAAAAGTTTGAAAACCCCTAATCTATACATTCTTGTTTCTACATAGGGGGTACAAGGAGGTATAATTAATGCCGTGTTTTGTGTATATACAGTACAATATTTTGCTACAAATGACCTTTAAGTTAAAAAAAAGGTGTTTTATGTATAATTTACAAGGATTTTGGTGATAAACTGTGGCTGGTATTGTTGCCAGACCCACCCTTTAATATACCAAACACTATTAGTGAACCAAAGATAAAATACGACTTTCTTTGACATGTTCTGAAACAGAATGAAATTGTCTGTGCATATCTGTGCATTTGTTTACAGCCAGTAAATGCAATGCATCACACGTCATACCATCTCCACCATAGCCACTAGCAGTGAAAAGACATGGGAGAGAAACAAAAGCATGAGGAGTCAACAAAAGGGATGACAAGTAACCAAAAAAAAAACAAGGTCAAACCAGCAGAAAAAGCAAGCAAACAAAAAAGAGAAAGTCCTATAATACACTCACAAGAGATGATCATCAATGGCCTCTCAGCACATCAAATTAATGTCACACGATAAAATCAAAAATATGCTTAATACCAATATAAAGACTGAGTGAAAAGGGTGGAACTGACTACCTATATAATCCATAAAATCATGCGCTATCATTCTTGAAGAATGTTTACAATTGTGACAAATGTGTAATATCGTTTTTGTGATTTTGTATGTGTACACAGGCAAACTATAGTACTACAGGAAGTGACGTCGTGTGAAGTCTGATTCATGTTGTAGGAGAGAGTGAAGTAAGATGTGTCACCCCCTTAATCAAGAACACTGCACAATTTGTTTTTTTTTACAAGTGACCATATATTTAGAAAGAACCCATCATGCACAGCTGCTTGTGACTGAGAGATGCACATAAATATTGAGCATTTTCATTATCTACACTGATATACAGTATATCTCATATTGGTGAATTCAAAACCATTCAAAACTCTGGGGTAAGATTTCTTTATTTTAATCAACAATGAAAAAACAACAAACAAAAACCAGCAACGATGCATTAAATTGATCAAAAGAGGCTGTCTACACTGGATGCGGCGCGACAAGGCAAATCCCCGAAAGTAAACTGCTGCTGCGTTCTATTTATGACGTACTAACTCAAAATTCAAATCATTTGCAACGGTCGCTTTGTCGCATCCAGTGTTGACAGACTTTAGCTGTTGCGGAGCGCACGCCGCGACGCTCGCATCCGGTGTAGACACGGTGAAAGAATCCTGAAAAATATTGTACTCCTGTTTACGCAGCACTGTTTTCAACAGTGATAAGAAATGTTTCTGCTGAAAATCCTAAAAAATTATTTTTAAATTAAATAATATTTCACAACATATGAGCATAACAGACGTCTTTCAAAATCATTAAAAAGAATCTTACTTACCCCAAACTTTTGAATGGTACTGTATCTGTGGGGTAAAATGCGTCTGATGCTTTGAGGTAAGTTGTGTCAGCTTACCAAATAATGAACTTTGCCTCCAAATGCAAGAAATATTATTCAGATTATAAAATTCAGAAAATTATTTAACTTCATTCAAATATGTAGTGACATCTGTCTAAGGTGGTTTACAAACAGCATTGGGCAAGTTACTCTGAAAATGTAAAATTACTGTCAAATTACTGATTACTCCTTTTAAATGTAATCACGTTACTGTTCTGATTACTTTATTTCAAAAGTAATTAGTAATTAGTTACATTACTAGTTACGTTACTTTTTTTCTCCATGAAATTTATGAAATCCCAGCATACACGCTCCCTATAAATATTTGTTATTAAAGCATCAACATTCACAGAACACTGTTATTTTTAACTAAAGCAAGCGGCTGCTGCCTGCGTGTTTTGGCATGGCAGAATGCCAGCAAAGAGAGCTGCATTTATAGTCTCTAAACGACATCTCGGTTCATAGTTATAATATCTCACAAATCTTTGTTATAACACAATAAATATATGCATAATGAATCTTTCATAATGTCTACAATTCGTGTGTTATAATGAGAGGATTCGTGAGCACGCAAATTTCAGCACTGCATTTCTCAATGCTGCAAACACGTGTTATAGCCTAAATAGAAACTCTGCATACGCTTGCACCTGTTAATCGTTTATATTTTATATTATTTCATGTTGCTTTTGTGCAATAGATGAATAACAATTTATTTGTTTTAGATACTTCTATTTTGCGGGAGTCCCGTGAATCATTTTATTCTCCTGCATCCCGAGCACACACAAGTGTCTATCCGCCCGCAGCAGCACTCACCCATCTTGTCCCGCGCCGCGCTCTGTCGCGTCGGGTCTCGTGGGAGCAGGTTTTTAATCCACTGGCACTTGACTCGACAGTGCATGTGCTACATCCTTTTTACAATCTCTAATTTATAAAACACTACATTCTGTCAGCAATGTAACGTGGCAGTAACGTATAGAGACCTCGGCGTTAGTAACCTTACTCTAAATTACTGTTTTGGAAATTATAACTCGTTAAATTACTCAGNATGTTGAAATTAAAATTAATAAAAGATTTAGAAGTACTTTTCATTGTTAGCTCATGTTAACTCATTGTTAGTTCATGTTCGTGTTTAACTAAAGTTAAGGAATAAAACTACTGTATAGTATTACCCAATATTTATATGAAATAAAAAATGGCAAGAACCAAATGTCACAACTGTGAAAAAAAGTTGCAATTGAGAGTTTTAAAGTTTGCACACGCAATTACAAGACAAAAGTTGCAATTCTGAGACAAGATGCAATTGTGCAATAATGAGTTACAATGATCAGATATGAAGTTGCAATTATGAGAAGAAAATGCAACACGGGTGATTAGTCACAATTTAAAAAAAATTAAGTTCCACTTATAAAATATTTTTTACTCTGAGGCGGAAACGGTTTCCATAGGTTTTTCTTTTTTAAGCTTGTCATTCAAAGGTCTTCATTCAAAGCTTCAGAATAGAAATGGGTCAAAACAACTTGTTCCAGAAATGCAGTATGTTTTGAAGCCAATGTTTATTTACAAGACCTTTGCTCATTTCCCCGAGCAGTCATACTCCAGCCTGCCGGATGGCTATGACAGACCAGCTACACGAACAAAAACAAACCTGAAAGAGGTTTCCGTTTCTAAATACATCCACATGATGCCTAGACGTGGCCATGAATGCTCTTCAAATAAGATTTAAATAACCCATGTGATGAAAAACTACTATACACTATTAGAAGCAATGCATCCTGCTGGGCCGAGCCAAAGCCCCCCGCTGCAGGCACGGAATCAATGGATCTACTCTTGTGACTGAAAACTGCCACATCCCATCCACGTCAGCGACAACAGGACGCAAAGAAGCTTAAAGAAAAAAAAAACATTTAAAATTAAAGGAGACAATAAAATGAGGTTTTAAGCATCAAATAAGGAGTGTGTTATGGATTCAAAGATAGATGCTACACAAACAACATTTCAGAGGACGAGGTGGGGAACACCAGTGTACCTCGTATCAGACAGAGGACCGCAGTTCACTTCCCAACTGCTGAATGAGACCTGTAAGCAGTGGGGAGTGGTACAGAAACTTACCACTGCCTATCATCCCCAGACAAATCTTACCGAACGTGTCAATAGAGTTCTCAAGACGATGCTAGCCTCCTATGTCCGAGATAATCACCGACAATGGGACCGGTGGGTTGCTGAATTTCGCTATGCCATCAATTCCGCCTGGCAGGAGAGCACAGGTCATACTCCCGCTGAGATCGCCTTAGGACGGAAGTTGAAAGGCCCACTGGAACGGTTGGTACATAAGCCTCCAAACCCTGACCATTCAGCATATAGTTTGCTAGAGCGGCAGAAAGTAATGCTTGGAAAAGTGAAGGAGAATGTCAATAGAGCTCAGGAACGACAGGCCCGATATTATGATCTCCGAAGAAGATCAGTACAATACCGACCAGGAGATTTAGTCTGGATACTCACTCATCCGCTGTCTCGTGCAGGTGACGCTTTTATGGCGAAGTTAGCAGCCAAGTGGCAAGGTCCTGCTGAAGTAGTGTCACAGGTTAACAAGGTTAATTATAAAGTAAAAATGCTGGATAATCCGGATGGCATTGTCACATATCATGTTGAGAAATTGAAACCCTTCTTTGGGGCTGTTCAGCCTTTTCCTAAAGGGGAGGGTGTGTAACAGTTCTATATTGAATTACTGTTACTGTAGTTTGTCTCCTCAACACTAGGGGGCTATGTCCTCAGGTATGAGGGTGAAGACATCAATATAAGTGGAGAGAGTAAGTGAAGGAGTGGGGTTTTTTTTAATAGAGAGGCAGGATGTTTGAGTGATGGCTCACCGTTTGCATCCTTTGTTAGGCCAGAGATGGGAAAATGTTTTTCTATTGAATCTCTGAGCCTTATGTTAAATTAAGTGTATGTTACCTGAGGTCTTGAGTCAAGTTGCTCTATTAGACTGTGTACAATATGTTCAACCGCGAAATGCGTGTGGGAGATGCCAATGGATTAAATACAGACGGTCTGTGGATTATTCATTGACTGATTCATCGTGCCATCGCCGGTATTGGAACGTTTGGGAGAAAATTGTTGGCAACGGCCAAACAACGCTGGAAATACAGGTTTTTGTAGAACGTATTGCCTGGACTGTTTTGAAGGAACTGATTTGTACATATTATGGGGAGGGGGTGAAATGGTTGTTTATGTGTGGAGGTTGCTTGTTTGTATACACTATGGCACTTTAATATATTAGTATCAAAAACTCAATGGATTGTATCCCATATTTTTATTGTGGCTTTCGTTAAACTGATGTTTGAGAGAGTTTGTTACAGTGTAAACTGGAATGCGGCTACTTGCCCCAAGACTAAACAATCTTTATCTTATCTGCTTTTGGCTCCCCTCAACCAGCACTGGCCTCTGCCAAGGCCGCTGTTGGGACAACTACTCCCCCCAAAGAGACTGCAGTGGACGCTCTTTTGTGTTCCTTCCCCCAACTTCCTGACATTTTACTTTACCAACCCTCCCCACAATCCCCTCCTTCCGGCCGCTTTGGTTTCCGCCATACTGACAATCGGGTCCCCTGCGAATCAGCGCCGGGGAGAAAATCTGCAGGAACCTTATGGCTCTTTCCTGTGCTGGTTACCTTCCACCTCCCCTCATTTCCCCCTACCCTGTTGCACAGTCGTTTTATTTGTATTGTGTTCGTTATTTTGCTGATGTGGGTTTTTTTTTTTTTTTTTTTTCCTGTTTCCCACACTGTGGCTCCCCATAGGACAAGTCGGGGTCTGTTTTTTTTTAATCTCCTCCCCTCCCTCATGTTATGCTGTATTTCTTCTAAAAAATTCCCTGTCCTCCTGTCCTGTCTATCCCCCTTGTCATATTGCATGTATGGACAGGTGGATGGCTAATTTCGCTGGTACCTGTGATCAGTGACAATAAAGGGCTCATTCATTCATTCATTCATTCATTCATAATTGAGTGGAAAAAATAATAAGTGTGTGTCAGCAATGTGTCACCAGGAGTCGTACATTATTAGACATACACGTTATTATTAATGTGTGTGGGAGGAGACTGGCCAGTAATGAATTTCAGGTGCGGGTAGCTAGTCATGTGACCAAGAAAGCATAAATAGTTGTTGCAGCGACATATGGTAAGATTGGCATGTTTCTGAAGTTGTGTCCGACGTGCAGCCTCTAAACCCTGGTTCTCGATGTGCAGCATTTTAACTTTTGTGCTCGACGTGCAGCTTCTTAATCCTTGTGCTCGACATGCGTTTTTTTACCCTTTCACATGGGCTAATAAAGAGGTTTTACACTGTCTGGGAAGCGGGGCAGACAAACATTTATTGCTGCAGTACCTTCAATGGGCTTCAATGTTGGAACGCTGAATAACCGTATCTTCTCTGTATCTATCATATTTGGAGTTTGGTCTGGGGATTGAGCAACTGTGCTGCAGTTGTACTTTTACTAAAGGGCAGACCAGCCACTGTTTCTTGTGTATTAAAATTTTTCTTTTGTGCTTTGTTTTCTTTTTTTCTATTCGACCGTGACGTTTAATTTGATGATAAATATTGTTTGTCATTTTCTTTTGTTTGTATGATATTGCTCTCCTTTTGTTGTGTGTTGCAGTGTGTAGTGGCTTTGTACAGGGCCGGGCCTGCATCGGGCTCCTCCTGCCCTAAATAAGGAGGTGGTGTAGTCAGTTTATAGTTTCTACACTACATGTGTAAATAAACAGACCGTGTCTGTGCGCTTTCCAATAGCTTTTCGCATGAGCACATTTCAGTATGTTCGCATGTCTGGCAAGTGTTTTATAATACTGGGGTCAGGCCAGCCTCCACTTTGAAAAACACGGTCATTCTAGCCCCCACGGTGCGCACATATACTATGCATTACGGTAACAGCATGTAAAACTCAGTTTAAAAGTGATCATTGGCATTCATTTATTCAGCAGTTAATATTAAGTGGTAATAAATAAAACCATAAAAAACTAAAGAACAGCATTGCATAACAACACAAGTTAATATAAAATAACACAAATGTTTAAATAACGGTTTGATAACGTGAAAATGACTTCAAATGTTGAGTAATATTAAAATGGAGAATTGTTCCAGACATAATGAATCAAAAATGAGTGTCTGATGTGGAAAACGAACCAAAACAAAAAAGCCGCTCATAAATTGTATATCAACCTGGTTCATCCCCCCCCTGTAAAGTAATATAGTAAAAAAGATCTCCCAAAACAATTTCAATTCAGATTGACAGCCCACCACTCCAGGGTGTCACTCATTGCGCTTTTGCATTGCATGGTAGGGTTCACTTTTTGGGGGTTTCCACTGGCTACAGTACCTGGTACCTGGTACCTGGTACATTTTTTAGTACCACCTCGGTTGAGGTTCCAAGTGAACCGTACCGTTACCAAAACGTGACGTGTAAACTCTGATGATCACGGATTGGCTGGAGAGAATCGTCTCTACCTGCGTCACTGAACTTGTGACACAAACAACAGAACCGCTAGATTTAAATCAACACAGCCAGCGAAGGATCGAACGCAACTTGTTTGAACGAGCGCACCTTTTTATAAAAACAAAAAGTGACTGTTGCGTTGTTTTTTGAGGGAAGTACAGATGTTCCTCTTGTTGATAGCAGAGGAGCGGATCCAGTGAACTTGATGGGGTGACGCGGAATGAAAAAGTTTTTCAGGAGTCGCGGCAATAGAGGCGGTGCAAATATAACGACATGTGAATAATCCCGCCCACTCTAAAGCGGTACTGAACTGCAGTGGAAACGCAAACCGAGCCGAACCGTGCCGTGCCATACTGAGCCGTGCCGAGCCGAGTCGTAAAAAAAAAGGCATGCGTCGTTTCAGGACTGTCTGATGTCCAATCACAAAATAAAAGCCCTCCAAAAACTTATATTCTGCCTGTTCTGTCTGTGAATTTGGATAGCTATAAAAAGGAAACTCCCTGTTTCCACAGACCAATTTAAATTCAGATTACTAGTCCAGTACCCAAGGGTGTCCCTCAGCCAGTTTCAGGACAATCTGATGTTTCATTACAAAATAAAAGCTCTCCGAAACTCATATATAACAAGTTTTGTTTTTAATTTTGGATAGCTCTAAAAAGGAAACTCCATGTTTCCACAAAACTGTTTTAATTCAGATTAATAGTCTACCACCCCAGAGTGTCACTCAGCCAGTGTCAGGACTGGCTGATGCTTAATTACACAATAAAAAGGAATATAGACCTCCTATAAAATGTCATACATACGTAGTTTTCCATCTTTTCTGATTAATAATACAAGTTTCCCTGTTTTTACATATCTTTTAAAATTGATATAGCATCTGTTCAACTAATATCCAGCTAATAGTTCACTTTCAACAACAAGACACTCAAGACAGTGGAGATGACAGATGATGCACAAAAAAGAAGTCACTCTTATGATCTGAAGTGCAACATTTACATCAACTCTGTTGTGAAGAAGACTCTGGAAGAGACTGTTAGTCCTATGGCCCCTGCCTTTATGTTCTGCCATTTTATGGAGTTTTGGGGGCACAAGGCTCTGGTTTGTGTTGGACATCATTCTTAAATATCTCTGTTGTGCAATACAAATGTCAACTTCATTTGAAACTTGTATGTGTTAAATACATCTACATCATTTGTATCACTGATCAACAAAAGTGTTTGTACATTTAACTATTATGGACCAAAGATTCACACAAAAATCTGCTAATACATTTTATTTGACCATCACCACATGAGGAAAAACAAAGTTTTCATTGAGTTTCTGCTCAATTCCTTCTTCAGTGTGTTACATTGTTTCATTGCTCCACCCACTTATTAAACCATTGTGCTGACGTCATCATCTACAAAAATAACCAATGTCATATCTCTAAAAACACATTTGCAATTCATAATTCAACATCACTGTTGTGACACTGTGGGGTGGTGGAACTATATGAGTTTTTTTAACAACTTATATTTTGTAATATAATATCAGACATTGTGTGAGTGACCCTCTGAGGAGGTGTACAGTCAATCTGAAGTGAAAGTGGTCTGTGGAAACAGGGAAACTGCTGAGTAAATGAATGCCAAAGATCACTTTTCTTTTTAACTGAGGTTTTACACGCTGTTACCATAATGCATAGTATATGTGCGCACCGCAAAACAATGTGGGGGCTAGAATGACCATGTTTTTCAAAGTGGAGGCTGGCCTGACTGCAGTTTTATACTGGACACTCGCTGAAGAAGCATGTTTTTATATACAAATGGGCATGAACATTCACTCTGACAGAGGAACTGTTCACTGGTGATGTAGAGCTGCCAATACAGATCAACATATTCGATAAATTCAGAATGATTTTATTTGCTTTTTTATTTGTGTTTCCCTTTTGAATGGGAACTCTATGCTGTGTCCTCTAGAGGGCGCTTTGGGGAATGTATTTGGCATGATCGGTGTCTGAAGCATGAGTCTAATCATGACAATGAACTTGACATTGGCAGGCGGCAGCCTATGACGTCACAACAGGTGCGCATGAGAGTATAAAAGGGCACCTGCAAAAAACGTCATCCTCTTTCTTGTCTTCAAGGAGTCAGTTTGACTAAGTGTGTGATCTAATCAAATTACGGCAGAACTATGGCAAGCACCAAACACAGCAAAGTATGTTCATCCGTGTCAGCGTTTCTTGACACCTCATGACACGCATGTTATGTGCATTATGTGCATGGGCGAGGAGCATGCACGCTCAGTTCTCGAGGGGGCTGTTTGCGTGCATTGCGAGCGCTTTTCGTTGAGAACGCTTCGCTCTCATCTGTCCCTTTTCTCGAGGGAAAAAGATGCCGTCTCTGCCGACTAAACCGCTTTGGATTACATCACAGCTGAACGGCAGAGCATATGCGGCAGCGGGTCAGGCTGGTGCGGCTTTGCACACGATGGCCGTGTTGCAAGCCTACCAGGCTGACCTACCAGGCTGACCTGCTGAAGGACCTGGACCAGGGCCGGGGACCCCCCGGGAGGCAGTGGAGGAACTGCGCTGTACCACGGATTTGGCTCTCTGTGCCACTAAGCAAACTGCCCCTATCTGTCGTTCGATGGCGGCGATGGTGGCTACTGAGAGACATCTGTGGCTAAATCGGGCAGATATCGGGGAGAAGGAGAAAAACTTTCTCCTCGATGCACCAGTTTCGACTTCCGAACTTTTTGGTACATCTGTTGAGACAGTGGTTGGGAAATGCGTGCTCTGCTGCATTTAAAACCTTTATGCCGCGCCGGTCCAGGTCAAAGCCTCAAGCAATGAAGGGGGCTGGCTTGCCCCAGAAAGCTAGCACTGCTTCTTGTGCTCCCACTCCTTCGAGGGGTAGAGCACGGAGGAGGCACGAAGCTAGAGGGAGAAGAAAATATCTCAGGGAAGTGATCCAGAGTAATCGCTCTGAGCGCTCTAGGATCCCAGAGGCTAATTAACATCCATCCCCCCTCTCGCTCCCCTTCAAAATCCCCTAACTAGTTAGGTGGAGGCTATGACGCACTTTTACATCTGGCCCTGAAGCTGGACCTGTGATGTTTTTGGCAGCATGTTTCTTTCCATCATCTGCCTTACTGATGGTTTGGCATTAGAGGTTCATTGTAAATATTGTCATATATTTGAGCCTGCTCCTAGAGCTCGGCTAGCAGCCTGCTAAGTTGTTAGGCTTCGTTTGGGCCTCCTTGGCTACGTTAGAGCTCTACCAATTTCTGCGAACGTCATCAGGCCTCCTTTCACTACAGAAGGTTATTTATTTGAGGCCTCCATTCGCTTAGGGCTCCTCTAATATAGTATTACAGCTGCTTGCTAGGGTTATGCGAAGACAGTGTGTGTGAGCTGTAGGCTCATGAGGAAAAAAAAAACTTTTACTGCGAGCGTCGTTAGGCCTCCTCTCGCTATAGAAAATTAGTTTAGTTGAGGCCTCCGCTTGCTAAGAGTTCCGTTTAGGATGGCGTCTGTCTGTAAGAGACATCCTGGCATGGGGCCATCTTTTGAAATCGTCGTAGTCTAGCCTTTCGTTATAGAGAATTATTTCATTAAGGCCTCCGTTCGCCAGAGCTCCGCTAGGGCATCTTCTGTGAGTTGTAGGCTCTCTGTGAGTCTCCTTACATGTTGAGGCCTCCGCTCCTGAGCTCGTCCATCTACTGTAAGCATCATCAGGCCTCCTCTCGCTATAGAGAGTTGTTTTATTTGAGGCCTCCGCTTGCCAATGGCTCCGCTAGGGCAGTAGCTGTGAGTTGTAGGCTCTCTGTGAGCTTCCTTACAAGACGTCCTGAGTGTGGGGTGTAGCTAGGCCTCTTTTCGTTTTAGAAAGCGTTATGCTGAGGCCGCTGCTCCTAGAGCTCAGTTTGGTATTGGCAAGGTAGTATGAGTGTTGCTAGGCTGCCTCTCTTTTAAGAGGTATTTTATTTAAGTCTCCACTATGCCTCCAGCTTCTTGGGCCATTTTGGACTCTCTGTGAGCTTTCTTCAATGTGACCTCAATAAGAATGTAGTCAGGCTTCCTGTTGAGGCCTCTCTTCTTGAGAAGCTCCGGTCTATGACGTTGTTGGTGCAGGGGTAGGACTTGCATCGAGTCTTTGACTTTTGGTTCCAGTTATTTGGGCACTCATCCCTCAGCATGGCGGCGTTGGAATTTTGTTCCCCACGCTGCGTCCTCTAGAGGACGCAGCATAGAGTTCCCATTCGAAAGGGAACGTCTCAGGTTACGCATGTAACCATGGTTCCCTGAGAAGGGGAACGAGACGCTGCGTCTCTTTGCCATGCTTCAGGAATTCCTGCATGTCTCCTTTCAGACAAGAAGTGGATGAGATTTTTTACAGGTGCCCTTTTATACTTTCGCGCGCACCTGTTGTGACGTCATGGGCAGCCTGCCAATGTCAAGTTCATTGTCATGATTAGACTCATGCTTCAGACACCGATCATGCCAAATACATTCCCCAAAGCACCTATAGAGGATGCAGATATCGTTGCCCCATTATCGGGAAACCATGGTTACATGCGTAACCTGAGATGTTTGCTTGTTAATGATCGAAATGGATCGGTTGTATATTGCGCGAGATCACGGTTTACAGATCTAGCGTCGCTGGAAATGCCGCTGCCACACTGATCGCAGAAGCACAACACCTGTGCGTGATGAGTGGCCGGCACCCTGGAGTGGTCCCCGCTGGCCCAAAAAGCAGGAGAAGAGGACCACTAGCGGGAGGTGTGCAACGGAGCTCAGGACGACATTTTTAATGCTTGTTTCTCCTTATCCACAGACCGGAGGGGGAACATCCCAGGAGAGGGATCTGCACCACGGCACTTCACCCCACGAGCACCACGTTGAGACGGGCACCGGGCACCATTCCTCCGAGCACGTGTGATCAGTGTGTGGGCAATAAATCACACTCCGGGGCTCTTTTTATCAATACCGAGTCTGTGTTCTCATTCACCCCGCGACAATATATACAGTCAGGTTAAGGCGACTGGTATAGTGGCCTGTTGGCATTTCCATATGGTCCTCTTTGGTATTGCAGCTTGACTTGTAGTTATAGAAAATGCTCTAAACAAATGTAACATTTATTGGTTCCTCACAAGAATATCTTTATTTAAAATGTTTCAAGTCTTAATATTTTTCCTTTTGTTATACTGGGATAAATCATACTGGTATGTCTGCTAAAATTGTTGGACGTGTCACCCTACCTAGAAATTTTTCCACAAGCCGCCAATGAATTGAAGCACTTTTGACTGTAATTGTTGTGGAAATGTATTGAGGCTCATATGTTATACATGCAAAAGCAGTGTTACTGTATAAAGGCCATTGTGCACATATTCACTCAAAAATGAATTGGGACTTTACCCCAATTTGCTGAAACTGGTTCTGTCAGGCTGCTGTGATTGACCAGACAGTCATAAGATCCTTTGTGGTTTCTGTCAATCTTCACACTGATGCTCAACTGAAAGGTTTCATCATCATTTGCTCTGATTGCAGATGATATTTGATCCTCAATAACAGTTTTGTTCAATCTGATGTTCATCTCAATATCTCTGGGGTAGAAACCAGTGGCCAGACAGATCAGATTTAGCTTGTGTTGATCATCAGGAGCTCTCCTGGCAAAGACACGAATGTCTGGTAAACAAAGAAACATAAGATCACTTGATATTAACAAATAAATATTTCCAAATGATTTGGTTCTGTAATGATTTGGTGTTGTAAAAAAAAAAGTGTTCTTCATATTCTTAAAAAAACATTGATGTCATCATGATATTTTTAAATGCATAATTTAAATAAAGCATAATGCATAATATTTTATTTAATTTCATGTATAATTAAATAAAGAGCTGATGAGGTTTATAAGGACATGTCAGTCAGATTGGTTGCGAAGCAAATTGTTGAAAGCCAGTGGTGAGAATTACGAGACCTCAGATGATGAGAACTTTTATGTTGTCTAAAAACCAAAGGAAGTGTGGGTTAGATGTCATATGCAGTCTACCCTAGGGCAGAGGTTCTCAAACTTTTAAGCCAGCGACCCCTAACGTAAGATCGACAGGAACTCACAACCCCCACAACCAAAGCATCCACAAACAATAAACAAAACAACTTCTTTTAAGCCGTTCACAATGTTTTAACAACATTTACTATACATCAAATTTATTTTGGCTTACCTTTCAGTGGGATGGGTGTACTTGTTTTTGGCAACACAAAAGCTTCATCCGTGGCCTGATGGTGGATACAACTACTTGCAGATCATCTTCAACATCAAGACGTGATCGGAGTTAATTTTAATGTATGTAACAGCGGAAAAAGACTGTTCGCACAAATATGTAGATCTAAATGGAAGCAGTAGGCCTACATCCATTGCCGCACTGTAGGGCTGCACGATAAATCGAAATTAAATCGCAATGACGATAAATCGCGATTAGGCAGAAGCTCTCCAAAATTCTCCAAATATGCCTTGCAAAAGAAATCCAAGGAAAATCCCTATAGCGGTAAGCTGATTTAACAGAGATGTAACTGCTTGTAGTAATTAAAAAGGGACTAATAAACACACGACTATGACAACTATCTGGTTATCTGAGTTTGTCTTATTATTAATTTTTATTATAAATAACGCTATATAATAATGCAATGCTAAAATCGAAGAGGCCTTTATCACTGCTTAGAATTCTATGAAATATGTTGCATGCCTTATTGTGTGTAAGAAGCCACCTTATCTCACAGAGGGATTTATTTCAAACGCTTGACTGACATTATGAAGTGAGTTTAGAGTAAAAACATGTTAATAAATGTGGTATTTTCACATGCTTTCAAATAGAGCAGCATTTACTACACAGAGCCATAATTCACTGACAAGCTACACAAAATCGCTTTCATAATCACAGAAACACGATTCTGCAATTTCATAATTGCGCAATAAAATCGTCTGCGATTTTTTTTTGCGTAGCTTGTCAGTGAACTACGGCTCTGTGTAGTAAATGCTGCTCCATCTGAAAGCATGTGATGGAGATTTACTACTGCTTGCAGAACTGGCTTTACTGACAAGATGCACATGACAATCGCAATCGATTAATCGTGCAGCACTTACCGCCCTTGGGATAACCTGGTTGCTGTCCAAACAGGATATATTGCCCTAGAAGGGCACTTCTGAGTGGCAAACACTCCTGGCCGCCATAGTGAAGTGTCATTCAAACCGAAGTGCTCAAAACTGGCCACTTGAAAGGGCCCTTCGGAATGAAGGATTTCGAAGGGGTTCAAAACTGATGGACACTTCGGGCTCCCATGATCCTTTGTGCAGATTCTTTGCATGATGACGGCACCTCCGTGTGGGCACGAGATGATGATGCAGAAGGGCCCTTCAAGAAACAGTTGTTTGGTCCCCTACACCCTTCAACCCATCGAAGCTCTCACTCCAGAGGGTAAACCCTTTGAAGGGATTAGGGCATAGGGATGAGCCCTTTCGAAATGGAATGCAGGGTCTGTGTATTCGTCTGTAAAGTAGTTTCCTACTTTGGTCTGACAGGGTCTTGCTCTTATGCTTAGTCGAAGTACACGGTTCCGATGACATTTTTAGATTTGCGAAATACAAATTTACCCATCTCTGCAGTTCCGGTTTCCACGTGCAGGTGCATACTGTAGTGTTAATTAGCGAGCCAGTCGCTGCAAAGTGATTTCATATCTTCGAGTCAAGAAAAATTATTTTGCATTATTTTTTAAAACACTCTAATCAGTAATATCTTTTAAAATCTGAAAAAAAATTATATTTGTAGCATTTACTTGTAATATTGAAAAATATTTATTATAATCACAAAAAATGACACTTAAATTTTTTAAACCCTCTCGCAAACCCTTTGAAATTATTCTGTGACCCCCAGTTTGAGAACCACTGCACTAGGGTAAAAAACAATGATTTGTCACCATTGTGACTGAGAATATTCACACACTGACACACAATCACTGACAGTGTTTTTTTGTAAGACCTACATGGAATTGCGAGTTTGTTAAGCATAAATGGCCTACTGTTATGAAAGTTTATTCTAGTAGAATAATTTACACACAGGTACACACTCCTGTGTCAAACAGAAACTGGATTTGAGCTGTGGTGGATTATTTTGTATTGTTCTCTTGTATTGTTTCAATAAACCATTTTTTAAGCATCTTGCATGATGTGGCCGCTGTTTTTGCTTCTTTTGTCTAATTGTTACACAATGTACCCGAGCATGTGTTAAAACTTCACTTTCCGCGTTCCGTTTGGTCTCGCGCACAGCCGCTTCCGCACAGCTTAAGAGCAAAACAACCAGACAACAGCTTACAAAGAAACCACAACGAAAAGGAAACAGAACATAGTTTTTTTTCTGCAAATATTCATGAACTGTATTTGAAATAAATAAGGATCAACCAAAAAATACTGATATATATAAAAAATAAATTTTGCATTTTTTTTTATTATGATTTATTTTGCTATGCAAGCAGATGAGCGTCGTTTAGCTCGGGGTCGCGTTAAAGAGAGCTAACAAAGTATTTTTTTCTCATAATGTTCTCTCTTTAAAAAAATTAACATCAGTATAATACTTGCCAAAACAAATGGAATCTGTCAGGTAAAACTGATGCAGGTCAGTCAATCTTCTATTTTACTCCAACCATTAGATTAATGCGTAACTCTGTACAAGTCCCTAAATGGACCAGCAAACTTTGTGCTTACCTTGTTTCACATTGCTTTGAGGAGAAATGAAAATAAAAATAAATATTAAAATTGGCCAAAACATTCTTGTCTATACAGAAAACGTTTTGAACGAGAGCGCATCAACTATTTCAGTCCTTTTTATTTCAGACGCGCACCCTGAACAGCTCAGCAGTGAAGCGAAAGTTTCTATCGTCTCTTCCAGGTGTTACTGAGCGCATTGCTGCCCCTCACTGGCTGCTGATGAAATTATACTTTCGTTTTACAGCCCTATATTCCATCCGCATAAACGTAATATACTAAACCTCAAATCCTCAATGACAACATCTAAAGTGTACTTCTGGGGGAAAAAAATCTTTATTTGCTAAAAATTAAAAAGAGAAGATATGATTTATTATGTTTATTTTTTTCAATGATTAAAAAAAAACCTTGCTTTCAGATGCTGCACTTTAACATTTCATTGATCCCTCCACAGTAAGAGCTTCACAGCCACCTGATGGTCTAGAATTAATATTATTTGAACACTTTTGCTTACACCTTTACAGACATATATACAGTACAGCATCTGAGGCACATTCACAGTGTAATTAAATCTGATATTCAAGCAAAAAAATAAACATAATTTCAAATTTCAACAAAACATAATTCCATAAATACAGTTGCGGCAGGTGAAAAAATGTCTAATTAGGGCACCACATAAATTTTTTTTAGCTTTTTAGGGAATGCCCCGGCGAGACCACATTCTGAAGCATGTATGAAATCAGTCCAATGGAGAAGCGAGACGTCACCTTAGGGACATACTCGGGTCTCGGATAAAGAACGCCCTACCTGCCAGGGGCAACAACTTCCAGGACACGATACAGTGATGAGTGCTGAAGATCCATATACCTATTCAGCGAGGATATGGCTAGTTAGAAGATCGTCTTCAGTGTGAGCAGCTTGTCAGAGATATATTCAATGGGTTCAAAAGGAGCATTAAACAAAGCCTCCAGACCCACCGCCAGGTCCCAAGAAAGCAACCTGGTGCGATGTACTGACCTCAGCCTCCGGGTCCAGAGAAACGTGTAACCGAACGGGTGGTCATTCCCAATGACTGACCCCCCAGAAGGTGTGGTAAGCAGCTAAGGCCGACAACAATAAAACTTTCAGATGGGAGGGAGATAAACCTGTGGAGAAGTGCTCTGCAAGAAATCCAGAACTGTACCAGCTGAGCAGTTGACTGTGTCTTGCAGTCACTGTCCGCACCAAGGCATACAGTTTCCTTGTGGCGGGAGCTCTGGACTGGAGTATAGTCTCAACAACCTCAGTTAAGAGACCAGATGCTATACCACACAGAGAGGTTTCAAATCACTTTCCCGAAGTATTCTTTGAATTCCTGACAATTTTCAAGTGACAGCTGAAAACTAATCTCTTTCGAAGCTACTTGACTTCATCTTAAAAAAAATGTATTTTTCTTTATTTATTCCTTCCCTTTCTAGATTGTACTTATTTGAACAATGCCTAAAACTTGGTATTACGAGCACTTCCTTTGTCTGTTTCCCTCTTTAAGAAGAATCGCTTTATGTAACCCCAATTGTAAGTCCCTTTGGATAAAAGCACAGCCACACATCTGACTTTTGCAGACGGACCTGACCGAGAGTATGACCCGCCCGGCCCCTGGTCTTTAGTGGGTGTACGGGTGCGATGCTCTGCTTCTGGGTTATGGCGATAAGGAGTGCGGCGGGGGAATGCTCCATGCGCAGCGCCCCAAAGACCTGGGGACGGCGAGGGAGGAAGGTACTGGAATGTCACCACCTGGCTTCTCGCCTCCGGATCCTCGCGACGACAGTATCTACTGTGCGCCGAAGAAGACAGCCAGAGGGATAGTGGGCAACAAGCAGCAAAGGTTATTTTAGTAAAACGAAAAACTAAACTAAGAGGAAAACGATTTGATGAAAACACTATTTCGTTAAAGGAGAATAAGTAAAATAAAATGGCAAAATGATAATTCAAAAAAAAACTAAAACAAAACGAATCTAACAACAGGTATTGAAAAACTAACTGAAATAAAATAATAATTATCAAAAATAAATAATCGTTTTAGTAATCATTACGTTCTCACCCCTTGGAGGAAAAATATATGAGCTGTGTCCGGCGGCGGTTTAGGGAAATACCTGTAATACAATGGCGCATGCGCACGTGAGGGATTAGTATCTGGGACCGAGAGACGCAAAAGCAAGAGTTAAAGCAGAGAGTCCTTCTGACCACGGGTCCTGTTGTGGTAAAAAGGGATGCACCTAGCAGTATTAACAGAAACTAGACCAGATTCTCCAACAGCAGCACTAAATTTAATTCTGTTTACAACACAGGACCCGTTTGACATAAAGGACTGAAAGTCGCGAAACCGTCAACCGGGTATAAATTCTATTACATCAGGTAGGCCCAATTGATGTATTTTCTCATGTACAGCAAGCAAGCAAACTAAAATTAGGGGGGGGCATTCTAAGTTGGTGCTTTGAATAACAAACAAGATAAGCAGGCGCAAAGCAATAATTAACAGCAAGTATAAAAATTGCCACCTGTTTTGAACATTCACTGTGCGCCTGTGTCTTTGCAGCTTCTCGTATATAATGTGGTGTAGTCATGAGGTGCTTGTTCAAATTTAAAAAATGCTTCTACAAACAGTTTAATCTGCAGATATGGTCTTGTATCTGAGGGATCTGAGCCTTTGTGCATACGGACATCTGACTAAGTAGTGATTGTGTTTTTCAGCAATAATGTGCACCCTTAATTTACAGAGAAAAAAAAGGTCAGGAAAAATCTGTAGATGGAAAAATCTAAATACACTTGTGCATCTTTGTGCATTTTTCTTTTTTTCTAATTTGTTACTTTGCACTTTTTGTTAGAAAAATGTTTATTTACTATTTATTCAAATTTTTTAAGGTATCTAATATTTTGATACTTAATTTCTATGATCTAAATATTCTTAAAAATTAAAAAGTTTGTTGTCATTTGGAAGTGTGTAGGCCTTCTTGCATTTATTATGCTGTTACATTATGATTATGTATTCTTTGGCATAAAATGGTCTTTAAAATGACATTAATATCGCTTATCGCAATTATTTCTGTTGCAATATATCGCACAACAAAAAGTTACCGTGACAGGCCTAGTTACAATATATTATGATTGTTAAAAAAATAAAAAAGCTGTCATAACCAAATTAGGCTACATTTATTGTCATATTAAATATCTCAATACACATCATTAGATGACATTAAGCACAACTTGAGTAGATTTATTTAGTAAAAAGGCTTGACTGATTCATTTCGGCGTATATTTGTATTCTTTCACCATTTAATCAATCTCAGCATGCGTTAATTTAGTCTCTAAATGGTTGCCTCACTAAGGTTAAATTATGCCCAAGTCTTTCTTTGGCCTGCACTCTGGAAATGATCTGTTAATTCTGTTAAACTTTAATTAAAACTGAAACTAAAACTGAAACTAAACTATATAAAAACGAAATAAAAATGCGTTCACAAAATAAAAACGGAACTAAAACTAACAACAATATTAATGAAACAAATAAAAACTAAACTGAATTGTATAGCAAATTTGAAAACGATATTAAAATAAAACAAATAAAAAAATTCAAAACTATAATAACCTTGTCCAGCAGGTAGAAATTGTTCTTGTTTATAAGTCGGGACAGAGTTAAACCCACAGTGTCGCTCCATGGCAGTGAACGGCTGATGTCTCCGTCCATTTCCTTGGTGGCTCGAAGTGACAGGTCTGTGGCCCGACGCAGTTCGGTGACTACGTCGAATTTCTCTTCCTCCCTTCCATCCAGGTCACAGGTCGGCCTGGTACACCTGCAACACCGCCATAGTGTGCAGACACGCACCGGCCTGACCTGTCGCAGTATAAGCTTTCCCAACCAGGCTGGATGTCAGCTTTACTGGCCTGGTGGGAAGCTTTGGGGCATTCAGGGACGATAGCTGAGGATGGGGGATGAATAGCTTGCAAGCATCGGCTCCACCACTGGCATTGACCCATATTTTCCTTTCCTTCAAGCCCCCTACTTTTTGAGTAGTTCGATTAACAGGGGGCTGGGAAGAGTCGGGAAGAATACGTTTTTTCCCATGATCTTGACACCTCGGCATGGAGATCAGGGAAAAATGGAAGGCCCTGTCGTGTAGGCTGTGATTTTGTTCTTAAGAAACGCTGGTCCAGCTTGCTCTTGGGACGAGCGTCCTGTTTCTCTGCTGGCCACTCAATATTTAATTTGGCTACAGTGCGAGTCACAACCTCCATGAGCTCCTCATATGCGAGGGACTGTGGTGGCGAGTCCACAGTCTCCTCTGTGTCGATGCTCATCACGTCAACTTCCTCAGAGAAAGACAGGTGAAGCATCTGCCTCTCTCCCCGTGGGGAAGAAACAGCGGGACGGGCTTCTGATCCCTGAGAGGGAGTGGTAGATCTAGTGGGTGAGGACCGAGAAAAAGACGAGCCTGTCTCGGATCCCTCCGCTAAATCCACTTGCGATCCCCATGATAGCGGGGCCGGACTCAGTGGGATCGCAGGAGCGGAGCACATGGAGCGGGAGAAGCTCACAATCATGACAGTCACCCCTCTCGAGAGCTGACCGTGCATGCTCCGCTCCCAAACAGATGACACACAAATTGTGGGATCCACCCAGACGATAGCGTGGGCAGAAGGAACACACAAATTTAAATGCCGTCCGCTCGCCACAGATTTTGATTTACACTTAGACATTTTTCTCTTTCTTTTTGACTGTGCTTAAATACTTATTTTTCCCACACACACCCCATACGTGCTCACTAAAGAGCAAAAGCTAACATGTGCGTTTGCCGGATGCACTTTTATACTTCCTGGTTGCTCACGTCACCCAGCTCGTGACGTCTCGCTTCTCTATTGGACTGATTTCATACACGCTTCAGAACATGGTCTCACCGGGGCATTCCCAAAGTGTTTTGACGCAGCTCAAGTTCCTAAAGGGGAACAGTGACAGCTGTGATAGAAAAAAAAATCCCTTCCTTTCGCACTTTGGTGGTGTGTCGTCCAATCACCCTAATGAAGAAACTGCCCCTGCATAAATATATCTTACACAATTTCACAGTCCTCCTCCCTGAAACAACAACAAGAAAAATATATTGCAGTTGCATGTAATACAAATGTTAGAAACATTCAAAAAACTGTCAAATGTGAAATGTTTGAAGTGGTGTCATTTAATATGAGCATTAAAAGAAACATAATAAACAGGGTCTGTCATGATTCAGTATTCTTATTCAAGATGAAGGGACTCACAAACAGCCATTAGAAACAGCAAAGGTACAAAAATTAAAACTGAAAACAAACTTTTTCTTAATGTTATCTGACCGTTCAAATCGTTTACTTTTTTTTAATGTTTTAAACATTATGGGAACGTTATGTTTGAATGTTCTCTGAACGTTCTGAAACAAATGGTGCTCTTCGGTCACTTTTACATTTAAGGTGTCCAGTCACTTTTGACTGTGAAGACCACAAGTATGGCCCCCAAATGAGGAGCACCAGAGGGTTAAAAAAACATTAGACGAATGTCTATTTTAGAAAAATATTCCATGAATGACGTATAAATGATGCTTTTGTACTAACATTTTGAGAACATTAAAGATCACATAACATTAAATGAACGTTTACTGGAAGAACGTTTGCTTGTAACTTTGAGAGAACCTTGCCAGAACATTCAGAGAACATTCCCTGATAGCTGGGGATGTAAGGGCCATAAATAGTATTTTAGGTTAGAATACTATTACATCTTATAACAATAAGCGTTCTTAATTTGACTTTCCCCTCATATTATTTACTGTTCATGTAATAAGACAAATTATTGCTTTTATTTTGCAATTTATGTTACCTATTGTTAGTTCTTACAATAACTTCTTAATAATAATAACTTCTTACAATAACTAATAACTATTTGTTCTTAAAGTAGAGCTGACACAGATTAGAAAATGCTGGGGAAAAAAACAAGTATACATACATTTTTCAGAACACAGCTGGAAAATTAGAATAGAGTGTCTAACGTGAAAAACTTTTCATTAATACCTGTGAACTTGTTCTCATATCAGTCTTGTCTGTGAATTCTTGATCAGACACTTCATCAAACACTGGATTGGGGATCTGAAGCTGTTCAGTCACTCCACCATAATAACCATAACTTCTCATCAGACCTGGGAAAGATACAGCAGATAATACAGTAGAAAATCTTCATCTTGAGGAAAACAGTATGTTTAAGCTGCACAGATGTCACTTCTCATTCGTTTGATAAACATATCGGATAATCTTAATATCATCAAATGAAATCCAAATATTAAAAAATAACATCATCAAAATCTACCAGCATGTTTACGTATCTCTACTGTAATTTTTAGCTCATATATTTTAAAAAGAAAATTTACAAATGAGATTTAAAGCAACAATGATCATGTCAAATGTTTCATTCTCACCATGATGCTTTTTCCTTTTGTTGACGCAGCGACGAATCACAGAAAAGACTGCAACTAGAACTAGAGCTGATATTACTATTCCTACTGTAACAGGCCACTGAGATTCTGTTTCACAGCCAGAGCATCTGCCATCTGCAGAACAAAGATAAAAAATAATAAAAACTAAATCATTATAGAAACTTTAACTGAAATTGCTTGAGGCAAACAACATTAATCTATTTCAGCATTAGGGTTACCTGTTATCAAATTTGAGAGTGACTTGCAGGATGCAAATTACCAGAGCAGATATTCAACAAACAAACTGCCCAATTTTAATTGAATGCATTTATTGTTTGGATGAAGCAAGAACATAATGTTAGTTGAATGATAAAGTTTGCCTTCTTTAAGCCTGAAACATACTTTACACCAGTATTCAACACAACTGGCACTTGCATTATTAACTTGTAAATCAGTGTTGTAAAAAAGTGGAATTTTATTTGAACCTTAACATCATCCAATGGTGTGTAATAAAATGTTTGATATAACTAAAGATAATTATAAAGAAGAATATACTTAGTTGTCAAACAAACAAAGAGTGGAGTTTTTACTAATCAGTGAAGAATCATTAGTTTAGAATTAGCTGTGAAAATGAAATATGTTTTATGGTAGTATGGTAGCTTTTTTTAAAGGGGTCCTATTATGCTTTTTCATTTTTTAAATTTTAGTCAGTGTGTAGTATGTATGTTTGGGCATAAAAATGATCTACAAAGTTACAAATCTCAAAGTCCACTCCAAAGGGAGCTATTTCGTTTTTTAAAAATCCCTTTTCAAGAACTACAACGAACGGCTCGTTTGGACTACAGCGTTTTTTTCCAGGATTTGTGATGTCACAAAGCGGCCCATTAGAATATCATTAAAATAATTCCCACCTACAGAAATTCGATTGGTTGGGGGGTGGGGAGGGGAGGGGCGAGGTCGTGGTTAGAAAGCTTGGTTGAGTGCATCAGACAAGACAACGAAGAAGAAGAAGTGCTGCGGTTTTTTTAGTGTTAAGTTTTGAGGGGAGTCATGAGGGATTACAGTGCTGGTTTCGCCAAAAAGTTTTTGCTGAAAGACGGAGCAGTTCCCCCTTTGTCGGGACAATCTGCTGTTTCTGCATCACAGCCTGTAAGTGTGCTGCTTCATTTGGGTGTGTGTGTGTTAGTCGTTTCAAAGTCTAAGTTGTATTTCGTTTCTGCGATGTAATACATATACCATTGCACTACAGTACTCTGTACAAAGTAAATGCGGTTATTTAAGCGGTTGTGACATCCGAAACTCTTAAAAAGTTAACGGGCTTCACGATGGCCATAGGGAAGAACCGTTTTGTCTAATGTTTCCATAAAGAAAACCTTTCAAACATTGAAGAACCTTGCTGTTCACAAAAGCTGTCTTGTGGGAAAGGAATTCTTACAGATTACAAAAAGGTAAGAAGAGATGTAAATAAGGCACATAAAGGAAAAAAATCTATTTAAACGTATTGGAAAAGATTGCTCTGCAACATGGACAATAGGCTACATCCGCTGGAAAATACTGCAAATCCCGGGGGGGAATGCTGTTTTTGTTTTAAAACCGAAAAAGGACACCAAGAAAAAGGGTCAAGTATAGCTCCCTCAGATGTTCAAAGTAAGGAATTCACGAATATATATCAGATATATATTATATATATATATATAATATATCTTATATGATATATATATATATTATATATGTGTGGTGTGTTCTTAGCTAGATAATAATGTAAATGTAGATCAGAAACGTCTTGTCACATCTGGTTGGAATAGCTAGTCAGAGTCATAGGTTAGATAGATAAATAGATAGTAAGGAAAATAACTATATTTGCAGCATTGTTTTTTTCTGCTGTGTTTTAGTGAAAGTAATCTATAATTTTGTGTTTCTGTTGTTACTAAAATAACCGCGTTATCCAGAGACTTGAAATTGGCATAGAGGGGAAAAGCGCACAGAGGCTAATAACGGCGAGAGAGAGAAAGCGCACTGAGCTGAAATGGCTTGAATAAAGCACGTTTGGCTTTAGATAAAAAATACTAGAGAATATAGCGCTGAAAGATATCTACCATAAACGACCCTGAGCGCTTGTTATGTGATCCGCTGCGCTGTTTTGACTCGCTGCTCACTTAAATGTGTGTGTGTACACTGTAAAAAAAAATTCTGTAAAATTTATGGTAAAAAAACGGCAGCTCTGGTTGCTGGAATTTTACCGTAAATAATACAGTAGCAACGTTTTAGGTTTTAGGTTTTAACTTAAATTTACAGTTAAATACGTAATTTCAATAACTGATATAATGTATACCAACATATTGAAGTACTGAAACCTGTTTTGTACCTTTGTAATACACTGATTAATTCATTACGGTCTTTTCCACTTCAAAAACGGTATAATTACCATAACATTAATGTCCAATTACATGTTAATGTTCCAATACAGTTTTTCACGCATCTAGTAGGGGATATTACCATAAACATTTAAACAGGTTTGTGTAGATTTTTACGTTCTTTTGACCGTCAAATGGCACGGGATTTTTTTTACAGTGTACGGGCGCGCGGTACGGTGGATGCCGGAGTGCGATGCGGTCCAACTTTGAAATCAGTTATGAAATATATAAGCTAAACGACTCGGAGTTGCTTTTAAAATCTCACAATCTTTTCCTCTAGTCGAGTTAAGTCTGAGTCATTTCAGTTTGAGTCTGACAGTCACTTCTTGGAAGTCGATAAGATGCGACCGAGTGCCCATATTGATCATGTGAAATCTGTCTTGCTAATTTTTAATGAACTTATAACGAATATGATATCTTTTTAAGCACAGTATTCTGATGCTGTAATAATTTGTTTTGTTGCGTGTATGTCTGATAGCCTAACAGATACTAGCAGTTTAATGACTAACTACGTTTAATAAAAGGTAAAAACTATCCATGCCGAATGTGCAATGAAAACGGACATGCACTGAAGTGAAAAGTCAGTGATGTAGCTACATTTCATGCTTCTTCTGACGCGGCACTTCCTCTTCTCGAGAGTTCCGTGAGCCGAATAGCGCAGCGCTGCCGGTCAAGACCAACCAATTTAGGATTTATTATCAATTTATTATCGAATGAAAAAATCGGAAATGATCACTTTGGTACATTGAGAAGGCATAAATATAAAATATTATTATTAATGTGGCCTTCAGGTGCCTTACCGTGCCCAGAAATGGACAATGCCTGATTAAACTATCAGTAACAGGGACAATAAGTAGGCATGTAATAGACCAATGAGATGTTCATGCATATCCTAATTAAAGGACAAAGGCAGGTGCTGGTGTACAAAATACATAACTTTATTCCTTATTAAACTTACATATAATGCTAAAACATTTCACAACAGGACAGGTAAAAAAATGGGTATAGTGTGGTGTACACAGGCAAGGCAGGTCATAAACCCTTTAAATACAAAACCCACTACACACAATAAGTTACTCCAATTCACAAGCAGATAATCACACCACAAATTAAGAAATCACCTTCACGTGATACACTGCAATCAGCACACTTCTGTGATAAACTTTAAAGGGTATTATTGCATATTGCTCAATGCCATTACACAGTGAATTGTACCGTTGTTACCATCAATACCCAAACAAACAATGTAAAAGAATACAATTCCAAAGAAATACAACACAATGCAATACAATACAAACGAAACCAAAATAGCACACAACAAACACTAGATCATTAATTTAATATGGAGGTAAAGAAAACAGTGGCTGACAAACTCTCCTGAACCATAGATGCAGCCTGCCAAATGTATCCTTATAAAACGTGATCTCGCGCCACTTTACTGAAACAATTCAAACTGAATCACACACTTGCATACTGGTCAGATCAAACTGCTTTTCAAGAACGATTAGAGTCTTCTTTAAATATGGACTGCTTCATGCAATGGTGCTTCGCATTTTCATTCCCCTGCGCCACCTGTTTCGAGTCTTCGGGATTTTCGAGTCGTTCATTCATCACGTGACATACCCATAGTTAACCTATGCAGTCTGAGCCGGAAAGAGAAATGATTAGTTCATCTCTCGAGTCTTCGGGCTTATGGGTCTGTCACATGATGAACGAACGACTCGGAAAACCCCGAAGACACAAGAGATGAACTAATCAATTCTCTTTCCGGCTCAGACTGCAAAAATTAAAGCATATGGGGCAGTCATGATGAACGAACGACTCAAACCCGAAGACTTGTCAGATAAGAGGTGAGGTGAGCTAATCATAGACTGAAGACCCAGGTAAACAATACATTTATATTTTCTGTTTCTTATAGCAGTTTTGTATTGTTTGTAGTGTGATCAACGTTTGCGTAAGTAGTAGATGTGTTAAGGAAGTAACACGTAGGCCTACCATTTTAATTATATTTTGCTAAAATGAACGAAATGACTTGAAAAAAGATTCGTTCATTTTGCTGAATGAGACTCAAAGGTCCGAGTTGGTTAAATGATCCGAACTTCCCATCACTAGTTTAGAGGCATCACGGTTGCACCTCCCTGCCTTACTTCCTTGTGTGGGGATGCTGGTTTCAATACCAGAAAATCCAACTCCTCTTCACTACTGAGATCTGGGCTTTGGACGATTCTCTCTTGGGGATTGTCTCTATTCACCCTCCTCTCTGTAATAGGAGGCAGATGGTTGGATGGATCAGTTAATAACGGGCGCAGTTCCTGCTGATGAATATTCATATATGGTCCCAACTGTCCTTTAGGTTTAATCTTATACAGGGTCCCCACCTTATCCAGGCACTGTACTACTGCATAGTCAACAGACTCCCATTGATCTTGAATTTTATGGCGACCAACAGGGTGACTTCGTCTGTAGACAAGTGAACCTGCAGGCAAAATGGACAATGGAACAGAATCACTTCGGGTCCTATAAGCAGCCGCTGCTTCCAAATGAGTTTGTGCTTTAAGATAAATTGTTGTCAAATGTTGCTGGTGTTCACTGGCCCAGTCTTCCACAGTGCCACCTACTGCTACCTCCTCTGTTAACCACAGCAATGAATCCACTGGGAGACGGGGCTTTCTCCCAAATATCAATTCATATGGAGAAAATCCTGTAGACTGATGTACAGAGGTGTTGTATGCAAACAATAATTGAGGCAGATGTTGGGGCCATCTTATTTTTTTGTTCTGGGAGTAAAGTACGCAGCAAATCATAGAGTGTCCTATTGAACTGTTCGCACTGCCCGTTACCCTCTGGGTGGTACGGGCTAGTGCGTGACTTCTCAATTCCATACAACTGACAGATGCGCTTCAGTAACTCATTCTCAAAATTTCGACCTTGGTCCGAATGGATACGCTTGGGGACCCCATACACATAGAACCAGCGTTCAGTGAGGATACGCACCACAGTATTTGCTTTCGGGTCTGGTGTAGGGTATGCTTGTGCAAACTTTGAGAACACATCAGTTACCACTAGATTATTTTCTCTACCATCACTGGCTCGTTCCAACATGATGAAATCGATAGCCACAATTTACAGTGGTCTAGATGCCAGCAGACTTCCCATAAAGGTTCTTACTTTTGGTTGGACCGCCTTGGCTGCAAGACACCTATGACATTCTTGACACCAGCGTTCAATGTCTCATCGTATAAATGGCCAGTGACAATGCTGACGCACAAGGGTGGTGGTTGTTTCCACCCCTTGGTGGCCATGCTGGTCGTGGAGATTGGTAAGTACTTCAGTTTTCAATCTCTGGGGTAACAACAATTGCTAAATTTCTTCTTTACCCCCAGGCACGTGACTTTTACGATACATGACTCCCTGCTGTTCAGGGATTCTCTTCCAATGACACACCAACTCTATCACTGCCAGAGATTCTTTTCCTCATTCCACAGCTTTAGGAATTGTGCCCCGCTTCCAATATACCAAAAAAGCCTGTATCACTGGATCTTCTTGCTGCAATACTTTTAAGCCTTTCTTGTTGGATGAGCCTGGTCAATTGTGAAATCGAATAATGCCAACTGTACTACCCATCGTTGTTCCACAGCCCCCAACTTGGCCGTACGGAGGTAGCAGAGGGGATTGTTGTCAGTAAATACTGTAAATCTAGAGCCAAGGAGGTAATCTCTAAACTTTTCTGTGACTGACCATTTAAGTGCAAGCAGCTCTAATTTCATTGCTGAATAGTTAGCCATGTTCCTTTCGACTTGCATATGCAATTGGCCTCCTTCTTGTTCTTGCGACAATACAGCTCCCAACCCAAAACTACTAGAATCCACCTCAAGAACAAATGGTCTGGTGAAGTCTGCATACCCCAAAACTGGTGCAGATATCAGCTTCTCATTCAGAGTAACAAATGCCTGATTACAAATCCAGTCCCAATGAAACCACGTGATCCTGCTCTGGATCCCTTCCTGGAGGGCTGAAGTTTTGCCACCAACTTGTGGAGAGGGGCTGCATACTTAGAAAAACGCTCCACAAACCTTCTGTAGTAAGAAGGAAACCCTAGGAAAGACCGCACTTCTGTTTGTTGATGGAGTCTTCCACTCTTGAACAGCACTGATCTTCTCGGGGTCCGTAGCAACCCCAGCTGTTGAAATAACATATCCAAGATATTTCACCTCTGGCTGGAAAAAGTGACATTTACGGAGCTTAAGTTTCAGTCCATTCTGTTGCAATCTCTGCAAAACTAGCTCCAGCCTCTCTAGATGTTTAGTGAAAGATGAAGAAAAGATCACTACATCATCTAAATATAGGAGAAGTGGATTTAACTGCTGATCCCCGAAAATGCGCTCCATCAGTCTCTGAAATGTCCCAGGCACAGTGCACAAGCCAAAAAGCATCCGCTGAAACTCAAAGAGGCCAAATGGTATACAGAATGCAGTCTTGGCTCGGTCCTTCTCCGCTACCAGTACTTGATTGTAACCACTAGCCAAGTCCAAGGTCGAGAACATGCAGGCACCAGTAAGAGCATCTAAAGATTCCTCTATACGTGGAAGGGGAAATGCATCCTTTCTTGTTCTTGAATTTAGCTGATGATAATCAACACACAAGTGGATGGACCCATCTTTCTTCTTGACCACAACAATAGGTGCAGAGAAAGGACTGCAACTCGCCCGCACCATTCCCTGCTCCAACAACTCTTGAATATGAGCTTTAACAAGATCATACTGAGATGGGGGAAGTTATCTGTAGCGCTGACAAATTGGTATATCATCTAGTAAATTTAATGTTTTATCAAATTGGTACACCCCAAATCCCCATCGTTCTGGCTAAAAGAACACTGTACTTCTGTAATAAAGCCTTAGCTTCCTCTTGTTCTAAACGTGACAAATTTGACCATGATAACTCAGTATGGTTTCCTGCCTCAGCTGACTGAATAAATACAGTGGAGCCTGGAACAATATCTTCCTCACAAAAAAAACAGGTCGATTACTAGGACATATGCTCACCATCTGGAGTCTACCCAAAAATTTGCAAGGTTGTAACCATCTATCCTGAGTCCCTATGTTAACTAAGGGTACATGTACAATTCCATCTCCCAGAGCTACAAGGGCACACGGGATCAGGAGGTCTGCTGGTAGTTGCCAGTCGCCTGCACCAGGTGTACTTATGCCCTGCCTGCAAAAAGCTCGAACTAGCTTAAATGATCCAGCTGGAATGCAAACAGGAATACCTGGGGGGACTGAAACACAACCAATAAACTAAAACTAAATCTGGCATTCAGTCAAAGCATATTTCAAAGGTTCAGGTAAATCTACAGCTGGAGGGGAATTATACAATGCAGCACCATGTTGGCTAAACAACTCTTGGTAACAACTTTGTAAAATATTCATCCCTAACAAACCAGGAACGTTGCATTTCTTTTTCTGTGTTAACGCATCAGGGGAATCCTGTACAACCAATATGCCCATATAAGGCAGATTTTTACCCAGAATCATTACATCTAGTTCTAAGTAGCCCCTATAGGGGATGTCTAATCCATTTGCAGCTTTAAGTTGTAACCAGCCACATGCCAGTAGATTACCCTGGACCTGAGACTGGAAATGTTCCTTAAAGGAACCCTCTGTAATAGTTGACACCATCAAACCTGTATCCACAAGGCATGGTACATCCACACCTGCCATAGTTACTTTAATCACTGGCCACAGGCCAATAAGCGTAGAATGGGCAGTGGATGCATTAACTTTCCATGGTGAGCCAACAAAATCACCATCTAGAACCTGGCTCTGAGTGCTAGATGCGGTTAGTTTCCCTGCAACCCAGTGGACTGACCATTTCCCCCATGGCTCGTACACCCTCCCTGATTATTACAACGTCTAGCAATATGCCCTGATTGCCCACATTGCATACAAATAGGATGGCCTTTTGAATCAAATCAATAGCGTTGGGGCCGATTATTTGGGCCATTAGGTGGAACATGCCAGACGGCAGTAGACAACCGCTGTAGAATAGTGTCCAATTGTACTTGCTGCTTACGCAGTGTCTCTTTCAATTCATTAATTTCTTTACTAGGCTCAACTACCACAGTCTTTACCTCCAGATCTGCTACATCACTATGGGTATCACAAGAGTAAGCTCTAGCCCGGGGGACACTACACCGCTCTCCATCATCAGCCCAACATATTGCTTCACTACGAATGTCAATAAAGGATATAGAAGGTTGTTGTCTAATAAGACATTTAAATTCTCGGCGAAGCATACCATCACAAATATGCTCTGCAAAATAGTCACGTATTATTTGATCAGAATCATGGATGTCTGTTGGGTTCTTATGCTTAACTGCTTCCAATAAGGCCATTAATTAGTGATAAAACTCTTGCAGCGTCTCCCCATCCCACTGACGTTATTGGAAAAACTGTTTCTGTGCTTATATATATGATTGTGAGCACCCAAATGTTTCGAGCAAAATAGCTACAATTTGTTCAGGGTCATTCCTGACTGAAGCAGGACAAAACCTAATTTCAGATCTGACCTCCCCCTCCAAGTGATCACACACGAACAAAGCTTGCACAGTTAATGTCATATATCTAGAATTCAGGCATCTACGAGCTTCCTCTACCCCAAGGCATCCTGCACCCATACTGCCTGAAAACCTTGGGCATTTTCGTTCATGGGGAAGGAAGACATACCTTGAGCCAGTAAGACCATCATTATGACTATTTACTACCCCTCCCTGTCCTTCCACTGCATTCTGCTGGGCTGCCGCTTCCTGCCGAAACTTGACATTATCAGCTTGTAACTGCTGAAGCTGTTCTGTCAGGGCTCTAATCTGGTCTTCCTCCCCCTCAGACATAATCTAGGTAAAGGGCAAATAAAAACAGAGAAAAACAAAACAAATAAACAAGCAGGATAGGTATGGGAAATACAAAAATCTTGACCTCGAAGCCCAATGTCAATGATAAAGTGAAGATGCTCCCACGACGTCCTCTTACCAGCCACTGTTTTCCTCTTTGTACTTATTTTTCACCTCCACAACAGTCAACAATTCACCAACTCACAACATACAATAATAATAATAATATGTAGGGGGAAGAGACAAAGAGAGAGAGAAAAAAATAAAATAAATGCAAAATAATAATGGTAACACCAGCAACCACCTAAGACCCTGCCAACTACGCCAAATGTGGCCTTCAGGTGCCTTACCGTGCCCCAGGAAATGGACATGCCTGATTAAAACTATCAGTACAGGGACTACAGTAGGCATGTAATAGACCAATGAAGATGTTCATGCATATCGTAATAAAGGACAAAGGGCGGTGGCTGTGTACAAAAGGTACATACTGTATCCTTGTTACACTGGGCATATGCATTAAATGCTAAAGACATTTATTCACAATCAGGGCAGGGTAAAAACGGGGTATAATGTGGTGTACACGGCAAGGAGGTCATAAAACTCTTACAGACAACAACAGTACACACAATGAAGGTTACTCCAATACACAAAAGGGAAGAACATCCAACAAATTAATCAATCACCTTCACGTGATACACTGCAAGCAGCAGACTTCTGTGATAAACTTTAAAGGGAATTATTGCATGTTGCCCAATGCCATTACACAGTGAATTGTACCGTTGTTACCATCAATACCAAAAACCACCAAAATAAAAAAAAGTAATTACGAAAGAAAATGCAGTACAAACAAAATTATACAAACTACGAAAAGAATACAAGAAAAATCTGTTTCTCACCACGATCCATGAGTGCTGCGTCTATTAGCACACAACAAACACTAGATCGTAATTAATATGGAGGTAAAGCAAACAGTGGCTGGACAAACCTCTACCCCCTGAACCATAGATGCAGCCTGCCAAATGTATCCTTATAAAACGTGATCTCGCGCCACTTTACTGAAACAATTCAAACTGAATCACACCGCAATCAATGGCTATCAGCCTTGCATACTGGTCAGATCAAACAGTTTTTCAAGAACGATTAGAGTCTTCTTTAAATACGGACTGCTTCACACAATGGTGCTTCGCATTTTCATTCCCCTGCGCTGTACTGAAATGCTGTGCTAGCGGCACTCCATTTACATGTGGCTTCGCTTGTAAAAATGGCTAGTCGCCCTCTAATTTACGGCACCAGGTACCATAGTGTAACAGATCGGCCAGGCTCCACCACCAACCAATCACAACGATCCCTCTCACCTGAGTACTGAGCACCTGCACCTGTCACCAATCAAGCACCTCATCAACCAGCCTGCATAAAAACACACACCTCAGACACCCTCATTGTCCGGTCTCGTATACACGTAGAGGACTCTCTGACTTTGCTACTGCTTCCATTTGAATACTTCCTGCATTACTTACCTCCTGTGTCCCTCCTAGTGTCTCCTCGTCTCCAAGTGTCTCCTGTTCCTCCTAGTTCCCGGATCGCTGAGGTGTGTGCTCCTCCTGTGTGCTTTCCAGCTCCTGTAAAGACTGATTATTCACCACCGTACATATCCTTGAACTGTCTAGAATATACACTACAATTTATTCATACTCTGGACCCTATCCCTGTACTCTCTGTGACCGAATAAACCTATTTTGATATATACTAACGTGTTGCGTCAGACCTCTTCCGTTACACATAGACGGCTCACCTAAAAACTGTTTACTGATGCCGCACACTTGACCTATATTCCTATGTGCCACACTAATAATAACAAAAAAAAAGGGCAGTGGGCCAAATCAGTTGCTAGGCCCCTGGTAACTACTACCTGGCTACTAATTATTTTTTATATTACAATAAAGAGATAGAGCATAATTGATAACCAGAACTAACAGTGAATGAACAAAAGCATATTTATAATTTAACATTAACTAAAATGAACAAATGTGTGAAAATTATATTCATTAAATTATATTATTTCAAGTTGGGTAAGCGATTTCTGGGTAGACAATGTGACAGTTTGAATCACCCCAAAAAAACCAAACAAGACCCTACCCCAAAAGCGGTCTCGCGCACTACCTTTTTGAAAATAGCTCGCCGCCACACTATTAAGCATGCAACCCAGGCAACGATTAGTTCTGTGAAATAAAACACAAACAATGGTACACTGTGTCTACACCGGATACGAGTGGAGAACGCGAGAGGACGGCCGAACAGGAAATACTTATTAGAAATCATAATGACAATGATGCTGGTAACCACCTAGAGTCTAATAGATACATATCATGGTCTACAACTGGAGGGGGGAGCGGCACGACAGGAGAAATGCCTGACAAAAAACTGCTGCTGCGTTCTATTCATTACGTATTGACACAAATTCCAAATGATTTTCAACACTCGCGTGTAACTAGACCAGCTTTAGCGTTGCGGCGCAGGACACGTTGTTACTCACCTATCGAGAAGAAACAAAGCCACCTCGGCATCCGATCGCAGGCCTTCCGCTCCTTGAGTTCTCTCCAGCGCTGGAAAGCTGGTCCGATATTTACACGGGTCCTACTTATTGCCTTAAGCCTTCTTTTGTATCGCAGACGGGTTCCCTCTTCTATTTTTTTATTTTTATCCGCCATCTCTGTCTTTCTGTCGCTCTGCATTTTGACCGCATGAACAACTGACTTTTTTCTGTTCAAATAATTGACACTGGCATAAAGGCCACTTACAGTAAATATGCATTTTAGATTAACTTTCATTTGTAAGCCTATCATATAACCTAGCAACATTAAAAATGACCATATTTTTATCATCGTTAGATATTGTAATATTTACTAAGTAGCTAAATTTAAAAAGGTGCATTTTAACTGAAACAGTACAGGCTTTTGCGGGTTATTTGGATAATGTTATAAGCTAGTTTTTGAATGAATTATTCAAGTAAACAAATCATTCTCATTAGGCTACCTGTAAACAGTGCTGTATTGACAATTTTTGTTTTAACATTTATTATTCACTATACTTTGAACAGGGCAACAATGTGTATTTGTAAAATTTGTATGTATGTATTGTGATACAAGACAGGTAAAGGTCTATATCCACATGCTAATGCATGCAAATTTATCGTTTGCATTTTTCTTTTATTTTATCTAGGACGTCAAATGTTTGCTCACATGATATGAAATCCGTATTATAGTTTTTGTACTAGAAATAAAAGAAGAAACATGTTGGTTTTGCTAGCACCAAGTGGGAGCACTGTACTCTTTGATGAAATACAAGAAACCGCCAAAGCGACCGGAGGGTGGTGGATGAGTCAGGGAAACGACACACGACTGGAAACTACCACAGCCAATGAAGGAGTGGGGTACAGAGTCAGACCAAGGATGACGTGGTGGACCACCACAAGTGAAACAAAAGAACTTCCACCGGGAACGCCCGTGGTTGATCAGAAAAGAAGCTTAAAGAGTGATGTCAGTTGGGTTGCAATGTGATCGATCAACTGGGGAATCTTTGCATAAGGTGTGTTTGCCATGAGTTTCAATTTGCATTGCATTGCAACATGATCTTTTATTAGTTAAACTTCCCCTTACCTTTTGCTTTTTACATACACATTTTCACATAACACGAGTCAGATAAACATAACATTTTAAATTTTTAAGGCAATGAGATTAGAAGAAGATATATCGTATTGAAATTAATTAATATTCTCCTCCTCCTGTAAATTTAGAACTTGAAAATTTGACAAACATTTGCTGTTATTATCATTCTGTAAGTATGGAAAAAGAAACTCAGAAAAATAATTAATGTGCTCATCTGATACCACAATATCATACAATGGTTACGGGGGATGAGGACCGGTGAGACATGCGGATCCATGTGCAAAGCTTGAGCGACAGAACACGAGAGAGTCGAGCACAGCAGCATGGGCAGGGTCACCCCCAGTGGCAACGGTCTACTGGTGGCAAGAACAGAATAGTCTAGGGGCTAGCGTAGTCGATGAAACGGCAACAGAATCGAAGGGACAAGAATAAGGGAGAAAATCAGGAAACCGAGACAGGCGAGAGATAGGACAACGAGAGAACAGGCAAGGCAAGGCAAGGCTAAGCTAAGCTAAGCTAAGCTAAGCTAAGCTAAGCTACGAGGCTAACGAGGGCTCGGTAGAGTAGGAGGGAGCTATAAAAGTATGGCACTGAAAGCAATACTCGGGCCGAGGGGAGGGATCAGGAGTAGGAGTGTACATAGGAGGCGCAGCGTGATATGATAACAGCTGGGTGCAATCGTGTTGTGCAATTATGGGAACCAGCCTGTGTGCACTCATGGCTGTGAATGCTGGGAAAGAGGTAGTCGGAGTATGAAACCAGTTTTGTTTAGTCAGGGGAGTTGTGCGAGAGTCAATGTAATGGAAAGGGTGACCTCTGGTGGTGAATAAACGGAAGTCCATGGACCGAATTCGTGACAACAATCATATACAGTTCACACGCAGTGCAGAATTATTGTATCCTGTAAATGCAAAATACAGATATAAACATTATAGAAAGAATCCAGAAATGAAAAAAAAGAAAGAAAAGAAAAAGCAATACTCCATATCCCTATTTAAAAAAATCTACATTTACACAATTTCTTTAATGAGGACAGAACAATAATACCAACATATCTCTAACAGTGAGCTGTTAAATAACACCAAAAGAAAATTACAAAATTTAAAAAGATATATGGCTAAATTTATCACTACCCCAGGCCTAACAACAACATCCCAGCTGTGTAGTTTGTGTGAGCATCATGACAGAAATTGTCAGGGAAAAAAAATTATAATAAAAGGAAAGTAAACAGAAACACATCCAATTTTTTAAATAATCAACTAAACTGCTCTTTGCTTTTTTAAACAACATTACATTTTTAACAAGCTTTACGATGACTATTTAACAGTTAAAACATTTAATTGGTGAAATGATTCATCTATTATTTTTTTTATTTAAAAAACAGTGTTACAAAACAAAAACTATTGTGCTCTTTCCGAAATAATTAAACTGAATAACTCACATACTGTAAACCTAGTTAAACATGCTGGTACATTAAATCTGCTTATACTTCAGTATCCAGTACAGCCATTAGCACATTCCTGGCATCTTCTGCTATGTCATTCAGAGCATTCTTCAGCATCCTTGACACAGTCCAAAAGGACAGTGCTCCTGCCCCTACAGAGCCTAAAACAGGCACAACCCTAAGAGCAGACTCAACAGCCTCTTCTGTTACCAGAAGGGTTGACTCACTCAGTAATACTGAGAGAGAACTTGTGCATATTCCTTTATGCCAAACAGATTCCAACAGACTCTCTATAGTCTCTATGCTCTTCCCTGACCTTTCACAGAGCTGCTGCAGAGATTTCCTATCAAGACCAAAGGCTTTGCAGTATCTATCTATCTCAAATGCTATGATAGCTAAATCCACAGTCAGCGAAAGACAGGGAATTGGAACAGCCGCCACACAAGCAGACAGGAAGGCTACTCTTTTAATGTTTTTTTCTAGAACTTCCTTCTTTTTCTCATTAATCTTTAGTGTGATATTTGGCAAAGCCAACATCAGCACATGCTTTTTATGCTGTGGAAGGTCTTTCTCCATTCTTTCTTGCAGCAGATTTATGTCATACTTGTTGAGCTTCCAGCCAGAGATCAGGAACACAGCAAGATCCTCTAAACCGATCTTTCTCAGACCTGACAGAAACAGGAAATGTATAATTAACTAAATATAATTATATTATTCATGAACAATACTCATAATTAATTCTACAATTGTGCAAATTGATGAGTTTAACATGACCAAAGATATATTCACAATTAATCATATACAAATCATTGTTATGTCATGTGAACTGAATACTAACCATTTTCACAGTCCTCTCGGATTTTATCCAGTGTCTTTTTCTCATCAAGTTTGTTTTCCTCTTTTCAGCCCGAATGCTATTATCAATCTGAGAACGAACAAAATAAAACTTTTTCCCCATCCTCTTGATCTCTTCGACCAGCTGAGTGTGGCATTCTCTGAACCGATTTGAAGCAATGATGATGAAAAAATCATAGCGTTCAAACTGAACCAGTTTAGAATATTCATCGGCTTTGAAATTCTGTGTTCCAATGCCAGGAAGATCCCACACTTTCACATTGTCGTAATTTGGGTGAGGGTAAACCTCGGGTTTTATTGTGGTCTCAACTACATCTATTTTGGCAGAGCCCTCATCTTCATCTCCTAAACCCCTGAAAGCATTAACAAATGTGGACTTTCCAGAACCAGACTCCCCAGTCACACCAATGTTTAGCTCAACTCGATCTTGCTGTTTGAGGTATTCTTTGATTGTGTTTTTTGCTGTATGAATATCTTGATGAGATATTATTTCCTGAAGCTCTTTCAGCTCCTCCTCTGTTATTCCACGGATTCATTCGACATCTTTAAAAAAAAAAAAAAAAAAAAAAAAAGAATGGCATAAAAAAGGCGTTGATTGATTATAAGGCATTTTCAATTGTTGTATTTAACATAACTAAATATGCATATACTTGCAAAAGAGGCAAATTCTTACCTTTATGCTTTCAGATCACAAGCTTGGAGTGTGGTAGGCAACTGAAATGGTTAGTTTGGTAAATTCAGTTAGAATAACTTAGGCCTATACATGCACATCAATAAATGTAGAAATCATTACAAGAAGTCCTCAGTACTTTTCATCCATGTTCAGTTGAAAAATGTAATAAGAAATACTTAAGAGTATTTAAGAGTATTATAACTTTTGTGTTTTTCTTAGAGTAGGTTAATTAGGGTGATAGGTACCCTCTTATAAAGTTTTTTTTTGTGGTTCCATGAAGAACCTTTTATATGCCTGAAACCTTTTCATTTTACAAAAGGATCTTAACATTATTGAAATGTAAAATGGTTATTTTAAGAACTGTGCACTGCAAGGTTCTTTGAGGAACATCGGTTTTTCTATGGCATTGCTTTGAAAACTTTTATTTTTAAGAGTGTAAAACAAAGTAGTACATAATTCAACAACAGGTGTATAGATGGCATATGAACAACACATTAGAAATACAGAAAAAAAATCTATACAATCATATGGCATCAAATATATGTCTGTCTGTCTGTCAAGATTTGCATTGGTGGGGTCAAACCAAACCCTTTTCTTTCACAAATGGACAGTTGTATTTCAGACAACTGAACATGTATACACTTGTGAATGAGAAAAAAATCTTACAATTATGCTTCTAGATCACAAGCTTGAAGTGTGGTGTAACTACTAATTATTTAAGATAATAACTTTTATATAGCACCAGCATGCACAAAAGAGAATATACAAATCATTACAAACCATGTCCCCTTTTCAGCCATGTTGATTATTTTTTAGTTACAAAACAATTAACAAGTGATAAGAAATAATAAAGAGAGATACAGATGTTTTCATTCTTACCAAATATTTCTAAGCAAGATGGCTCCAACAAGATACAGAAGAATCAAAATCTGTGAGTATATGCGTCTAAACTCCAGGTAAACAGAAATATAACCCGAGCAGGATCCGCCGCTACATTTACTTTCACTTTTACAGAGTCACGATAGAAACGATAGCAAAATAGAACATAGTTCAACTGTAAAAACCTACAGGTGTACAGGTGGTATAGGAAAAACACAAAGAACATTGCTATTACAACGATCATAAAAATGCAAAATGCTAAATATTTATTATGGACCATTTTATAAAACAAAAACACCAACAATAACAAAATAGTTGCATTGGTGGGGTCAAACCAAATCCTTTACTTTTACTTTGTTTTAAAGGGCAGATGACAGTAAATAGATGTAATTAAGCTAGTGAAATGAGTGTCGTCTATTTCTTTCAGCATGTGCAGGTCCTGAGGATGGGTCAGGAGAACATAAATATTAAAACATTACAGTAACCATACAACTGCATCACTACAGTTTCAATATCCTGCTCTAAACTTGGATCCAGAATTAAAAAAGGCTTACGAGTATACTGTAATTACTCACATAAATTTGATAGTCAACACTCCCCTCAAATTAATAATTTCACAGCACTGATAACTCATTACAAAAAGATGTGCTGCTAAAAAAATAGTTTATGTTTCATAACCTGTTTCGTAGCTGTTGTTTATGAAAAGCTGCACAATGAGTCATGAATAAGAAATGTCATGACATGCACAACAGGCATTGTCTCAAAGGGCTGTGGAGCAATTGTACTGTACTCACACCCAGCTATGTTAATCTCAAAGGGCAAAATGTTCTCACCATAGTAACGAGAGTAAGAGACTTGCAGTTTGAAAATGCTTGTCATTGCAAAATCTTGGGGAATGTACATTGTAAAGCGTCTTTGAGCCCTGGAAAGGCGCTAATAAAACGTATTATTATTAATTAACGGCATAGTGGTAACAGAGTAAAATATTTTTTTGTAAATGATCATATTTAGACTGCCCATCTTTGCCTTAATATTAAAAGTTATTCTATTACCTTACATGAGTTTTTGTGGTAGGATATATGATAAAATTCTACCTGTGCTGTACCTGGTAACAGCTGGATGCAATGGCCAAAAATAGCATTAGTTTAGCACAGTATCATATCTAATAGCAATAAGTATTAGATAACACTAATACTTGATTAGCTTTTCCCCCCACATATGAATTACTACAAGGTCAAGTAATGATTTAAACTAATTACATAAACGGTTCACTGCTAAACACCATTTCACGATTCACCAATGTCCATTCGTTTGAAACGATTAGAGAACTGAATTTCATGTAACATATCATGTGATCTTGACCCTCTGAAATGTTTCAAGAATCTCTCAAATGTGAAAAACAGTGACATATTTCAACTATGCATAAACATCATAAACTGGAACTACCGTAAGAGCTGACTCAGATTAGAAAATGCTGACAGAAAACAAACAGCATGTTTTGCTGATTAGAGCTGGGTGATTAGAATACGGTTTCCATTCAGAATGAAGAGAAACGAAAAACCTGTTCACACCCCAGTGTTACATCCCATCTAGGGGTTGAGAAAACAAAAAACAAAAAACACTTCATTCCTGTCCCAGCCAACAAGCACCACACAAACTCGATATGCATCTGTTCATTTATCTCATTTAAAAAGGGAGAAGCAAGAAAACTTCGAGAGGGGACCAGGCCAAAACAACAAACAAAAAGAAGACTAAATGTGAGAGGAACAAACTTGCCTTACAAAAAGAAAAAAAAAAAAAAAAATAAACATAGCTTTTACCTCACTCCCTATCCAACCAAAAACAGGAGAAAACACGTTTAAGCAAAGAAAAGGGCATCCACCTCTCTACTGCTTCCAACAAAAAAAGAAGTTTCAACAGAGTCAAATTATAAACAGATTAGCATTTAGTTAACAAAAGAACCACTTAGTAGTACAAACTCAAGACTGCAGGCTCTCACGTCTACAAACACATAAGTGCAACAATCATATGCCAGGAAAGCCTCTCAGCTTCCCGAGTTTCCACCTCAGCTTTATCCACCAGCTCCCATCTCGTCAGCCAATCAGGTTACCCCAAAAACTTGATTTTAATTAGACACAGCTGATGTCCATACCTGGCTGAAGGAATACAACAACACAAAACAAAGTACAACCATATTGCACACACAAAAAGAAATAAATGGTGACCACACACATCCAACAGAGAATTAAACATAAGAAATACGTCCTGGGATGTAACACCAGTCTAGTCTGTAGATTCATCAACATTGATCTCTTGACCAGACATCAGCACGCACTGCTCATCAGTATCTGCTCACTCACTGCATCATAATCAGCACGATTTCTCCCCAGAGCTATGAAAGATTGTACAGTATTAAAACCGATATAATGTTCTTGTAAATAGGATTAATTTTACATATATTTATTCACACTTCACATTTGTTTGATAAATATATCTTGTAGTCTGTATCAAATGAAATCAAAATAATGAAGAAAAAAAAAATCTCACCATCATCAAAATCTCTATCACCATGTTCACACATTTCTACCATCATATACCGTCCATACATTTAAAAATGTCTTTAAACAAGGATATTTATAAACAAGAGCTTTAAAGCTAGAATGATCATGCTGAATATTTATAGCTCACCATTCGATCCTTTCTTTTTGCTGCTGCACCACCAAAGAATCACAATGAGAGCTAGAACTAAAACTAAAACTGTTACTACTGCTATAACAGACCACTGAGATTCTGTTTCAAATGTAGAACATTTTCCATCTGCAGAATGAAAATAAAAAATAATAAATCAAAACTCTTGAGTTGAGGCACTATACTGTAATTGTTTGTGACCAGCAACATTAATCCATTTCAGCATTATTAAATAATACAAATATGACTGCTACAAAAAGGGACTGTGTTTATGGTGATATTTACCCCATTCTATTGAAACTGGTTCTGTCAGGCTGCTGTGAATGACAAAACAGTCATAAGATCCTTTGTAGTTTATGTCGATCTCTACACTGGTGTTCATCTGAAATGTTTCATTAGCATTTGGTCTGATTCCAGAAGATGTTTGGTTGTCAAGAACAGATTCATTCCATCTGATGTTCATCTCAATATCTCTGGGGTAGAAACCAGTGGCCAGACAGATCAGAACCAGTTTACTGTGATCATCAGGAGCTCTCCTCGCAGAGATGTAAACATCGGGTGAATCTGGAGAAAAAGGTAATGCAATTAACAAACAAACATTCTCAAAAAATTATTCTGGTATTTGTGCAGTGAAAACATTGGGTTATATTCCACACAAAAAAATCCGCAAAAAAGTCAAATGCATTCTGAAAGAAATTAGTATAATTCTTTTGTGCCTTTTTACATTCTCTCTAATGGTATCTCCTATAGTTACTAGAGATTTGATTAGATGACATGCAATCTGACAATCCAATGAGTCAAACTCCTGCAACCCAGATGAACATTCTTTGATATGCATGAAGCATCAGATTTCCTGATGCAAACGTGTAGAGCAGTGATCCTCAAATCTGGATCGCGAGATCCACTTTCCTGCAGAGTTTAGCTCCAACCCATCAAACACACCCACCTGTGATTTTCTAATGATCCTGAAGACATTGATTAGCAAACTCAGGTGTGTTTGATTAGGGTTAGAGCTAAACTCTGCAGGACAGTGGATTTCACGAGCCAGATTTGAGGATCACTGGTGTAGAGAAAACTCATGCATGTATGAAGCAAACTGTCACGACTTCCCCTGTGTTTTGTTCAATAACCCTTATTTTGATATTCTCTTGCTGTTTCTTGACTTCATTTCCTGTGGTTTAGGTTCTGTTTGCCTTTGTTTCCTTAATTACCCTAGTTACCATAGTAACTCATTACCCACACCTGTTCCTTGTTAGCCTGTGTATATATAAGGTCTTCATTTGTTGGTCGTTGTCTTTGCATCTCTTTTGTGAAGCCGTGGCATTTTTTTCATTGTCATTGCTGTTTGGTTTCTTGGTTGGACTTTGTCATCCCTGTTCGAGTCTCTGTTTTATATTTGGATTATTTTCACTTGCGTTTCAAATAAACTGCTGCAATTAGGTCCACACCTCTCTTCTCGGTGCAACGGAAACACAAACCTTGAACAATTCAAAAAATGTATTTTTGCTGTGAACGGTGCCAGATTTAGATGCAAAGCCATAACGTTAAAATACTCACATGAGAATATTCTGAACCTGTCCTCAAAAGTTTTTCATTTAAATCACTAGTATTTAATTATAACTGAATGATGATTAACTGCCTCTGTACAGAAACAACCTCCTGGAGTTATTTTGTCAGCAGTTGCGTTTCCATGTTTTGTGTGTTCATCCCATAGGCGTAATGATTTTTCTACTGTACAAATTTTATTTTCTATCATCTACCCCAAAACCTACCCCTCACACAAAACTTCATTCTATATGATTTATAAACCGATTTTCCTCATGGGGACACCCCCAAAAAATGTCCCCACAAGGATTTCGGATATTGCCAACATTTCGTCCCTATACGTAACAGAGTATACCTGAACTAAAAACGCACACAGAGTCTAAATAAAGTGATCTGATTAAAACATACTCTCATGCGTGTTGTTAAATGTGGAGATCCAGTCCATGCATTTCTCAACATAATTCTTGATGAACTGGTTTCGTTCTGTTTGCTGATCCCATTTCTTTTTGGTTTCTTTGGCTTTGGGACTTTTGACAATCCACTGCAGAGTGTCAGAATCAAAGGTAATAAAATCTTCTCCATCAAATCCATATGCATCAAAGGCTCTCGGACTCACTGTTCCATTAGGAAATTTCTCCACTTCACAACCAATTATTCTCCGAAATGTATGGAGTTCTAAAATCACAGAATAACAGTGATGAGAAGCTAGTAAGACATACACATGATTTCATAACAGGTCTGATGACTGATAAGAGAAAAAGCATGAGACTCACCAGAACACTGTGTGCAGTTCGAGAGAGTGTATAGCTGATGTTTGTACCAGTGACTAGAGTCACATAGCTGTACAAGAGCATCAGTCCCGTCATCTGCAGTCAGAATCAGTCTTATCCAGTCTGGAACTTCATTACTGTCGTCTGAGATCCGTCTGTCATCAACCACACCCACAGCACTGTACTCAGGTAATACATCTTCTTTGGTCAGGGCTGTAAACATGTAGTGCAGGTAATGGTTCTCTGAGGAACATAAACACAAACAATAAAAACATCTTTTAACAGGACAGAAACTCAGACAAATATATTGAATATAATTATTGAATTAAACCATGACCTTTTGTGATTTGATAAGCGCACTAAGCCATTTTGCAATTTTGGTTCTAGTTTGCACCAAATCAGTGGCACAAAACACAATGTTACACATATTGTATGTTATTGGGAGAAGCGTAGGCTAAAAATCTTTAAGTCATTTGAAACGGCCACAGTCTTTGTAAGTAAAACTGTGGTTTAAGTGTCAAGTGGCATCGTCACTTCTGTTTTAGGTTCTTCACGCTTTAACGTTCACGTTTTCATGTCTATTAAACAAAAAGTAAACAAACACAACATAAAGAGAACTAAAACACTTAACTTGACAATAGTTTCCAGTTCCTGTTCCCTCATGTGATCATCATGTGCTTTATGTGTCTGTTATTATGATTAGTTCCATCTGTTAGTTGCATTTTGATTAGGTTTAGATAACAAAGCCTTACACATTTCAATTACATGTTAGCTGTAATTTTACTATGTACTATACAGTAATTTCAAGGGACGGGCGGCACTGCAGTATGCATTTTCTTTTCCACTATATTTCTTATTGTAAAGCACTTTTGGTCAACTGCAGATGGGCTCTATAAATATAGTTTGACATGACTTCAAAACAGACTTTATTTTTCAAGCACAGTAAAAACATTAGTTGAACATTAGGTGTAGTGGCCCAAACCAAAAAAAGGGGCACTATAGGGGGGTGGGTGCTTGTTAATACAAATGATCCAGTTGTTACAAATATACAATTAAAAGAGAAGACAGCACACTCTGTAATAATTTCAGACTTTATTGCAGATGTTTTGATAAGAGTGGGCTGTCCCTCACTCTCTGAGCCTGCTTCTGCCTCATCTTCAATGGAAGTAGGGGAGCGTGTGGTAAGTTGACCCACCCCCTGTATCTTATCTTGGCAACTGTACACTTTTACTGTCATGTGACCATGTATTTTGGAATCACTCATCATTTCTGCCAGCTGGTTAATGAGAACCATGGGGGGGGGGGGGGGTGGGGGGGGGGGGGGGGGGGGGGGGGGGGGGGGGGGGGTGGATGGAAGCAAACCTTTACTTTTAACACATTGTCAAGGACATTTTTGCATAACAGATGTAATGGTTGTTACATCAAAGCAAATTTATCCAGGTCTAAAAATATTTATGATACATATAGGTGATTTAGCAACATATAAAACCATGCAAATCATTTAGCTAAATATTAGCCTGAACTGGTAAGAAACAGTAGCTATTTTTTCCCCAAAATGCCAGCTATGGGGCGAAGTGAGCCAAATGCTGTGGGGTAAATTGAGTCAGCATTTTAACTACCCCACGATAAGGCACTGTAGTTAAGTTAAATCTCTGAATTATAAACTGGTATTTTAATGTGATATTAGTGGTTTAGTTTATCATATATACATATTTTATTTGATAGGGACAGTGTACAAGTGCACCAAATCATTCTGATAAGAACCAGAAAATGCTTTTCATCAAATTATAATCAGATATATCTTTCCACCTGTAGTCAATGGCCAACAAACTCTCTGTATAGTCTGTTTTTGGGAAGGTTACAACTTTGGTGTTCAACATGCAAACAATTAAATATTAAAATTTTAACTTCATTTGGGTGGTTTTATGTTGTTAAAGTTAACTTTATGAAAGATTGAAGTTATGTAAAAGGAAATTATTCAGTAGTTTTTAATTATTATTTATTTCACCTGGGTTTGAATCCGATTCAGATTCTTTAGACTGGTGCATCTTACCCACTGAACTCACTCGTGTCAACTTACCCCTAACCCGGGGCTAACTGAGCCATGGGAACACTTTTTTAAAGCCATATTCTTAGAACACTTTGTCATAGATACATTCTGATCATATAAAATGATAGGAATACTTTCATTAGGATAGGATAGGATTTTATTCTTACTTCTGCGTCATTTTCCCTTATCTTGAGGACCACATAAGTAAAAAAAAAAAAAAAAAAAAGGCTCTCTTACCCCACGCTCCCCTATAACGTATTAGAACATTTAATTTAATATTTTACAGCATAAATCTATATTATATATTAAGAAACATCTCATTTAGAACATTTATATGATTTTTAAACTATTTATATATTAATATGGTTTTAATAAAATATGTGTTATCAAGACAAGTGATTATAATGGGAAATATACTTAATTACAAAAATTAAAGCGTGACAAACTGCTAAATATTCTATATGATAGTTTACCTGCTGGCTTGCTGGAGCTTTGTATTTATGTTTTTAATGTTGAACTGCCTTCAGCAGCCTCCCTTCGCTCTTTCTCTCCGTCTCTGTCTTCTTTTTTGCGAAGGCATTTTTTTTTTGTCTACAAAGTGTGATTTGTTGTGTTGTGAAATGTTGTGTTATTTATATTAGATCTGATCGGGTACAATAATTTGATTAGACATTCTAATTCTAAGAACAATAAGACTAGTTATGTGATGTTATGTCATGAATCTTGTTAGAAAGTCCGGTGTCCGGTGCAGGAGTGGGGGTCACCATGCATTACCGACAGAAATTACAAAAAACGAGGAACTACCAAATGCCTAATTCGCGACTCATGGGCCACGACTGTAATGATGGATTGTAATCATGGCTACCTGTTGATGGGCGTGGTCTCCCAGAGCGCGGCACACCGATTGTGAGTGATGCGGCGGAACGATGGGAAAACACGGAGCGTATGAGCGGAGTCAGCGGGTTTTAGCGGAGTGGGAACAGACCGTTTGGAGCTGATTGTTCAGATGATTGATTACATACTTTACAAAAAAAAAACGTATATTTATATAGTTCCTTCCCTTACCATATGGTCTGGTCTTAATATTTTCCTCAAAACAATGGTCCCGCCTAATTTTCCTTATATGATTATGGCCTTGTTTGGGTATAACGGTATACAAAAGTTAGTTGAAAAAAAAATCACCAGTGTAGAAGCGATACAGAGAAAGAGGTTTTTTTTAAAAAAATGATTAGTATTCAATAAAGGAAAAAAAGTTTATTTTGTTGTGAAAGTGCATGATATTCTAGGCTGCCCATGAAAGCCTTTTTTCCAGTATACATATAACTATCCGCAGTTAATATCGTAATACACAGGTCACAAAATCTAGACGGGGTCAATTGTAGAGAGGCCACGGGCCGTCGGGCGTGTCCATTACAGGAAAAGTCGACACATTCTTAAATCAAGATGCATTTAGGCCTACTTGAGAAGCAAAATTACTTAAGATATTAGTTTCTGAAAAATGAATAAAATTTAAGTGAGTTTAAGCTTAAAACAAGAACAAATATCAATGTGGTGAGAAAAACAAACTTGAATGATTAATTCAAACCCCACTGGCAGGTTCAGAGGAAACTATTCCAGTTTTGTCAAGTATCCGGTTGTTCCCAAACGCACTTTAAACTCACTGCACAGTGTACATGCAGGGATTGAGTTCACTGCATTCACTGAGAACCGAGCCGCGGAAAACACCAACCACATGCAAACTGACTCTTCATTAAGGGCACAAAGCCCTTCGATTTTAGTTCGGTTAACAAATCAATGCAGCGATACATTAGAGCCCTGTTATGTTATTACGAAAAGTGTAAACATATTTCAGGTTTATTATAAAAGCGCGTAATGAGTATTTTAAATAGATATTACCGCTTCTCAGCTGCTGATCAGAAGTAAACAAATAAACTTACCTAGTTTGCCTTGATACCCATCGCTTAGACAAGGGTGAGAAATAAGCCAAAGCGTTACTACGCCTATAAAGAGAAGAGAGCGTGCGAACCATTTGGCCATTATACTGTAGCCGCGCGCTCTGAACACATCTCTGGTTGTGCTTTAATTCTGCAAGTGTGGGTCAAAGTGCCGAGACATCTTTACTTGGTCTGAAAAGTAAAAAATCAAGGCGGGTCGTAATACTATTGGCCCTCAGCTTAAAAGGAAGTGATAAATCCAACATAAAGTATAGGCTACCTTAAATATTCCACCCAGCTGACACTTTCTGTGGTAAAATGAGTTTTCCGACAAGCACAAACAATAATAAGGCTTTGTTCTCTGTTTCAAAAAGAAGTAGTTAAAGGGGTCATATGATGCGATTTCAAGTTTTCCTTTCTCTTTGGAACGTTACAAGCTGATTGTGCATAGATACAATCCCTGAAGTTGCAAAGACTAAAGTATATATTCAAGAATATATATTCTTTATCAAAGATAAGACTCTGCCACACCCCCCTAAAACTGCTCGTTCTAACACTCCCCCACATATCTACCTCACGATGTGGGAAGATTTGCATAATGCCGCCCAAATGTGACGCAAAGAAAGAAGGCGTGCAGTTGGTGTTGAAGTGTTAGTTTAAGTATTTGCTATTGACTGTTGAAATGCGGAGTTTTGCGCATCATGTGTGTGTGTGTGTGTGTGTGTGAGAGAGAGAGAGAGAGAGAGCGAGAGAGCGAGAGAGAGAGAGAGAGCGAGAGAGAGAGCGTGAGAGAGAGAGAGAGAGCGCGAGAGCTTTCATAAAGAGCTTAACAAATTAATTGGCAATTAAAACATTACTTACAAAAGCCCGCTGGGCACTGCATGCCATACGAATGAAATTATTCAAAATAAACTTCCCCATCAGAATTTGGACAAAGATTTTTGATAGAGTCATACTGCCTATAGCTCTGTATGGAAGCAAGATCTGGGGCCCAGCGAGTAACTGCAGTCATAAGGACTGGCACAAACACCATTTAGAAGCTCTGCATGTAGAGTTCTGCAGAAGCATCCTTCAAGTCCACAGAAACACACCTAATAATGCCAGCAGAGTGGAGTTAGGCCATATACCCCTAAATCTAATCATTAAAAAAATAGTTTTAAAGTTCTGGATCCACTTAAACTCAAGTTCAGAAGATTCTCTTCATTTTAAAGCACTAAAAACACAAAAAAAGAGTGCTCAAAAAAGTCATCTTTCTGTAATGGTGTCAGATCTGACTAACAATGCACTCGATATCACCAACCCTGAAAAACATGGGAGAATCAAAGACATTATGAATGAAGAGAAGTTATACTACATACAGCATTGGAGGAAGATACAAACCAAAGACCACAGTCGTCTCCAATTTCTCTGAACTCACAGGAGTACAGTCTGGTGACGACTGCTCTCGTCTTGAAGTATAACCCAGACACGTACTGACCAAGACCGACTGACGTGACCCGCCATCTGGCCATAGAGAGAGGACACCCTAAAACCAACGATGGTTACCAAATGAAGATCGCAATCTGTGGCTGAATTTAGAATCAGGATCATTGATACGGAGAGCACGTCCGCCTTCACTGTGGCACTACCCTCTTTAAGAGACTCACTGTACAGTCAAATACAGCAGATCATTCCTGACTTCCAGTCGTTCCATGAAAACCACAAATTAAGAATATTACTTGGTGAAGGACATACTTCCTCTTTGGTAGCACATCATATTTATAAATGCCACAAACTAAGAGTTAAAGACTGAACACATCTACATTAGTAGTACCATCAATGTTTATATAAATATATATATGGATATTTGGCAGTATGTACTTAAGTATGTCATGCCAATAAAGCAATATGAATTGAAAATTGAATTGAGAGTGAGAGTGAGAGAGAGAGAGAGAAAGAAAGAGAGACAGAGAGAGAGAAGAGAGAGGACGAGAGCGCGAGAGAAGAGAGAGATATAGAGAGCCAGGAGAGAGCAGCGGAGAGAGAGAGAAGAAGAGAGAGAGAGAGAGAGAGCGGGAGCCAGATAGAGATAGAGAGATATGTCCCGAGAGATAGCGAGAGCGTTGAGTAGCGAGGAAAGAGAGAGAGCGCGAGAGGCTTAACAAACCCTTATTATATCACAATATCCTCAAATTTAGCACTATACTACAGACTGAACACATATAAACAATCAAAAACGTTCTTCACATCAAAAATGTAAATCATCGGCCTTCATCTACAATTTCCACAACAAAACTACGAACTCTTCCCACATATCCAAATATTTTGAAATTCTAAACCCATTAGTAACCATTATTTAAAATATGAACTCATTTTAATACTAGCAGCACCCAACCCATTTCAACACCAACTCTGCATCGACTGACCAGTACTAATATTTGGTTCGTTCCTGGTTTCCTCCTGCTAACTTTGCTGACTATAAATATTTAATAAACACAATTTCTTTCTTCATGGTAATTTGGATTCAAAAATACTGGCTAAAACTTTATAAGAAAATTCTACACCAAAGCCTTCAAGCCAACATTTTAAAATACGGAAAAGACCTCCTAACCTCCTACATTGAATAAATAAATGATCCACAGTTTCTTCTATTCCACAAAAAGGAATTTTTTTTCCAACTACTGAATTCAGGTGTGCTACATGTCTGTTTGTAGCTATAATACCATGAATTAGTCTCCACTGTAAATCTGCTGTACGTTTCTCTATAGGAGATTTGTACAGAGATCTCCAGCATCCACCAAAGTCTGGCCCAAACAATTCTGACCACCTCCACGTCCTGACTTTTTCCAGAACATGCCAATGAGACATTTTGACACGTACTGAATATAATGCTTTTTTTGCTGATGTCCTGAAACTTCCCCAATTCAGGTGTTTTAAAAGTCAAAATCATGCCGCTTTCTTCCTTGAACTCCTCCTGTGCCGCTGCAGACACAGACATCAATGGAAACGTACAGTTTTTCTCCTTCTCTTGCACTTGTTGAAGTCCTAACGCTTCTCTGCAGACTCCTGGTAAAGCTGCATGCACTTCCTTCAGCACCTGAGACAGGACGCGCCTAGAATTTATTCCAGTGTTCTTTTGTAGTGATTCCTCAGTTTTCCACCCGTTGGCATCTCTAAGATTCTTAACTTTAGTACATCCAGCTCTAATCAGACAGTTTCTCAAACTTCCTGAAGACAAACATTTGGTCTGAATAAATGAATTGTGAAACAAAGGTTCCTCCATAATCCATTCTTGTAATTGTTCAGATCCTCTGCTTACAGAAAAAGTCATATTCCACACTTGTAGCATGGAGCGATAGAAAGAAGTCAGATTGCTCAAGTCCAGTTCATTTATTCTAATTTAAAACAAATACTTATCATATCCAAGACTTGATGTACTTCTCAGCAAAACAAATGCCACATTACTCCACTCGAGCTCTTCTACATACAATAGTCTCTGTAAAGCTTGTAAACGAAAAGTATTGATCCGACTTCTGATGTCTACAAGGCCTTGTCCTCCTTCTTGGGTTGACAAATACAAAGCAGGCCCAGGAATCCAGTGCTGGCCTGACCAAAAGAAGTCCACCAACTTTCTCTGTATATCCTTGATCAAATTATCAGGCGGCTCTAGCACATTCAACTTGTGCCATAGCATAGAGGCAGCCAAATTGTTTATAACCAGGACTCTACCCCTATAGGATAGCCAATTCCATTTAGACAACTTGGCTAACACCTTATCCAGCATCCCTTCCAAATTATAAAAACCATAAAAACCTCTCAAATTATTTCTTAAATTACATAACAGAGGTTCAATTACTAAGCTATATAGCTGCCCTGAAAGAGGACACCCCTGCCTAATGCCTCTTTTAACAACTACTGGTCTACTCAACCCCCCTCCTCCTATCTTGATCAAAACAGATGCATTATTATACAACAACTTTATCCAAGCAATGATATTTTTCCCAAACCCAAAAGCTTCTAAAACCTCAAAAAGAAATGCATGTCCAACATGATCAAAGGCTTTTTCTTGATCAATAGATAAAAACCCGACATCACAATTATTATTAATCGAAACATCTATAACATCTCTCATTAAAAACAAATTATCCATAATTGTGCGACCTGGAATGCAATATGTTTGTTCCTTCTTCACCACAACATGTAAATATTTCTTTAGCCTATTAGCTAAACATTTAGATATTATTTTATAATCTGAACACATTAAAGAAACTGGTCTACAATTTTTTAACAAACCCAGATCTACTTTTTTTGGAATTAGAGATAACACAATTTTTTTTTTAAATATAATATACATTCTTGTATATTCATTTTCACAGTCAACAATAATTAATTGCTTGAATCCCTGAAGACTGTAACACTTGCCGTCCTGTTTGTTGAAATTTAAGATAAGTAACAACACAAAATACACAGCTACTTTGTACTTTACAGCTGCTATGTGATGATATTTCCGTTATTAATTTTACTTGGTTTGCTTTTTTTTTTTTTTTTTGTTCTAGCTGTTTGTCAGAGCATTCTATGAGTTGTAAGATCAGTGAGGATCTTTCTACCATGCATATCATGTTCCACTATGTCCAGTACATAAACATACACTCACGCTCAAGACATTTATTTCTGATATTGCACACTGAACACAACACATTGTCCAAACAGCACTGTAGTACATACGGTCATTTAAGATGGACTCAAAATCAAGCTTTGATTAGAAACGAGTCATAGATTCAATGCTTTACCAATGTGGATTCCATGTATACAGAGAATGGACATCAAAATATACAATAAAAGGGAACTGATTTTATGAAATTAAAGTATAACATGTCAGAATAATAATTCCCTCTTCACTATCTGAAAAAAAAATCAACAATGCTGTAAATCTGATCCTTATATATTAGAAGTCATTGGTAGTTTGACTTTGTACCAATGGCATGAGTTTGGGGGCGGGACTACAGGTATTTGTTTGAAAGTCATTATTTTTCCAGTGCTGCAGAAATCACACACTTCACCTTTAAGAAAATAACAAACAACACAAGATATAGACTACAACAACTGTGAATACATCTCAGAGACCAGAAACAGTTGAGCTTGAATTTCTTCATTTGCTTTGAAAAAGCAGCTTAATGAATTCAGCTGTACAGTAATCAGTTTGGCCAGAAGCATTAATACTATAAACTATTATACACTGTTTCATAACTGACCATGTCTGTTTGCCAGAGAGAACTATTTTTCATGTTACACATTTTATGGTATTCTTCATCCTTTGAAATGTTTCAGGAAACTCACAAATGTGAAAACAAAAAGTCTGAGCATAAAGAAAGATAATAAGTGAAGTCTGTCATGCAATATTCTGATTACAGTGAAAAACAAAAACTTTTTTTCTTGCAAAATGGGATTTAGGAATACTATTTCTCTTCAGAATGCACCAAAATTTAAAAAAATATATATTTAATTTCTAATCAGTGCTCATAAACCTGTTCACACCCCAGTTCATCACTCCTGAGCACTTGATCAAAACACATGACATTAATGCACCTGCAGTTTGGACTGAATTTAGATTTGAGTTTTCCTACTCTCTTCACACAAAGACAGACAGTGAACGTGATGTGGAGACACATATGTGTGGAGGATGATAATATGTGGTCGACATCATAATAATACTCTCTCTATGTATATAATATCAAAATGCCCTTTAAAAACCTAGTGTTCCCTATTCTTTTTTCTATTCTATCTACTTGTTTCTTTTTATTTATTAAAAAAACGGTTGCGTTAGACTGACTGAGGCGGACTTTGTCACGCCTTAACACGTTATGTGCTCTTTATTTGGTTTTTATTGCTTTCTGTGGTCCTCATTTGTAAGTTGCTTTGTATAAAAGCGTCTGCTAAATGATTAAAGATAAATGTAAAATCATAACTTCTCATCTTATATATCCCACTGGTAACTTCACCGACCTAGAAAAGATACAACATATTATCAAAACCTCATCTCTAACATATACAGATATCATGTTCTCATTAATGTTTATGTCAAGCTGCACTGACGTCACACTTCTCATTCATTTGTTATAATCTTATAATCTAATATCCATCAAATAAAATCATCAAAATCTCTATTTTGTTTTTGTTTTATTTGCCCATCCTTTCTTCATACATTTTAAATGTCTTTAAAACAAGGATATTTAGAGGTTTAATGCAACAGTGATCATGCTGAATATTTATAACTCACCATTTGATGATCTCTTTTTGTAGATGAAGTAACCAATCACAATGAGAACAACTAGAAATGCCGCTGCCACTGCTACTCCTGCTGTAACAGCCTGCGGAGAATCTGGTTCACAGTTAAGACATTTTCCATCTGCAAAATGATCATAATAAATAAAATCACATTTTCTAATAACTGGTTATTTTTTATAAACATTGTAAACTATCGAAATGCATTAAGGCACTTTAAACGTAATTGTTTGTGACCAGCAACAATAATCTATTTCAGTATTATCATGTTCTCCTGTTACAAATATGTATTTATGATGATATTTACCCCATTCTTCTGAAACTGGTTCTGTCCGGCTGCTGTGAATGACAAAACAGTCATAAGATCCTTTGTGGTTTCTGTCGACCTTCACACTGGATCTGAGCTGAAAGGATCCATCATCATTTGGTCTGATTTCAGAAAATATTTGGCTCTCAATGTTAATTCTGTTCAATCTGATGTTCATCTCAATATCTCTGGGGTAGAAACCAGTGGCCAGACAGATCAGAACCAGCTTACTGTGATCATCAGGAGCTTTTCTAGCAAAGACATGAACATCTGGTGAATCTGGAGCAGAAAATAATAACAATGCAATTAACAAACAAACATTAAACTTTCTGAAACTGCGTTCTGTTGCGGGTCCAAAAATGATCTTCAGTTTCTTAAAAAAAAACACTGTAAAATATATGATGCCATAATCTTTGTTTTTTCAATTTGATTTTTTACATTATCAAATATCAACAATTTCAAACTATCATGTTTAAAGGCATATGAATTAAGTAGAGTTGCAGTTTTTTTTTTTAAATGAGTTGAGAAAGTACAGACAATATGAACATTAAACTTAAGAAAATGTAAGGTACGCGCGCAAAGTTTTTAGTTGAGATGGAATCTTTTTTTTTTTACCAGTGAAATTCCACATGCCGGTTTAGAAAAGTAACTGCTTACGTGTCTTCAAGTGATGATCAACTGTACAGATAACAAAACAAACCCTGTACCACGACAACATTAGAACGAGGTCAACAACCACAAAGAAGAGCTCATTATCATGAAAGTGACCGGCGCCACCGGGGGGGGTCAAACCTTACTCTATATGTTATGTTTAACGTGGAGAATCTCCCGCCTTAGAGTGTCCTGTAGGTGTATGAGGGAGAATCCGAGTGGGGTTGATGTGGGGTGGTTCCTGCTGGGCATTGTGATCCATTTCTGTTTCTATGACTTATCTCATACCAAGGAAGAAAAGGGTCATAGCGTGGTACAGCTAGTATAAATGCGCTTATACATGTGCGATGGCAACTCTACAATAGGACTTCACAGACTGGTCGTGGTCACGTTCTGGCTGCTGGGTAGGGCCAGCAGGGAGTTTTCTCCAGCTCCAGCCATTATTCTTCGCTTGGTCTTGTCTTATGTACAGTAGGGCAACGCTACAAGCACACAACAGGTTAGCATAAGTAGTTAAAAAATTAATATTCGGAGCTATAAATATGTGTACCCTTGAGAGTGCATGGGTGCCTTTTGAGTGAGTATAGTATAGATGCTCAACGTGGCTACTTGATGAAATTACACCTTCATTTTCATTCCTGAGGTCAAATGTTGATTAGATGTTGATAAAAGCACTAAACTCACCAGAAGACTCAGTGCAGTTTGACAGAATCCTGATCAGATCTAGATACCCATCTTTAGTTTCAGGCGGCCCTTCAGGAGCTTTGTCCCAGTCGTCTACAGTCAGATTCTCTCTCATCCAGACTCGTTCTTCAATGCTGTAGTGAGAGATCTGTATGTGATCAGACTCACCCACAGCACTGAACACTGGAAACGGACCTGCTTTGGTCAGGACTGTATACATGTAGTGGAGGGAGTGTTTCTCTGAAAAGCACGAACCACAATGAAAAGAAGCAGCGAAACCTTTTCTCCTGTAAAAACAATGCCAAAAGCTATTCGTAAGGTCTTACTTAAAGGGATAGTTCACCCAAAAAAAAATGCAAATTCTGGTCATTAATGTCCCCCCCTCATGTCTCAACCTAGAAGAAGCCTCCGTTCGCACCCATTTGCAGAACACAAATTAAGATATTTCCCGATTCCCACGAAATCCGAGATAGCTTTCTTCTGACCCTGCATAGACCGCAATGCAACTGAAACTTTTTTCCCCTGCCCCGAACTGGTACGTGGACAATTGTTAAAATTGTGGTTCTCATTGACACATGGTTCAACCGTAATGTTCAGTAAACAAAAACAATGACGTTTATTTCAACGTTCTTCTCGTTCCGGGTCATCTTCGTGTTGTTCAGTAGATTGCCATGACACAGGCGTTGATGGTACTTAATTTGTGTGCAAACGCTGACGAAGTCTTACGTGTGGAACGAGTATAATTCTAGAAATTGTCATTTTTTTTGTGTTAGACTTTCCATTTTAAAAACTGAACCGTAAAATCCAGACTGGAGCTTTATTTACTAGTTTGAACATTACTACTTTTATTTTATTTCGGGTTGCAACCTTTTTAGAGAGCAGAACAACAGCTATAGAGCTACACCTCCGAAAAAAATGTTACAATGCTGGTCACGGGGAGCGGTATCTTTCAAAAGGGTACAAACACTTTGTTCCTTATTTACCACCCCGCTGTTACGAGGCTGGAGACGTAATCTTTATTGTTATGGATTTACAGAAAAGCCTGTGTTTTTCTTTATGCAGATGTGCCAAACTCGTCCTAGGGCCGGTGTGTCTGCATAGTTTTAGCTCTCACGCACCAATTAACCAGCAATTAAGCTCTCACTAGGCCATACTAGAAACTTCCTGGCATTGAGTGAGGCATTTGGAGCTAAACTCTGCTGGACATCGGCCCTCCAGGACCGAGTTTGGGCACCCTGCTTTAATGAGTTTCCCCCCCCCCCTCCGTTACCCTTGGCTCCTCCCTACTTCCTCTACTCACTCTGTGCTGGAAGATAGCGATGGTCCCAGCTGCAGCTGCTTACCAGTTAAGAGTGAGCCAGCATAAAAGCACAGCAGCAACTACCAGAGTTTGAGAAAAATGTTCCCCCAGGAGCTTTCTCCAGAGCGCTGTGTTTGTCCTGCCCAGCCTGTTGTTTACATACTTGTTTAATATTGTTTGGTTTATTTGGAAGTTGTAGGGAGGTGGTGCCATTTTTGTTGAATCCTGTTTTCTCCTGTTTTGGGGCTAGGAAGGGAGTTAGGATACAAACCTGTTGTTATTTTTCTTTCTTTTCTTTGTTAGATTAGTTAGAGGCTTAAATGATCTAGTTAGATTGTTTTGTTTATTATTTTGGCCTTACCCTCTCCTGAAATTATTGCTTCCCTTTTTATTTTTTTCTTATTTTTAATACCCTTTTGTATTTGTTCCATGAGCTATCAAATAAAAACCTTTATGGTAATTTGTTACTCGTGATGCTGTGACAGCACTCAGACTAGCTCTTTAAATAATTTGTTGTTTTGTTGCGTCCGCTTATACCCCTAGATTCATGCGGGACATAAATTGGGGGCTTGTCCATTCGTTTAATAATTTCGTGGAACATATTAGTTCGGTTCTTTGTTTGATAACCTGACTTTTGTTGTCATAGTTATAAGTTTCTTGGCAGTTTCGAACTTGTGCGGGTGAGGAAGCGTGTATGTTATAATTGAATTATGGAATTTGATTTGGTCAAGTTTACTTTGTCTCCGACAGTGGAAGAGTTTGACCGGTGTAGAAAAAAAGATCTGATTGTGATTTGCAGAAGAGTTTTTTTTTTAAATATTCCTGTCAACAAGGAGGCAAAGAAACTAAAGGTGCATATTAGTAACTAAATGGTACATTTTAGTACTGAAATAGTGCAATTTGGTACCTTTTGAAAGAGTGCTTTTGTACCTGTTTTTCTGAGAGTGTACCTTGGTGCACAGCAACCAAATTTACGGGAGACTAGGTAGTTGTAATAACACCAATTACACCAATCAGTGTAAGGTAGGAGTCCTATGATCAGTTCATTATTTCCACACTTCCTCCCAGGCTGTACATAGGTACATGCAGATTTTATAAGAAAAAAAAAAAAGATATTTTATATAGGTGAGATTATTTTATTTTTTTACCAAAACTGTATTTTTGTTTAGTACTTAAACGTTTGCATATAAAAGACAGACAGATAGAGGTGAAACTGAGAGTGTTTTAAATAGAGAACTTTTATGTTGTCTATATAAAGGCATCTGGCAGCTCAGAACCAAAGGAAGTGTGGGTTAGATGTGCCATCTGCAGTCTCTGAGCCTGCACTCTAGGGTTAAAAACAATCATTTGTCACCATTGTGACTCTGATTGAGAATATTCACACACTGACACACAATCACTGACGGTGTTTTTTTATTAGACCCACACGGAATTGAGTGTTCGTTTGGCATAAACACTGTTAAGAAAGTTGATTCTAGTAGACTGATTGTGCCAAACTGAAAGTGATTTGAAACAAACCACACACAGGAAACTAACAAAGCAACATCGACAACGCAACGGGAGCAACATGATCGTTTTTAATCTGCAAATAACATTCATTAACTGTTTTTGAAATAAATAAGGATCAACATATAAATATTGATATATGTTAAAAAAAACATATAGAAATTGCATTTTTAATTATGATTATTGTGATCTATTGTATTGATTATTTTAATATGATTATATGATAATATGAGTTTGCTATGCAAGCAGATTAGTTCTGTTTAGCTCGGGTTCACAATAAAGACAGCTAACTGATGCAGTTCAGTCAAATCTTCTATTTTATTCCAACTATTAGATTATTAACACTGTATAAGTCCCAAATTTGACCAGAAATCTCTGTGCTTACCTGGGTTCGCATTGCTTTGCAGAGAAATGCAAATAAAAAGAGATAGTAAAATTAGCCAAAACATTCTTGTCTATACAGAAAACGTTTTAAACGAGAGCGCATCAACTGTTTCAGTCCTTAAATTATTTCATGCGCACGTCCTGAACAGCTCTGCAGTGAAGCGGTTTCTATAGTCTCTAGGTGTTATTAAGTGCATTGCTGCCCCTCACTGGCTGCTGATGAAATTATACTTTCGTTTTCCAGCCGGATAAATATAACACTAAACCTCAAATCCTCACTGACAACATCTAAAGTTTATTCTGTAAAAAATAAATAAATCTTTATTTGTTAAAAAAAAAGTTACACAGAAGTCTGATGATTTGTTTTTATTTTTCAAGGATCAAAAAAAAAAAAAAAAAAAAAACTTGCTTTCAGATGCTGCACTTTAACATTTTATGGATCCCTCCACAGTAAGAGCTTTACAGCAACCTAATGGTCCAGCATTAATTTTCCACAATATTATTTGCTTCTGGCAAGGAACATTGTGCTACACTCTAAAAAATGCTGGGTTAAAATTGGTAACAAAACAATTGGGTTGTTTTGACCCAGCTGTTGGGTTGTTTTGACCCAACCGCTGGTCAAAACAACCCAACCGCCGGTCAAAACAACCCAACCACCGGGTCAAAACAACCCAACCGCCGGTCAAAACAACCCAACCGCAGGGTCAAAACAACCCAAAAGCTGGTCAAAACAACCCAACAGCTGGGTCAAAACAACCCAAAATCTGGTCAGACAACCCAACCGCTGGTTCAAAACATCCCAAACGCTGGTTCAAAACAAACCAACCGCTGGTTCAAAACAACCAAACCGCTGGGTCAAAACAACCCAGCCGCTGGTTCAACCCCCACACACCACTGCTTGTCAAACACCAACCCGCCGGGTCAACAACCCCAACCCCGTCAAAACAACCCAACCACCGGGCCAAAAACAACCCCAACCGCCGGGTAAAACACCAAACGCGGTCAAACAACCCAACCCTTGTCACACAAACCCACCGCCGGTCCAAACAACCCAACCGCAGGGTCCAAACAACCCACAAGCTGGTCACACAACCCAACCGGCTGGGTTCAAACACCCAAAAGCTGTTCAAACCAACCGCCCGGTCAAAACAACCACTGCTGGTCAAAACACCAACCCGCGGGTCAACAACCAACCGCCGGTCAAAACACCCCAACCGCCGGTCAAAACAACCCAACCGCAGGGTCAAAACAACCCAAAAGCTGGTCAAAACAACCCAACCGCCGGTCAAAACAACCCAACCGCCGGTCAAAACAACCCAACCGCTGGGTCAAAACCCAAAAGCGGTCACAACGACCCAACCGCTGGGGTCAAAACAACCCAAACGCTGGGGCAAAACAACCCAACCGCTGAGTCAAAACAACCCAACCGCAGGGTCAAAGCAACCCAACCGCTGGGTCAAAACAACCCAACCACTGGGTCAAAACAACCCAACCTCTGGGTCAAAACAACCCAAAAGCTGGTTCAAAACAACCCAACCGCTAGTCAAAACAACCCAACCTCTGGGTCAAAACAAACCAACCGCTGGTTCAAAACAACCCAACGCCGGTCAAAGCAACCCAACCGCTGTGTCAAAACAACCCAAAAGCTGGTCAAAACAACCCTACTGCTGGTCAAAACAACCCAACCGCCGGTCAAAACAACCCAACCGCTGGGTCAAAACAACACAACCGCTGGGTCAAAACAACCCAACCGCCGGTTCAAAACAACCCAAACGCCGGGTCAAAAACAACCCAACCGCCGGGTCAAAACAACCCAACCGCCGGTCAAAACAACCCAACCACCGGGTCAAAACAACCCAACCGCCGGTCAAAACAACCCAACCGCCGGTCAAAACAACCCAACCTCTGGGTCAAAACAACCCAACATCTGGGTCAAAACAACCCAACCGCCGGTTCAAAACAACCCAAACGCCGGTTCAAAACAACCCAACTGCCGGTTCAAAACACCCAACCGCCGGGTCAAAACAACCCAACCGCCGGTTCAAAACACCCAACCGCCGGTTCAAAACAACCCAACCGCCGGGTCAAAACAACCCAACCGCCGGTCAAAACAACCCAACCGCCTGTCAAAACAACCCAACCGCTGGTTCAAAACACCCCAACCGCTGGGCAAAACACCCAACCGCCGGGTCAAAACAACCCAAAAGCTGGTCAAAACAACCCAACAGCTGGGTCAAAACAAACCAACCGCTGGTTCAAAACAACCCAACCTTTGGGTCAAAACAACCCAACCAGCCTGGTCAAAACAACCCAAACCGCTGGGTCAAAACAACCCAATAGCTGGGTCAAAGCAACCCAACCGCTGTGTCAAAACAACCCAACCACTGGGTCAAAACAAACCAACCACTGGGTCAAAACAACCCAACAGCTGGTCAAAACAACCCAACCGCTGGTCAAAACAACCCAAACGCTGGTTCAAAACAACCCACCGCCGGGTCAAACACCCAACTGCCGGTCAAAACACCCCAACCGCCGGGTCAAAACAACCCAAAAGCTGGTCAAAACAACCCAACAGCTGGGTCAAAAAAACCCAACAGCTGGTTCAAAACAACCCAAACGCTGGTTCAAAACAACCCAACCGCTAGTCAAAACAACCCAACCTCTGGGTCAAAACAAACCAACCGCTGGTTCAAAACAAACCAAACGCTGGGTCAAAACACCCAACCCAACCGCGTGGTCACAAACCCCCAAAGCTGTCAAAACAACCCACTGCTTTTTCAAACCACCCCCACCACCGCCGGTCAAAACAAACCCCAACCCGCCGTTCAAAACACCCAACCGCTGGTCAAAACAACGCGGCAAAGCTTCAAAAAACCGAAAACCCAACCTCTGGGTCCAAAACAACCCAACCACGCTGGTGCAACCAACCCACCGTCCGTCAAAAACACCCAACTTGCCGTCAAAACAAGCCCAACGCGCTGGGTCCCACAACCCAAAATCCTTGTCAAACAACCCAACCGCTGGTCCAAACAACCAACCGCCGTTCAAAACAACCCCACTGCTCTTCAAACAACCCAACCGCTGTGTCAAACTAACCCAAAAGCTGGTCAAAACACCCAACCTCTGGTCAAAACAACCATACGCCTGGTCACCACACCCCAACCGGCTGGCAAAACAACCCAACTGCTGTGTCAAAACAACCCAATTGCTGGGTCAAAACAGCCCAACCGCTGTCAAAACAACCCAACCGCTGGTCAAAACAACCCAACCGCTGGTCAAAACAACCCAAAAGCTGGTCAAAACAACCCAACCGCCGGGTCAAAACAACCCAACTGCTGGTCAAAACAACCCAACCGCCGGTCAAAACAACCCAACCGCTGGGTCAATCCCCCAAAAATCACTCCGGGTCAAAACAACCCAACCGCCGGTCAAAACAACCCAACCGCGGGTCAAAACAACCCAACCGCTGGGTCAAAACAACCCAAAAGCTGGTCAAAACAACCCAACCGCCGGGTCAAAACAACCCAAAAGCTGGTCAAAACAACCCAACAGCTGGGTCAAAACAACCCAACCGCCAGTCAAAACAACCCAACCGCTGTGTCAAAACAACCCAAAAGCTGGTCAAAACAACCCAACCGCTGGTCAAAACAAACCCAACCGCCGGTCAAAACAACCCAACCACCGGGTCAAAACAACCCAACCGCCGGTTCAAAACAACCCAACCGCCGGTTCAAAACAACCCACTAAATGCAGGTTCAAAACAACCCAACCTTTGGGTCAAAACAACCCAACCGCTGGTCCAAAACAACCCAACCGCTGGGTCAAAACAACCGAAAAGCTGGGTCAAAACAACCCAACCTCTGCATCAAAACAACCCAACCGCTGGGTCAAAAAAAAACAACAGCTGGGTCAAAACAACCCAACAACTGGGTCAAAACAACCCAACAACTGGGTCAAAACAACCCAACAGCTGGTCAAAACAACCCAACAGCTGGGTCAAAAAAACCCAACAGCTGGTTCAAAACAACCCAAACGCTGGTTCAAAACAACCCAACCGCTAGTCAAAACAACCCACCGCCACCGTCAAAACACCCCAAACCGCGTGGATCAAAACAACCCAAAAGCGGTCAAAACAACCCAAAACCGCTGGTCAAAACACCCACCGCTGGGTCAAAACAACCCAAAAGCTTGGTCAAAACAACCCAACCGCTGGGTCAAAAACCCAACTGCTTGTCAAAACCACCCACCGCCGGGTTTCAAAACAACCCAACCGTTTGGTCATCAACCCACCGCCGTCAAAACAACCCAAGCCACCGCCGGGTCAAAAACAAACAACCGTTAGGGTCAAATCAACCCAACCCGCGGGTCAAAACACCCAACCGCCTGGTCAAAACACCCAACCGCCGGCAAAACAAGGCCAACCCCTCTGGGTCCAAACAACCCACAAGCTGGTCAAAACAACCCAACGCTCCGGTCAAACAACCCAAAGCTGGTCAAAACAACCCAACGCCTGTCAAAACAACCCGACCGCTGGGTCAGAACAACCCAAACGCTGGGTCAGAACAACCCAAACGCTGGGTCAAAACATCCCAACCGCTGGGTAAAAACAACCCAATAACCGCTGGGTCAAAACAACCCAACCACCAGGTCAAATCAACCCAACCGCCGGTCAAAATAACCCAACTGCCGGTCAAAACAACCCAACCGCTGGGTCAAACAACCCAATAGCTGGGTCAAAACAAACCAACCGCTGGTTCAAAACAAACCAACCGCTGGTTCAAAACAACCCAATTGCTGGGTCAAAACAATCCAACCGCGGGGTCAAAACAACCCAACAGCTGGGACAAAACAACCCAACAGCTGAGTCAAAACAACCCAACAGCTGGGTCAAAACAACCCAGCAGCTGGGTCAAAACAACCCAACCGCTGGGTCCAAAACAACCCAAGCTGGTCAAAACACCCAACCGTTGGTCAAAACAACCCAATTGCTGGGTTAAAACAACCCAACGCGCTTGGTCAAACAACGCCACAAGCTGTCAAAACAACCCCGACCGCTGGGTCAAAACAACCCAACAGCCGGGTCAAAACTACCCAACCGCCGGGTCAAAACAACCCAACCGTTGGGTCAAAACAACACAACCGCTGGGTCAAAACACCCCAACCGCTGGGTCAAAACAACCCAAAAGCTTGGTCAAAACAACCCAACCGCTGGGTCCAAACAACCCAACCGCTGGGTCAAAACAAACCAACCGCCGGGTCAAAACAACCCAAAAGCTGGTCAAAACAACCCAACTGCCGGGTCAAAACAACCCAACCGCCGGTCAAAACAACCCAACCGCCGGTCAAAACAACCCAACCGCCGGTCAAAACAACCCAACCACCGGGTCAAAACAACCCAACCGCCGGTCAAAACAACCCAACCACCGGGTCAAAACAACCCAACCGCCGGTCAAAACAACCCAACCACCGGGTCAAAACAACCCAACCGCCGGTCAAAACAACCCAACCACCGGGTCAAAACAACCCAACCGCCGGTCAAAACAACCCAACCGCAGGGTCAAAACAACCCAAAAGCTGGTCAAAACAACCCAACAGCTGGGTCAAAAAAACCCAACAGCTGGTTCAAAACAACCCAAACGCTGGTTCAAAACAACCCAACCGCTAGTCAAAACAACCCAACCGCTAGTCAAAACAACCCCACCGCCGGGTCACAACACCCAAAAGCTTTTCAAACAACCCAACTGCCGTGTCCAAACAACCCCAACCGCCTTCCAAACACCCCAACCGCGCCGTCAAACAACCCAACCCACCGCCGTTCAAAACAACCCAACCGCTGGGTCAAAACACCCAAAAGCTGTCAAACAACCAACCGTCTGGTCAAAACACCCAACCACGTGTCAAACAACCCACCGCCGGTCAAACACCCCAACTGCCTTTCAAAACAACCCAACCGCTGGGTCAAACAACCCAAAAGCTGGTCAAAACAACCCAACCGCTGGGTCAAAACAACCCAAAAGCTGGTCAAAACAACCCAACCGCTGGTCAAAACAACCCAACCGCTGGGTCAAAACAAACCAACCGCGGGGTCAAAACAACCCAAAAGCTGGTCAAAACAACCCAACAGCTGGGTCCAAAAAACAACCCTATAGCTGGGTCAAAACAACCCAACAGCTCGGTCAAAACAACCCAATAGCTGGGTTTGTCCCTTTTTTTCCAAATTCCAACAAAACACAATTCCATAAATATATCTTACACAGTTTCACAGTCCTCCTCCCTGAAACAACAACAGAGAATTATACGGCTTGTGATACAAATATAACCTTGATCCTTAAAAACAATCAAGAAACTGTCAAATGTGAAAAGTTTGAAGTAGTGTCATTTTATGGGAGCATAAAGGAACATAATTTACAGGTGAAGTCGTGGCCTATGGTTAGAGAGTCGGACTCATAACCAAAGGTTGTGGGTTCGAGTCTCGTACCTGCAGGGATTGTAGGTGGGGGGAGTGACTGTACAGCGCTCTCTCCCACCTTCAATACCACGACAAGGTGCCCTTGAGCAAGGCACCGAATCCCCCAACTGCTCCCCGGGCGCCGCATCATAAATGGCTGCCCACTGCTCCGGGTGTGTGTTCACGGTGTGTGTGTGTTCACTGCTGTGTGTGTGCACTTTGGATGGGTTAATGCAGAGCACTAATATGGCACATACTTGGCCACATGTCACTTCACTTCACTTCATAATAAACAGGGTCTGTCGTGATTCATTATTCTGATTCAGTGACTACAACATCATTAAAACAGCGAAGATATGATCTGAAAACAAACTTTTTCCTGAATTTTCACTTTTTAATGTTTTTTCTTTTCTTCGGTTATAACAAATAATATCTGATATTATCAAGAGAACTTTCCATTTTATCATTTTGTAAACATTATGAGAATGTTTCTTTTGAATGTTCTCTGAACGTTCTGTAACAAGTGGTGCTCTTCGGTCACTTTTACATTTCAGGGGTCCGGTCACTTTTGACTGTGAAGACCACAAGTGTGGCCCCCAAATGAGGAGCACCAGAGGGGTAAAAAACGTTCCACGAATGATGTATAAATAATGCTAAGATCACATAACTTTAAATTAACATTCTATTAATGTTACTGGAAGAACGTTTGTTCATAATTTTGAGAGAACCTTGCCAGAACATTCAGAGAACGTTCCTTGTTAGCTGGGGATGTAAAGGCCATAAATAGTATTTTAGCTTAGAATACTGTAACATCTTATAGCAATAAGAGTTCTTCATTTGACTTTCCCCTCATATTATTTACTGTTCATGCAATGAGATAAATAATTGCTTTTGTTTTGCAATTTATATTACCTCTTATCAATAACTTCTTAATAACTATTTATTCTTAATAAAGCAGAGCTGACACAGATTAGAAAATGCTGGGGGAAAAAAAACAAGAGTACAATTTTCAGAACACCGCTGGAAAATTAGAATAGAGTGTCAGTGTGAAGCTGTTCTCATCTCAGTCTAGTCTGTATTGAGCTCTTGATCAGACACTTTGGGGATCTGAAGCTGTTCAGTCGCTCCACCATAATAACGATAACTTCTCATCAGACCTGGGACAGATACAGCAGATCACACAGAAGAAAAACTTAATCTTGAGGACATACAGTATGTTTAAGCTGCACTGATGTCACACTTCACATTCGTTTGATAAACATATCTGATCTTAATATCATCAAATGAAATCCAAATATTAAAAAATAACATCATCAAAATCTACCAGCATGTTTACGTATCTCTACTGTAATTTTTAGCTCATATATTTTAAAAAGAAAATTTACAAATGAGATTTAAAGCAACAATGATCATGTCAAATGTTTCATTCTCACCATGATGCTTTTTCCTTTTGTTGACGCAGCGACGAATCACAGAAAAGACTGCAACTAGAACTAGAGCTGATATTACTATTCCTACTGTAACAGGCCACTGAGATTCTGTTTCACAGCCAGAGCATCTGCCATCTGCAGAACGATGATTAAAAAAATAAAAACAAAATCAGTATATGGAAACTTGAACTGAAATTGCTTGATCTATTTCAGCATTAGGATTACCTGTTATCAAATGTGAGAGTGACTTGCAGGATGCAAATTACCCGAGCAAACATTTAAACAAAAAAACAGCCTAATTTTCAGTGAATCAAAGACATGCATTTATTGTTTGGATGAAGCAAGAACATAATGTTAGTTAAATGATAAAGTTGCCAGAAACATACTTTACACCAGTATGAAACACAACTGGCACTTGCATTATTAGCTTGTAAATTAGCGTTGTAAAAAAAAGTAGCATTTTATTTGAAACTTAACATCATCCAATGGTGTGTAATAAAACGTTTGATATAAATAAATATAATTATTAAGAAGAATATACTTAGATGTATGACTTAGAGCAAAGTGGGGAGTTTGTACGAATCAGTGAAGATTCATTAGTTTAGGATTAGCTGTGAAAGTGAAATATATTTTATGGTAATCTTTTCATTGAAGTTTTTTAATATATCTGTAAGACACACATTTTTGCTTTATTAAATTTCTACATATAGGCTACTAATTCTTTTTTTATATTACAATAAACAGACAGAGCATCATTGAGAATAATCAGATCTTACAATGAATGGACAAAAGCATATTTATAATTTAACATTAACCAAATTAACAAATGTGTGAAATGTCATATTAAAGGGGTCACTGGATGCCCATTTTCCACAAGTTGATTCTTAAGGGTCTTAACGAAAAGTCTATATCATATTTTGGTTAAAAGTTCTCAATGGTAGTGTAAAAAACAAATTTTTTACCCTGTCAAAAACAGCTATTTTCATATCAAGCCGTTTTTGTAGCATTTCCCTTTAAATATTAATGAGCTCTGCTGACCCCACCCCCCCTCTCTTCCGAGCTGCTCTCAGAAAGACAGTTTACTTTAACCACATTCATCGTGAAACTTGCTATCTACACATTATTGAAAGGCCTTTGCCAAAGATTCATTAAAAAACATATTCGACTCATGTAGAGGACTGGCTCATGAATGATTCGCTCAACATAATGCGTCCATGTAGAGCGGGGCGCTTCCCTTCAGAACAAATGGACTCCCCTGCGTCTTCAACGGCTCAGAGTCGGGAGTAAATGACCACTGCTTGTTCATTATTACATCCACAACAACACCTCAATCGCTTTAGGCGTCATCTTGGTCTCCATCTTCTCCGCGGTGAAACCACGGCGGACTGGATTGACAGTCACTCGTGCGGAGCTAAGGTAAGATGCCCATCTCCTTTGGGGTATTGCTTGGGAAAAAATGCTACTGTCAATCAAACGATCGTGGGAGGGGCCTGTCTTTGTGACATCACACAGACAGTCATCTGAGATCGGCTCGATTTGAGAAATGGGTTAGATTTTTAGTAATTAAAAAACACTGGTGGATTTTTATCATTATAGGGTTGTTGTGTACACACACTGCCAACACACGTTTCAGTTCAAACTACTTGTAAAAGTGCATGTAGAATCATATGACCCCTTTAATGCACAATAACCTCATTTAGAATGAATAGAGAGATATTTTAGATTGATGGGCTGATGTATACATCCAATTTTGTCCTTGATGTATAGCGTTACGAATCACCAAATCATAATCCTCATCATGTATGATGATATTTACCCCATTCTACGGACACTGGTTCTGTCCGGCTGCTGTGAATGACAAAACAGTCATAAGATCCTTTGTCTTTTCTGTCGATCTCCACACTAGATCTCATCTGAAAGGTTTCATCATCATTTGGTCTGATTCCAGAAGATGTTTGGTTGTCAAGAACAGATTCATTCCATCTGATGTACATCTCAATATCTCTGGGATAGAAACCAGTGGCCAGACAGCTCAGAACCAGCTTACTTTGATCAGGAGCGTTCTTCACAAACACACGAACATCTGGTGAAGCTGGAGTTCCGAAAATAATAATAATGCTAAAACAGTTATCAAGAGTCTTTCTCATGTGTGAAATAAATATCCTTGTACTTAGATTCCTAAGAAACTTAGTTAGCTGCATGTGATCCATTGTGACAGACTTAACTTCTGCTGCTACTTACTTCACTGCAAAATTAAGATCAGATTTTCTAATAGCTTTCATATATTTTCATAATTTAAACAAATTAGTTTTTTTTTTTAACAATGTGAAGGGCTGCGGTTGAAAAACCCAAACCCAGAATGTTCAAATGAGAATATAATGAGTAAAATTAGAATAATGCTGGCCTCAACAGTTTTATATTTGTAACTCTTCATTACTACTGACCTGTCATTTAATAATGATAAATCACCTCTGTATCAAATTAGAAACAGCTTCCTGAAGTTCAAAAACACAAACACACACAAAGACAGGAGCTCATTAAATGAATCTGACTCTTTTTTGTGTTATTAAACGTGGAGATCCAGTCCAGGCAGTTCTTGAGGAATTCTTGAAGTTTTACTTGATGGTCCCGCTTGATTTTGGTATTTGGACTTTTATCAGAAAACTGTAAGGTGTCAGAATTAAAGGCAACACAATCCTCTCCTCCAAATCCATATTCATCAATCGGCGTCAGATTCACTGTTCCATCAGGAAGCTTCTCCAGCTCACAGCCAATCACTCTCTGAAGAACAGAACGCTCTACAATCACAGAACAATAATGATGAGAAACTTAAATCGATGCATATTTGTACTGATGTGAGTATAGGACACACTGTGGCTACTCACACTGTTTTTGTTCAATGTATGACACCTTGTGAAAAAGTCCAATAAAGTTTCATAACTGGTGATAATGAAGAAGGGAAAGCATAAACTCACCAGACGACTCAAGTGCATTTGACAGAATCCTGATCAGGTCTAGATACCAGTCTCTAGTTTCAGGTGGTCCTTCAGGAGCTTTGTCCCAGTCGTCTACAGTCAGATTCTCTCTCATCCAGACTCGTTCTTCAATGCTGTAGTGAGAGATCTGTATGTGATCAGACTCACCCACAGCACTGAACACTAGCAGTGTGTCTGATTTGATCATGATTGTAAACATGTAGTGGAGGTAGTGCTTCTCTGAGAAAGACAGAAATGACAGGAGACACTTTTTGTCCTGCTAGCACTGATCTATATGAATAAATGCGGCCATATATACCGGCAGACCGGTGTGAAAGATGGAGACCATGATTACTAGGGACAAACTTATAGTAACTTACAGTATAGCATCACTAGCCTTCAAAAAGCCCACTGAAAATTGAATGATGAAAAGTTAAATCTACAAATAAAAATAAGATTCCTAAAAAAAAAAAAATTAGATTTAAGGTTCATGTTTGTTTAACAAATACATTTTGTGCATAAAGATGGACAAGTTCCAATTATTGATAATGTCAATTATAATAATAACTACGGAGCCCCGCACATGACATGCAAAAACAATTAAATAAATCGTACGCACGATTTACTAATTTGTTCCCTCGATGTACTAAAACGTGCACACGATTACAATTTCGTTCCCTTAATTTGCTCATTTGTTTCCTCGATTTGCTAAATCGTGCGCACGATTACTATTTTGTTTCCTCGATTTACTAATTCGTATGCAGCGAGTTTTAGCAAATCGAGGGAACGAACTAGTAAATCATTGCTTCACAATTTATAAATCAAGGGAACCAATAGTAAATCATGCGCACAATTTGTAAATCGAGGGAACGAAATAGTAAATAGTGTGCACGATTTAGCCTACTATTTTTTTTTCCTGCATGCCATGTGCAGGGCTCCGTAAATAACAAACCAGTGAAGCGTTATTTTAATATCTTTAATATAAGTGTTTTCCTAAATTCAACCAACAAGGCTAGATAGGTCCGTGGTCTGCTTTTCACATTTTTTAAATCAGACAAACAAAGGAAATTTGTCTAGTTAGCGGACTAGTAAACAGGACTAATCAGAGTTGGGGCCAGTCCACACATATGTAAACGATATAGGTAAACATGCGCTAGATGGAGGATATTTGTTTTTGAAATTCCCAGCCTTGTCTGTCACAGTACATTACACTAAAATTTTTTTTAATTTAAAACATTTAAAATAAAGGGCACAATGTATTTTATTAATATGGGGGAATTTTCTGTAGGGATTTTTTTGTGTGTGTTTTACCTGTACTTTTCATTTTACTTCATTGCGTTGAGTTAAAGGGGTCATAGGATGCTACATGCACTTTACAAGTTGTTTGAACTGAAATGGGTGTTGGCAGTGTGTACACAACCACCCAATAATGATAAAAATCCAAACAGTGTTTTTTAATCTGGTTAAATGTTTTCCCCTTCCTCAAATCGAGCCGATCTCAGAAATGCTGTCTGTGTGACGTCCCAAGACAGGCCCTCCCACGTAGTTTGATTGACAGTATGTTTCAGCACAGACCTTAGTGTGTGTTGGACTGAGTGTCGTACCTTAGACCCTCCCTGAGTGAGCGCTCATCAGTCCGCTATTGTTTCGACGCTGGAGCAGGTGTAGACCAGAATGACTCCTAAGCGATTGAGGTGTTCTGTTGTTTGGATGTAATAATGAATATAGCAATCTTCATTTACTCCCGACATCTGAGCCGCTGAAGACGCAGTGGATTACATTTGTTTCTGAAGGGAATGCGCTCCCGATCTACATAAATGTGTTTATGTTCGCGCAAATTATTCGTGATCCAGCCTCATCTATAGAAGAAGTGAGTATAAGGTTTTGTAATGAATCTTTGCAAATCGGCTTTACTATTAATGTGCTAATTAGCAAGTTTCACGAAGCCGGCGGCTAAAGTAAACGTCTCTCTGAGAGTGGCTCTGAAGAGAGGGGCGGGGTCAGCAGAGCTCATTAACATTAAAAGGAAAATGCTACAAAAACGGCTTAATCTGAAAAGAGCTTGTTTTTGACAGGGAAAAATTTGTTTTTTACACTACCATTGAGAATTTTAACCAAACTATGTTACAGACATATGTTTTCATTAAGACCCTAAAGAATCATAAAAAACTGTGGAAATGGCATCCCCATGACCCTTTAATGTTCTTAAATGACTGATTGTTCGGACAATTACCTAAAGTAGCCTACTTTTTGCTTTTTATTTATTTATTTTTATACAGTGTAGTATAAACACAACAATATGCGACCGTGGTTAAACTGCCCAAATATAAGATGAAAACCACGGACCGCGTGTGAAAATGCAAGATGAAGAAAAAATGAATTTCAATGTTTTTGGATTTTCTCGCAAAAATTCTCGGAAGAACGCACTGAAATACAATTTTCTCTCTCCTCTTATTTTCTTTTCTTAGGTGCTCCGTATAGAATTGTCTACATTTGTCTGTAAGCATCTGTCGATCAGAAGTTAGACTATGAAACTAATAAACTGCGCTTACCTTGCTGTGCATCTCTTAAAACAGCGGAAAAGAAAAAACAAATAGGAAAAACAATTCTTATATCTACATAAAACATATTTAAACGAGAGCATGTGAACCACGTTTGTCCTTTAAATTTCAGACGAGTGTCCTGTTTGTTTAAATGACTCGAAATACTTGCTTGACAGGTTCGTTTCCTCATTTAAATTCATTGGCAACAGTATATATTTAAAAACACTCATATCATGCTCTCATCACTAGTATGTATAGTTTTTTTTAAATAAAATGAAAAGTGTCTCTATTGAAAAACAAGATTTTTTTTTCCGTAAACTAACTTGCATTGATGAATCATTCACACAATAACAGAAATATGAATTAAGTAGAAATTGAGTCCACTTTAATTTCACATTGATTCAATGCACCGTATTCAGTGTGTATATAAAAACACACAACATTCACAATAAAGAATGATTTTATGACTTTGCAAAACAGTGATTTTCTTAATATTACTTTTAGACGCTGAAACTGGTTGTTGATGTTTTATTTGCTGAAGAATTAGACGTTTAACAAAGTTTTATTAACTGATAATCAAAGTTGTTATCGTGGTTTGATTATCGTTTAGCTTATAATGATACAAAACGTCACATGTGCTCTTGATATTAAACATTACATGATTTTATTAGTATTTTTGTTTTGCTTTCCAGAACAATTTTTAAAGATACATTACCTTATTTAAAAATACGCCTCTACTCTACATTCTCAGAAAAAAGGTACAAAAGCTGTCACTTGGTCGGTACCTTTTCAAAAGGTACACTTTTGTACCTTTAAGGTACTAATATGGACTGTTTAGGTACAAAGGTGTACCTTTTGAAAAACTACCACCCCAGTAAGAGCGTTTGTACCTTTTTTTCTGAGAGTGTATGGTTCGGCTCTACTTCTCCTAGTTCAAAGACAATTAGATGAGAATAGTTTTAATTATCATATTTAAAGGTCTTAAATTTTGTTTTCACACGTTGCATTCATATGAGCTGCGTGAAATGTCTGATATTGGTGAAGATATTCATGTCATGTTGCAGCATGTCCAGTACATAAACACACACACTCACACTTCATACATTTATTTATGATATTGCACACTGAACATAACACATCGTACAAACAGGCACCTTTTGTCTGTGTCAAACTCTTATATATTTGATCCCTGAACTAAACCTGGGATTATTGCTAGCACCATAATCATGATTATTCAAGTTACAGGATCTTATACGTATATCACTATATAGAGTTCCATAATAATAACACTTACAGTACTGTAGATGATGTATTGCATTGAAGAGTGTAACACTGTGACATTGATCTTTTAGGTTCTGTGTGCAACTGCTAATAACAGTGAATAAATTGTGTCTAAGAGCACTTTTGATCGGACCACCGATGCTTTGAATCGTTTCAAGCAGCTCTCACTCGCTGGACTGGGGATCTGAACAATCACTCCAACTTAACTGGGTAACTTCTCATCAGAGCTAGGAAAGATTACAAAGAATATAATAACTTAATCTTGAGTACATAAATACCATGTTCTTGTATGTTTATGTCAAGCTGCAATGATGCCGCACTACACATTTGTTTGATAAATATTATGGATAATCTTGTAGTCTGTGTCATTAAATGAAACTCAAATAATGAAAATAATCAAAAACTCACCATCATAAAATTACTTTCACCATGTTCACATACATAGTTATGCCGTCATATACTGTCAAACTGTTCACACATATTTAAAATATCTTTTAAAAAACCCATAACGAAATGTCATTTTTGATATAAATGTCTTTAATGTAATTTTGATACATTTAATACAAATATGGTGAATTATAGTATCAATTTCTTTCAAAAAATACATTAGTAGTGTAGGTATAGGTAATTCTGTTTGTGCATGTATTAATTGACCTGGTCAGATGCAGATATTCTGCCAGTCTTCAGTGGGTCACAGCTGGAGTATAAAGCAAACATTACAATGCCGCATGTGGCTGCACTGCTCACAATCAGACACAGACCCACCTGATTAACCAGCAGCACCCTGCAGCACAAGAGTGGGAACAGAAATATGTAAGTGTTCTTGTAAACCATAACTGTGATGTGTTATCATCACTATTAGGAGAAACTTAATGGTAAACAAAACTAAATGTAGAAGATTGAAAAGGTTATTTTAGATGGTAAAAAAGACAGATTTTATTGATTTATTCTCTCACAGTTGGGCTTGTTTCTCAGTCCTGCATGATATGTAATGCTGTACTTGAGCTTGATTGGCTCCATACATGGCTAACCAGACCATAGTGCCGCCCACTGTGAAACTCCAGAATGAGTAGCGTCTCTGAGGGTTTATGGCAAAACTAACACACACAGAGAGAATGAGCAATAGAATAATTAATAAACATTTAATTTAACTTGAAAATTTGACAGATTTCAAAACATTTGATAATGTTCATACTCATTCAAATTAATGCGGGATCCATTGTTGGCAATCTCCAAAACTCTGGCAGGCCCTCCTGCCAATATGGTGCCCTGAATGAGGACTGCAATGAACCCAGAGAGCATGACTACAATCTGAAACACATCTGTCCAGATTACAGCCTTCATACCACCCAGCAGGAAAACACAAACACAACATTATGTTGACAAACAAACATTTACATGGTCATATCACAGGCATAATCATAAATTCAAATTACTGAGCAAAACTGTTTTCTATTTAAATCCAGATCTGGAAAGATTTCACACTGGCCTACCAATGTTGTGTAAAATGTGCAGATGAGCCCAGTTGAGAAGAGAGATGCCCACATATTTAGACCTGTGGCTTGATTCAGAAAAGAAGAAAAAGGTTGATTTGAATATTGCAAATGTGCAAAAACAAACACAACTTCAAACCACTCACATGGGATCCAACTTGATGGATTGAGATACGATAGACACTTGAAGCCAAGAAACTCAGAGTAATTCCGTTTAAAACAGAGGAAATCACTAACCCTGATTCAAGATGACTGCAGGAGCAAAGATCACTATTCCAGAAAGTACCAAACAACCTTAGAGTTACATATCCATTAGACACAAATATAAAACATATAAACACAGAGTATGCACTTATTTTATGCAAATACAAATGTAAATATTGAGAATTGAAAGTTAACATGTACAGGTATCTTCCCAGCTTTAGTGATCAGTATTCGACATATACATTTTATTAATTGCTTTAATAGTAGCTAATCAGCTCATGGGGAGTTAACTAACCATAACTAGTTATAATTAACTTTTCATATTTTAGATCCACTGTAGATATTGAGCTGACCACTCAGGGTCAACCGTCTTGTTAATTCTAAGAACGTTAATTTCCTGGTTAAGGGAAATACTTTCTTACTGTACAATTCTATAATCTTGTAACGTAAATCTGCATGATTATCGACTCCGGTTATGAGTAAACAATGAACATGTCAAGTGTGATACAAGTAAGGTTTTTATTAACTACATAAACACTTAAAAACTAGTCTAACATACTACATAAACAAATAAACTGGTCTAACACACATCCACTCACACAACACACCCCTACAGTTGGTATGGACAGTTAAAGTGTTTAATTAACTCAGCAATAGAACGAGGCTAAAGAAATTGATGTTTAATGGAAACTTTGCATTATAATTCAACAGATCAAGCCTCAGGATACGTCAAATTCTGAGTTCACACACACTTGGTAAAAATTTGTAACGATACTTAATGTATCATTAATAAGATTAAGTTTGATACTTGCGAGTCTCGTCGGTCTGAAAGAGATTCCTGATGCAAATCTTAAAGCTTCCCGTAGATTTTTGCTGAATTCGGGTCGATGAGAAGATCCAGTTTGAGTCAGTGTCACTTGATGTATGGAAAGGACTAGGCCGAAGAAAAGTCCTGGCACAGATGCTTTGGTATCCTGCAGCGTTTTTCTCACATCTTCTTAGCTTCTGACCGAACCACTGACTGGTGCGGGTCCCTGGAGCCGGGCCTTTAATGTCGGAGAAGATCTCCGCCTTTCAAGTTGGGCTTGTCCAATGAGCAAAATGGAGTTTCCGAGCGGGAGGTGGCAATTGCTGGTGGGTTTACGACCCTTTGTTCTCTAAGAATGGTAATTTGCAAATGGACTTAAATCGAAATTATTAACGACTCTCAGGGCCCTAATATATATTGCCTATGTACCAACATACAATATACACGCTTGTTTCGATCATAAAAAAAGCGAATTCATAGATACTAGACATGAACATGTGGTTATACTTAACTAGTGGTCTATATACACATGAATAAACAGCCGAACACTACTACAACAGCAATATCACCCATCTCTACAGTATGTATACACAATGACCAAAGGATGGGTATTCAATCAAAGAAAGGTTTTCCTATGATTTAATTAGAGAACAGTCCATTTCTCTGTGCATTGTGTGTCTTTCTTATGAGGAAAATGCAGGTAGTTTATCCCCTGCATTCCTTTTAGGTCATAAAACCAGTGATATCCTGATTAGTTGTCATGGTGACCAAGGTGGGGAATGGTGTTCAGCCGAAATCCTGGCATCCAGTATACTGAGTGAGGGGACTGTGACGATTTGTAAACCTAATGAATAATTGATTTGTTAAATACAAAATAAAAATTAGTGTGTCAGATTGGTCGAGACGCTACAAACAATATAGTACTTAAATAAATTATATATTATTTCCATTTACTGTTTTGATGATTGATGATTTTTTCGTTCCCAAGAGCTGCATCCTTCTGCCAAACCTCATTCCTAAATACTGACACACAGTTACATTTATTAGAAGCCGGTGTTCACACGCACACACACACACACACCGACACACATGGTTGGGTCCAAAGCACTGCTATTAGGGGACATATTAAATACATACAATAAAATTTGTTAGGGAAACTGTGTATAAAAGTAGAAAAACTTCAAATAAATGATTCACTAATGGGCGTAATTATACATGTATTACAGTAAATCAACTAAAAACAACATACAATTAAATGGAAAGATCTCTCCTCCGCCATCTATATATCTCATATATCTATTTTTATTTTATTTTTTCAGGTAAGTGTAACAGACCAACATTACCCATTTTCAGTTTAGTTTAACTCTACTAATACTAAACAAAAATGAATAAAAACTGAATACGACATTTTTAAAAAACAGACAACAAAGCTACCTATATAATTATCTAGATATATTAACTACAAAAAATTACAACTTTACAACTGATTTATCTCCTCTATATTGTCAACATTAATTTTATTTCTATGTTAAAATATGTTCTGACAAAAGTACCTGTTTGCTTATGGCAGGTTGGATGTCAGTCACGGCATCCTTTCAGCTACAAGTGATTATATATATATATTATATATAAGATATAATATATATATATATAATTACTACAAAATACAACCTAATAAAAATAAAAACAGTATCTCAATGATAGTAAAATATATATGTGTGTGTGTGTATACAAGGATTTAATTTATATCAAACTATCACTAGCAAAACTACTACAAGAAAGAAATGGACAAAATCCTGACCTGACTTGAGCTGGTGATTTTGAGATGATAAAACACAGGAACAAACAGAACTGCAGCAATGAGGGAGTTGAGCGCTTGTCCCAGGCACATATAGAGGAACTTAAAGCCATATAAATATGCCTCTGATGGCACACCGAGCACTTGGACAGCTGACATAAAGCTGGCACAGAGCGACAGTCCAACGGGCACAGCATTGTTACTTCCTACTATCTCACACCTCCGGTGTCGCACCTCTTGAAGAATTAAGTTGTCCACGTTAGAGCGATCCGGGGTCTTCCTCAGAGACTGGAATAGCCCGATGGCCACCGACACCCCCAGCATAGCAGCAAATACTGCATAGTCCACCAAAGAGAAGTCCAGTGTGTCAGAGTCTGAAGCCATAGCGCTGTCTGTTTAGACTCAGATGTCAGAGCCTAAATGAGTGGAGTCCTTCTATTCAAGAAGCTTTCAGCTGTAACAACAATCCCAGAAATCACAATGCATTCTCAGTCAGCCCCCTGTTATGTTCTCTTGACTTTCAAACACTGGGGCTCATGCAGTGCACAGTGTCATTTAAGGTAAGAGCAGATGAATTGATTGAGTACAAAATAAGATATAATTCTATGGTTTGTCTCTAACCTCGTTCTGTCTACAATAGTTTATTGTTTTCATCGAACTTCACCCCCACACCTATTTCTACCTGTTCTACCATCTGTGCTCAGTCAACTGATCTACCATCCCCTCTCTGTTACTACTGGACACCGCTTAAGTGGTTAGGAGTGTTTTGGAAAGACCAATTGTCCACAGGCCAACACATGATTAACATCAACCCGACAGCATCAGCGTGAAGTTGGTTTAAAGAGATGGTCACGATCCACTGGTGATCCCTTTTTTGTGCCCGCTAGCATACCTCGTCCCGTGAGTGAGCATTATTTCAAGTAGAGTTGGATTTATTTTCCTGGGCTGATAATTTGGATAATCGAAGACCGTCTGACGGGAGGGGAATTAGGAAATAATGTCATACAGTATAACAGTATATGAAGGGAGGAGTATGTTGTGATTGGCATAGCAGAGGTGGAGTCATTCGACACCACAGATTCTTGTAATTATTTTATAGCCTATATATACAGTGGGTACGGAAAGTATTCAGACCCCCTTAAATTTTTCACTCTTTGTTAGATTGCCGCCATTTGCTAAATCATTTAAGTAAATTTTTTTTGCTCATTAATGTACACACAGCACCCCATATTTGCAGAAAAACACAGAATTGTTGACATTTTAATTTTGCAGATTTATTAAAAAAGTAAAATTGAAATATCACATGGTCCTAAGTATCAGACCCTTTGCTCGTATTTAGTAGAAGCACCCTTTTGCTCTAATACAGCCATGAGTCTTTTTGGGAAAGATGCAACAAGTTTTTCACACCTGGATTTGGGGATCCTCTGCCATTCCTCCTTGCAGATCCTCTCAAGTTCTGTCAGGTTGGATTTAACGTTGGTGGACAGCCATTTTTTTAGGTCTCTCCAGAGATGCTCAATTGGTTTAAGTCAGGGCTCTGGCTGGGCCATTCAAGAAGTCACAGAGTTGTTGTGAAGCCACTTTTTCGTTATTTTAGCTGTGTGCTTAGGTCATTGTCTTGTTGGAAGGTAAACCTTCGGCCGAGTCTGAGGTCCTGAGCACTCTGGAGAAGGTTTTTGTCCAGGATATGCCTGTACTTGGCCGCATTCATCTTTCCTTCAATTGCAACCAGTCGTCCTGTCCCTACAGCTAATAAACACCCCCACAGTATGATGCTGCCACCACCATGCTTCACTGTTGTGACTGTATTGGACATGTGATGAGCAGTGCCTGGTTTTCTCCACACATACCGCTTAGAATTAAGGCCATAAAGTTCTATCTTGTTCTCATCAGACTAGAGAATCTTATTTGTCACCATCTTGGATTCCTTCAGGTGTTTTTTAGCAAACTTTTCATGTGTCTTGCACTGAGGAGAGGCTTCCGTCTGGCCACTCTGCCATAAAGCCCTGACTGGTTGAGGGCTGCAGTGATGGTTGACTTTCGACAACTTTCTCCCATCTCCCGACTGCATCTCTGGAGCTCAGCCACAGTGATCTTTGGTTTCTTCTTTACCTCTCTCGCCAAGGCTCTTCTCCCCCGATAGCGCAGTTTGGCTGGACGGCCAGCTCTAGGAAGGGTTCTTGTCGTCCCAAACGTCTTCCATTTAAGGATTATTGTGCTCTTAGGAACCTTAAGTGCAGCCGAAATTTTTTTTGTAACCTTGGCCAGAACTGTGCCTTGCCACAATTCTGTCTCTGAGCTCTCAGGCAGTTCCTTTGACCTCATGATTCTCATTTTCTCTGATATGCACTGTGAGCTGTAAGGTCTTACATAGACAAGTGTGTGGCTTTCCTATTCAAGTCCAAACAGTATAATCAAACACAGCTCGACTCAAATGAAGGTGTAGAACCATCTCAATGATTATCAGAATAAATGGACAGCACCTGAGTTAAATATATGAGTGCACATGAATACTTAGGACCATGTGATTTTTCCGTTTTTCTTTTTTAATAAATCTGCAAAAATGTCACAATTCTGTGTTTTCTGTCAATATGGTTTCTGTGTGTACATTAATGAGGAAAACAATTAACTTAAATGATTTAGCAAATGGCAGCAATATAACAAAAAGTGAAAAATTTAAAGGGGTCTGAATAATTTCCGTACCCACTGTACATATATATATACAGGGGTTGCACATAGTTTTTAGTCTGTCTTTCTCCATGAGAGCACAACTGGCATTAGGTTTGGTGCTCACCCTATACAGTCTATGGTGCTTCACACTACACAGTACACTCTAAAATTGCTGGGTTAAATACAACCCAGTGCTTGGTGAAATATGGACAAACCCAGCAAATGGGTCGTTTTTGACCCAGTGGTTGGGTTAAATGTTTTACCCAACCTTCTGGGTAGTAACCCAACTGCTGTGTCAAAACAACCCAATTGCTGGGTTTTTTACCCAGCACTGGGTTGTATTAAACCCAGCATTTTTTAGAGTGTAACAACACAATTAATATAGTAATACAATATTGTTGCACTTTATTTATTTCGTTTTTTTTTAAATAAAATAATAAACTAAATAATAAAGTGTGATAATACTATTATATTTTAAAATAAAAAGTGCGTATTAAATAAAAGTACAATTATTTTATAGCACTCTAAAAAAATGCTGTTATATTTTCTACCCAACGGCTGGGTTGAGCCTGTTGTAAGGATACGAAACAGCAGACAAAATGGCCAAAGAAGCAATTAAAATGGATAATAGCATAGCAGTCACTATAAGCAGGGCAGAAGGAAAGTCTGGGATTAAGCAAGTTTGTAGGAGTAATTAGCAGAACTACTGGAACTCATGTAAAAAAGGAAGACATTTTTATAGAATACAAAGTAACATAAAACAAGGTCAAATTAATCATTATATAAATAGGAAGGACTTTATTATATATACAAGATTAAGAATGGGTCATACAAATCTTAATGCAACACTTCATATTATCGGAAAAGATAATTCTGGTTTATGTAATGTATGTCAGGAAATGGAACATTACATACATGAGCATGTTTTGATTAGACGTAAAGCATATGAACAGGAAAGAACTGAACTTATGAGTATATGCAAGCTTCGGGTATTATGGAATTGACCTTATATAATATTTTAAAGGCAGGAGTAGAATTTAATAAAATAATTATAGCGTTAATGAAGTTCTTGAGAAATAGCGGTCTAAAGAACAGAATATAGAAAATCTTCCTTGTGTTCCAGCTTCGTCACACTCCAGTACAGTAGGTGGCGGTGTGCACCTTTCCAGTTGGTTTGCAACCCGCCAATAAACTCACAGAAGAAGAAGAAAGAAGACGCAATAACTCAGTCAACAGGATTTTATAAGTATTAATTGTTATTCTTGCCGGTGAAACTGGCGTTACATAAGAATATAACATATCAAGCTTTTTTGTATATATATAGATATATTATATAGATTTTTTTTTTTTTCTAAGTTTTGTTCTCCCACTCCTGGTCCACACTGCCGTAATATAGGATTGGCGGTAATGCACCTTAACGTAGTTCCACCACGCCATAAAAACAAGAAGAAGAAGAAGGGCGAGCAACACCCCAGCAGGCTGGCGCAGGAAAAGGTTGGTAGTATTACATTATATATTAAATTATTACATTGTATATTAGATTCGGTGCCTGAAAATGACTTCGACTAATAAAATGAGATGTTTAAGACTTTCTCCTCAATATCTGCTTTCATTGTTCAAATGACCGCATCCGATACAAACTTGAACGTAAATACTGTCACTCTCTGAAACCAGAGTGATTAGCAAAAATGCTAACGAGAATGTTTCTGAAAAGGAAAAATAGAATGAAAATGTTTCTACAGTTCCAGAGTGTTCCCTTTTAACACTTTATCTTAGGAAATTTAGCCACGAGTCAAATGTTAAGCGTGCTGTCAGAACTAAGAAAACCAACATCAGGTGTGAATTTGTGTATTATATTTATGTATAGACAGACAGACATACACAATTACAATCATATTGTGATTATTACAATTTTTATGTTTCTCTCTCCTCTCTCCTCTATATATAGATAGAGAGAGAGAGAGAGAGCGAGATAGAGATACAGCAACATATAGACAGATTTGATTGATATCACGTTTCTGAAGTACTGTAATAGAAATATTGGCTTAACTCTCTCTCTGTAATGCTAAGATTAGTTAATACTGTGAGAACAAGGGCCTTCAAAATCCCTTATTTTTTTCTGTTATTTGAGGTCTGCATTTTTCTGTGAAATGTATTACTCGTGCAGAAATTGTGTTACTCATGCATGAATGGAGCACTGAACACTGTGTATCAGAAGATGCTCAAAACCCAGTAGAGAGCCCAATAACATCTAGTCCTAAATACATTTTATGATTCAGCCTCATGATTAGCATGCGTTTAGTTTTTGTCTTTCTCTCATTAGAATTTGTTTATACACTACACGTTAATGTCCTGTGTGATCGCAACACATATTCTGACACTTTCAATATGGTCATCGTCTCAACCATACCTCTGCAGGGAAGTCCCAGGAATGCCGAAGAAATTCCAGGGTGAGAATTCCAAATCGGCCACCGCGAGGGCCCGGAAGGCTGAGGCCAAAGCAGTCGCTGATGCACGCAAACAGAAGGAGCTGGAGGACGCGCTCTGGCAAGATACCGACAAACATGTCATGAAGAAAGAGCAGAGGAGGGTAGGACTGATTACTTGGTTCAACAACTTATGTCCTTAAGAACAGGGAAAGTGATATCTGTTAGGGTCAAATGAAAATGATGATCCAGCAGGCCTTTGATATATGTCATGTACCATTACTGTGATTAGATTTTGTCTCCAGCATCCACCCCTAATTGGCAGTACCTTAGAAAGCAGAAGAGAAATACAGTACAGCAGTGCCTAGTATAAACACAAGGTGGCAGTAAAGATCTTCGTCTCTACAGACCAGTACCTTCATAGCATTTAAGAAAGTTTGACATTGAAATTGTTCTAAATGAAGTAGTTAGTAGTACCCGGTGAGACATTGCTATCCATTAGAAGTCACAGGAAAATAACGTCATGACAAAGCTAGTTGGCACCATAAGAATAAGAACACCCTTCACCTGGGACTAGCCTGGGCTGCAGTTCTCAAAAGCATTTTGAGCTAAGTTGATCGTAGAGACCATTGGTGGCAATGGTTAAACAATCTACTTAGGCTTATGATGCTTTTGGGAAATGCAGCCCTGAACTGTGATATCAGCATATAAGGAAAATATAAGATATATGTAACAAAGAAAAAGTTATTTTGAGTTCTCCATATACGAAAAAGTCATTTTGAGTTCTTCAAAATCAAATTGCTAACTGTAGAAATGTCTATTATGAAATGATGAAATATTTGGCATTTATACACTAAATGTAAAACATTTGGGGTTGGTAACAGTACATTTTTTTAAAGCCTCTTATGCGCACAAAGGCTGCGTTTATTATCAAAAACACAATAAATGTAATGTGTGAAATATTATTACAATTGAACATAATTGTTTTCTATTTTAAGATATTTTAAAAATGAAGTTTATTCCTGTGATGCAAAGCTGAATTTTCAGCATCATTACTCCAGTCTTCAGTGTCACATGATACTTCAGAATTCATTCTAATATGCTGATTTGGTGCTCAAGAAATATTTATTATCAATGTTGAAAACAGTTATGCTGCTTCTATTTTTGTGGAAACCATGATACATTCTTTTTTTTATCATCTTTGAGGAATAGAAAAGTTCAAAAGTATGGCATTTACCGAATTAAAATATATATATATATTTTGTAGCATTAAAAATGCATTTACTGTCACTTTTGATCAATTTAATACATCATTGCGGAGTCAAAGAGACTACTTTAAAACTATAGTGTTATTGCTTGGGGGGGGGGGGGGGGGGGGACACATAGCGTCAAAGTGGAAAGATGCTACTACCCATGTTAACCAGATAAACTTTGCCCCTTGTTCCTAATTGACATGATGATATGGAATTGTTTTTGAATTCTGTACTAAATGTACAGAAAATTGATTCCCTCTGCGCCCATGTTTTTCATGGTACAGGTGCATCTCAATAAATTAGAATGTCGTGGAAAGTTCATTTATTTCAGTAATTCAACGCAAATTGTGAAACTCGTGGATTAATAAATTCAATGCACACAGACTGAAGTAGTTAAAGTCTTTGGATCTTTTAATTGTGATGATTTTGGCTCACATTTAACAAAAGCCCACCAATTCATTATCTCAACAAATTAGAATATGGTGACATGACTATAAGCTAATCAACTCAAAACACCTGCAAAAGTTTCCTGAGCCTTCAAAATGGTCTCTCAGGTTGGTTCACTAGGCTACACAATCAAGGGGAAGACTGCTGATCTGACAGTTGTCCAGAAACAATCATGGACACATCCAAGCATGTTAACAGAACGTTGAGTGGAAGGAAAAGTGTGGAAGAAAAAGATGAACAACCAACCAAGAGAACCGAAGCCTTATGAGGATTGTCAAGCAAAACGATTCACGAATTTGAGTGAACTTCACAAGGATTGGACTGAGGCTGGGGTCAAGGCATCAGGAGACACCACACACAGACGTGTCAAGGAATTGGCTACAGTTGTCGTATTCCTCTCGCTAAGCCACTCCTGAACCACAGACAACTTCAGAGGAGTCTTAGCTGGGCTAAGGAGAAGAAGAACTGTTCTGTTGCCCAGTGGTCCAAAGTCCTCCTTTTCAGATGAGAGCAAGTTTTGTATGTCATTTGGAAACCAAGGTCCTAGAGTCTAGAGAAAGGGTGGAGAAGCTCATAGCCAAAGTTGCTTAAAGTCCAGTGTTAAGTTCCCACAGTCTGTGATGATTTGGGGTGCAAATGTCATCTGCTGGTGTTGGTCCATTGTTTTTTGAAAACCAACGTCAATGCACCCGTTTACCAAAAAATTTTGGAGCACTCTATGCTTCCTTCTGCTGACCAGCTTTTGGAAGATGCTGATTTCATTTTCCAGCAAAATTTTGGCACCTGCCCACACTGTCAAAAGCACCAAAAATTGGTTAAATGACCAAGGTGTTGGTGTACTTGACTGGCCAGCAAACTAACCAGACCTGAACCCCATAGAGAATATATGTGGTATTGTCAAGAGGAAAATGAGAAACAAGAGACCAAAGAATGCAGATGAGCTGAAGGCCACTGTAAAAAAAGAAACCTGGGCTTCCATACCACCACATCAGTGCCACAAACTGATCACCTCCATTCAAAGCCGAATTGAGGCAGTAATTAAAGCAAAAGGAGCCCCTACTAAGTATTGAGTACATGTACATTAAATTAATATACTTTCCAGAAGGCCAACAATTTATTAAAAATGTTTTTTTATTGGTCTTATGCAGTATTCTAATTTGTTGAGATAGTGAATTGGTGGGTTTTTGGGAAATGTTTGTAAGCAAAAATCATCACAATTAAAAGAACCAAAGAATTAAACTACTTCAATCTGTGTGCATTAAATTTATTTAATACACGAGTTTAACAAATTGAGTTGAATTACTGAAATAAATGAACTTTTCCACAACTTTTTAATTTATTGAGATGCACCTGTATGTTGTCTAACATTCCCGCCGTTGGCAGCTAATCTTGTATCTAAATGACACCGCTGTCTTCCTCGCTAAAACAGCAGACATGTGAGTCTGACTAGCACACAATAGATTAATACATTGCAAGTCAGGTTTAGGGTTGCTCAGGAAATGAGCTCCCCACGAACAAAACGAAAGCCGAAGCCGACTGGTTTAAACTAACACCGTCACACAAGTTCTGATATCCTCTATCAATTATGCCGCATATTGATGAGTGTTGGTTGTCAGTAATGGAGCTTGATTTTGACATTAGGCCTGGATGAGGTCCATGGACGAATGTATTGACTGATATGCAGTGATTGGCTGTTTATTATGTCTACTAAGTGATTTTATGCCAAGTTCAGTGTCAGCAGACCAGATTGCAACTGATCTACATGTAATAAAGGTTTAGAGTGAAAGAAAATGCTGTTTAATATGTTAACTGCCATGTCGTAATACATGCATAATCTTGAAGGGGTCCTATTATGCTTTTTCACTTTTTGAATTTTAGTCAGTGTGTAGTGTGTATGTTTGGGCATAAAAAAAATATTAAAACTTACAAATCTCAAAGTCCACTCTAAAGGGAGATATTTCGTTTTTTTTTTTAAATCCCTTTTCAAGAACAACAACGAACGGCTCGTTTGGACTACAGCGTTTGTTTTCGGGCTTTGTGACATCACAAAGCGGCCCATTAGAATATCATTAAAATAATTACGGCCTATGGAAACGGAACTAGTTGGACGGAGGGAGGGGCGAGGTCATGTTTAGAACACTTGGTTGAGTGCATCAGACAAGACGACGACGAAGAAAAAGTGTTGCTGTAGCCTCAAGTTTTCGCAAGTTATTACACATGCACCTGAATAATTATGTATGTAAATATGTATGTTACAATTATGAAGATGTTTTTATAAATTGTTGACAGTACAATACTGGACAATGATGCAATCTGCAGAATGTACACTTCAATTATGAGACTACAGTGTTTCCCATACATTGAGTGCGGGTGTTTTTATATCACTGTATTTCTGAAGGAATCCGACTGTCTTCAGAAAATTGTATGTCATTTTCATTTAATCTTGCATGTAATGTCTGATAAAAAAAATAAAGGGTTTTTTGACGGGAGCAATGCATTGTGTACAGCCCTTACTGGGGAAACCTTGATCTTTCTACACTCCAACAGCGCCTCCTGCTGGCGAGAATGAGTTGCATAGATTGCTGCCTGGAAACACGGACTATGGTTAATTAAATTCAACTGTAATGTTATAATGTTAGAATTAAAGAACAATAAAAATAATACATATGCACTATTCTGTACATAGTAAATGCGGTTGTTGACATCCTATCTAAAACGTGATTTAGCCAACAAAAAAACAACAACAACAATAATGTTACCACTCTAATATGTCTTGCAATATCTGTGCGTGCAAAGGTTCTGCGCGATCCTCTTGTTCAATATTCTCTGGGTCTGAATCCGGCTCAAATTGATATGGAAATATTGACGCCATCCTTAACTAAACTTGCTGCTTTGGCAAGGGGCGGGGCAGTACGGAAACACTGTCTAAGCTGTTCGCCAAACACAACGCACTGGAACAGCTAACCAATCACAACACATTATCTTTTTCGGAAGGTGGACCTTCATCAAAACCGGAACTAATCAAGCCGTTTGTGCCAGGATGGGGGAGAAAGGTATTGGAATAATGTAAATTATGTAAAAAATAATGCGTTTTTCGAACCACCAAGCATTTTCTAGTACACCTCCAAAACAAATTCAAGACATTGTAAAAGAGCATAATAGGACCCCTTTAAAGCAATTTCACAAAAATGAAAAATAACAGTTATAAACAAAATATAATGATTATTGCAAGAACTGAGTCAGCACGAGCAATTGCAGTTGCAAAGTCTTAAGAAATAGTTCACCCAAAAATAAAAATTTTTTTGTCATTACTTACCTTCATCTCGTTCAAAACCTGTATGACTTTTTCTTCTGTGGAACACAAAAGAAGATATTCTAACAAATGTCTCAGTCTTTTTTTTTCCATGCAGTAAGTCATCTGGGTTTGATGTTGGTTTGGACCCCTTTGACTTATTGTATGGACAAAAATAACTGTTCTTTGTTCTGTAGAAAGACAGACAGTCATACAGGTTTTGAATGAGATTAGGGTGAGTAAATGATGCCAGAATATTTTTATTGTTGGGTGAACTACACATTTGCATGCTGCACTGCATCTTACTGACTTACTGAAAATTGTCATATTCCTCACCCTCATGTTGTTTGACTTACTTTCCTTTGTGTAATGTAAAAAGATATTTTGAAGTATTTTTGTCACCAAACAAAAAATACAATGGAAGACGGTGGGAACTGAAATGGTTTGGTTATCAATATTATTCAAAATGATGTGTTCCACAGAAGAAAGAAACGCACACAGGGTGTGAACAACAACATGAGGGTGAGTAAATGTTAACAATTATCATTTTTGGCTAAACTATCTCTTTAGATATTATTGGGAACAAGCTTATAGCAAAAGTGCCGTATAAATATATTTCCTGCATCAAAACTAATTTATTTCAACATTTTAATTATTAGAATATATTTTGGTAGTCTAAATATTTGAAAGGTCTCTGGTGGCCGTTGGTGCCTTTTCTCTCTCCCTGGCTCTCTCCTGCCTCTGTTTCATACATTATTTAGCCAGTGTTGGCATATGTACTGAGCGTCAGCGATGCTGGCATGATGTGCCAGTCTAGTTGGTAAGGAGCTCTGGAAAAGAGCTCCTCACACCCTGTTCCTTTCCTCCCGTTTCCTCCCATCGCTGCCATCTGATCCTCGCCGGCCTATAAGACCCACGCTGCTGTTATCCTACTGCAGCCATTTTGTTAATTATACCTCATGTCACTGGGGCCGCTGTGTGTGTTCAAGCAAGCTCACCTGCACTGGAAACACACCGATTTATCCTTTACATCTTCTAAAGATCAGCCACCGCCTGAGACTGGGTGAAGATCGGGCTCAATGAATATAATTTATCACCTGTAGATATGTGAAAATGTCAAGAGAGAGGAGCGTATCTTGGTTTGCTCTTGAGCGCGGCCGGTCGTGCGGCATATCTGTGTCACACGAATGACATTTCAGCCTCTGCTCGACATCTGAAGGTATCATCTCATTATGCGTATCTCCTTACTGTTGTGTCACCATTTCTGCGGATGTTATCAACAGGAAGGTGGCTGGGTGGTTAGGATGTGGACAGTTAAGACCATGTCTGATCCTAGTAACCATTACTTACCCACCGCGCTGACACCGAGTGACTCTGAGCGCGCAGGAGGCATCTCTAATTTCTTTACTCTACTCTGCAGTTTACACTTACATTTGCTTAATGACCATCAGGCTGCCTCGATAGCATCAGTCCAGTTGTAATTTAAAAGAGTGTGTGTGCGTGCTTGTACAGGATGATAAGGAGAGAAAGCGTTTGGAGGCTCTGGAGAGGAAGAGAGAAAACCAAAGGCTCTTTGAGGAAGAAGTTGTCAAGATAAAGGGTAAACAGACAAAAGAAGCCCCCTGTAAAGTGACTCGAGCCCAGATTGAGGAGAACCTACAAAGCGAGCAAAATGTTAAGGAAACCAAGGTGAAAGGTAAGGCCAAATCCAATCCAATGACTTGGATGTAGAGCGCTGCCTACATAGGCAACATGCTAACCATCACAAAACCTCATAAGTGGCTGATTTCAATGCTTTAAACAGCGATCCTGTGTGTCACACAAAAAAGACCATTTTATATATATATATCTATATATCATAAATTTGCATGTTGATAAACTAAAGCCTAACACTCAAAAAAACTTTTTTTTTTCTTTTTTTTACATATTGTTACCATGTTTTATTGCTATACTGTTTGTTTATCACACTGTATCACTCCAATCATTAAGGAAACCCTGACAACTTAAAGTCACAGTGAAATGTTATTCATATTGTGGTGTACATTTGAATAAAACAGATTATCGCAAAAGAAAAAAATTACGAGCAGGGACTTGGTTCAATCCATTGGTTGTTCATTGGATGGAGGCGGTTCTGATTGCGTGCTTGCAGTTGATTTTAAGAAAGGGGCGGGGTTTAAGTTGTTGTATGCTGGACATTATAAGCCGACCAGGTTATAATATCTGGAGTCAAAAAATAAATAAATGAGATGCATGCATTGGAGAGTTGTTCACATTGTAACATTTGCATTTAGAAAATAAATACAGTGAATTTTAGTGTCATGCTGACACTAGGCACTATTTGCATCAGGACAGGAGTTGCACAACAAAATAAATTGTATTGCTGGTCAAAATTCATACTAATATAGGAAGTTTGCATGAATAAAACAAGATGCCCTTATTTTCACACTAAGCATAAAAGTGTGTTTATTGTTTTGAATAGGCCTTTTCAGTTTCATCATTTAGTCTTGTGTATCTTTTTGAATCTACAGAGAAAAGCCACTTGGAGATGCCGCTTGAGGAGAACGTCAATCAGATAGTTCCAGAAGAAGGCACGATGGAGGCCCGAACCATTGAGGATGCCATCGCAGTTCTCAGGTATCCTGTTCTCTGGAAAAAAACTTTATGGAGTGATAAGGAGACTCTGTTGTTCTACAAACATTAAAAAGATCTACATTTGTAAGAGTCACAGTTCTCAGATGGTTGTGCTCTTAAGTGCTCTTCTTCCAAAGTCTTTATCAAAAGGTTTTGTCAAAGGTGATAAAAAGTATGAAATATCTTATAGGGTACAACAAAAAGCCTAATAATTATCATTTTAGATGCTTTGAATTTTAAGGTGGAAAATAGGAATCACGACGCACCTAATGTGATTATTAAACTTCAAAAGCCTATGATTTAATTAAGTGTTACGCATTCAAAGTCAAAACGTGGCGCTGTTGCATGTTCTACAGGTTTGCTGTTTCAGAGCTGTTTGCAATAAATGAATACCAGCCATTTATTTTATTTTTTTACACAAGCGATCGCTTGTGATTTACTGATAATGAATTATGGCAACATTTTTATATTTTAATATGTTGTTGATGGAGGTAAGAGTGCATACTTTTTTTCTCCCTCAACTTTTTGAATGAGAAGCTGGAAGTATAAAGAGAAGACATTTCAAAATAAGGGTCCTAGTGTATGCATAGTGTTGTGCACATTTTTTTTTCTGGTTATTGATTGCACAATAAACTGCCATTTATTTACGTGTAAACTCTTGTGACTTCTCTCTGGGCCACCCCGTCACAAGAAGGAAAGGCTAAGAACATAATTTAACACACTCACTATATAGATTTGACTAGTATTGGCACAATCTGTTTATTATCTGCCTTTTTTTTAAAGCTAGATGTTGTTCAACATTTGGTTCATGCTTGTTTTTCAGCACTAAGGAAGACCTGGATCGACACCCTGAGCGGCGTATGAAAGCCGCCTACGCTGCGTTTGAAGAAGCAAACATGGCGCGCCTTAAAATGGAGAACCCCAATATGCGACTTTCCCAGCTAAAACAACAGCTCAAGAAGGAGTGGACAAAGTCTCCGGAAAACCCCCTCAACCAACGTGTGGCCACCTACAACTCCAAGTAAACCAACACAAGGGCACTTAAAGTCTGACCCTCGGCGCAGATCCTAACAAATACAAAAAGGCACCACGATTAAATTTGGACACAAAATTTACACATGAACAGCTGATCTATTCGCACCCTCACCTCATATGTGAACTCACAGACAAACTTGGATTATTTAACTAATTATTCAATAAATGTCTGATGATGTATGAACTTAATTTGCTTATCTGCTAGACAATGGCCTATGAGCTGATGGGAAGTTTCGAGGTTTGGTTTTTAGTGAACGCAGAGTGGATTCTCAACTAGCACACCTTTCCTCCACATAACATGTTTTACTGCTGTGTTGAGTTCATTTATTAATGTCTTCATCTAATATGCGGAACATGACCTGAAGTGTGGTTAACCTGAGGCAAGTTTTAATTTTTTTATTTAGTGTCTGTGTGATAATCATTAGGGTTCACCTTCTGGTTTGATATTTATGGAGAAGAGAAAGGTGATCTGATAATTGCTCTAAATTAAGATGCTATGGATAGAGATTTGTGTGCTTGATTGATCTTACATGGCTCTTTGTTTTGAAAATGCACTTTGGACCTGGTATGGAACCGTGTCTCCACATCCCAAAGGCGAGTGGACTAATAGCTGTTGGATTGCCATACACACGTGTCAAGAAGTGCGAACACATTCTGGTCTGTGCTTCGCATCTGTGGAGGAGTACAAGCACTCTCAGTGGCTCTTGGAAAAAAATAAAAAGGAAGAAACAGCTATTATTACATTTGCTGATGTTTTCCTTTAAAAGAAATGGCCTTGTATGATGCAAAACAGTTGTAGCTGCAGTTTACTTTCTTTTTTTGGTCTCTTATTTAATTTATTTTTCAGGAAGAAGTTGGTGTCTGTTTTGACTAACCCAAGTTTGTTTCTCTTTTGCAAATATTGTATTGTTGACTGCATTTGTCAAGTTGAGCTCATCTCTCGATACCCAAGTTATTGTAAGAAGAAAAAAAAAAGATAAAACAAATATTTTTCCTCTGAGCTGAGGAACAGAGAACCACAAACCAACATATGGTCCAAAACTAGCTAATAAGTCACACCAAATGATGGATGGATCGCAGTTTAATTTAGGCTAACTTTACAACTGTTACTTGCAACCTTTGCTATATATAAACATTTTACATAGTACATTTACTTTAAATATTAAAATATATTTAATACATTAATTTTTATATTTCGATTTGATCTTTAATTTGTCTAACATATTTTACATTTTAATTTTATGGTATTTAATTGTTTTTAATAGTTTGACCCCTAAAATGGACTTTTTAGAGTTGCAGGTCTTATTTCGCACAAAATTCATGAAAACTGCTAACCCATGATGACATTTTCCCTCGTTCAACCACATTAAAAAGGTCCTTGCAGCTTATGTGATAGATTTGCTTTTAATAACGTCTCTGCAGGTACACAAGCGATGAACATAAATGGTCACTGACCCCTGTGGGATGTTCCGGAAGGGAAGGAAATTAGCCTGCAGGCTGGATAATTCCCAGTGGCCACCTTTATCCTCGGCAGGAACGCTCTTTAGCACTTAAGGTAATTTATGGCCATAATGTGTCATCAAGCAGCGTCAAAGTAAAAGAACTGTAGGTCATCATGAGATCATGCTATAACCTCTCCCAGTTACTTACCTTCTATTGAAACACTTCTCCCACACAGAATGATTTAATGAATGTGTCCTTTTCATAACTCTGACATAACTGTCTGTAAAACAATAATAATGGCAATATTTGAAGACAATTGTGAAACAATAGTAGTTTAATCAACTTTAATATCTCTGAGCCAAGGGGGTTTTAAAGCAAAGATATTACTCGCATAAGAATGCTGTTTTATTTTTAACCCTATTTGCACATTATTAGTTGTGACCCACTGAGAGTGTTAATTAAAAAACATCCCCTCCCTGCACTCAAGGGCAGTGACTATATTTGGCTAATCTTTATTAGCAGCACTGGTTCATCGTGATCATTTTATCAAGATCGCTTTAGAGACCGGGCTTCTTAAGTGCAGAATTCTTTGCTGAATGAGTGGTCTACGCACAAGATCAAACTGAATAAAATAACTGATACTCCACACAGCATGATGAATCTAAGAGAGAGAGACCCTGCTGTCTTAGAGAGCATCAGGCCTAAAATAGCACATAGTTCCCTTATCTGCAGAGTCTCCAAGCATCAGAGATTGATGATGATCCGCATTTGTCTACCACAAAATGCAAAGTCTGCCATTATTCATTCTAGATCGAGGTAGTCAATGAACAAGTCTGTGGCATTGAAAATGTTACCTGCCTTTGCAGCACAAAATGCTGAAGAACATGATCAGGTTTTGTTTAAGTGATATTTAATTCTACTCATTAACACCAAAACTAGGAAATTAATTTACATATTTTAATTTAACTTTTAAACTTTTAAGTTTTGAAACATTTGTAATGATTTTTTAATTTAAAAATAAAGCAATAATAATTTGCTTCGAAAAATACATTAAAATGCTTAGCAGTTTGTTTATTTGTTTGTTTTAATTTTTTAAAAATAAAAAATTAATTAGTGGAATTTAAGTTTTTGCCACAATTTGTGGGCATACCCCTCTACCATTGTTAATTATTTAATGATAACATAACCAAACTAATAAAAAAAATATTATAACATATTAGTTTAGAAAAATGCTGACTTTTTTATTTTAAAAAGCAAATGCAAACAAGCTTTTTTAATTGTATTTTTTATTATATAGACTTTGGGCCCCCTGTAGTTTTTCCGCATTTTTGTGTACCATTTCTAAGTTATTTAGTGACAGCTTTACTAAAATTAACAGCCACTGGTGTTATATTTGAAAATAGAGCTGAAATCTCTAGAAAGATGTGAAACAATATACTATATATATATTAATATATATGATTATATATATATATTAGATAGTAGGGCTGTGCAATAATCGTCGAAATTATCTCGAAATATCGCAATGTACATAGCGCAATAATGCAACGCGACAGCTTGCCAATATTTTTTGGGGGGGCCCATGAATCAAAGACAAGAGAAAATCACTAACTACTCTTACCTAAATAACTTTTTGTAGCTAAATAAAATCATTCATATTGAATTATCAAAGATAATTCTACGCCGTTTTTTATTTTCCTTTTTTATTATCAGTTCCTAAACTCATGTTTTAAAAGATACACTAATGTTAAAAGACAGTTTTAATGTTAATTCTCGAGTAAAAACCATACCGTTCACATTTTCGACATTGCTGTAGGGGTCTGCTTATTAGAATCATTAATCAAAATGACTTAATTCACCACTTAAGTGTGCGCAAACACAAGGAATTTGTTGTGGTTTTACAGGAACTCTTTGTACGTGCATGCATACAAATAACCATATATATATGACACAAGTTAGTTATAGAAGTTCACAGAACTGACTCAGCTACAGCTGAGTAAAACTGTTTAATCTGAGCATGTGGGCACTTTAAGCATTATCGTATCGCATATCAAATATCGCATTATTTAATGAGTTATCGCATATCGCATTTCGTGCAATAATCGCACAGCTCTATAGAGAGATAGATAGATAGATAGATGATAAAATACTTTTCATGTGGTGGCCTTTATTTTTAGTACCTGTTAGGGCCACTGTATGTTTCCACATTATTGTCCTTCTAGCATTGGCTAAAGTATTTTAGTGACAACATTAAAACCAAATGACAATTAATTTTTTACAATTAAGAATAAAATTAGAAAAAAAAATAAAAATAGAAAATTGCAAACCAGAAGCATTTTAATCAGTTGCCCTTTTTTAGAAGACTTTTGGGCTCCTAAAATATTTTCCCACATTTTATACTGTGTCCCTCTAGCATTGCTAAATTCTTTAATGACACACATTAACCAAATATAACCCTCTGTCGATCTAAAATCAACCCTCTTCACTGCAGTCTTAAACTGAAGCTTAATACACACACTTCAACGCTCTGAACCCTGCTGGTTGTGTACATGTACATCTCACGTATCCATGTTTCAGTCCAACACTTGGTGTGATGTGTGTTGCTCTTTTATCTGAGCTGTCTCTGTGGCGGGAAAGATAAGAGGGTTTGGGAAGGCCTTTGAACTGCTGAGCATCAATCGCAGATTTCTCTCCCCTCTATTTCCTCATCAGCAGACCTCAATGTATTCGACTACCTCAGCCAACCCGAGCAGTGGACGCAATAATGATACCCGACACTTAAAGCAGAAAGTGTTGTGGTGTGTGCAACATATAGTGTTTTGCTCTCCCTCTGTCTCTCTGTGCTGCTTGTTTCTTTGTCTCCTTATCCATTTGCATGCCAACCCTTATCAAGCTGGGCTGTCCTTTCTTCAGCCTGCATCCTAATTATGCGTCTCAAAGAGAGACCGGCCGGCCCCCTACATCTGACAAGCGTCTGAGGAAAAAGCTGCATGTCTGATGACTAAATCCTGTTTTCTCGGAAAAGCGCCCATCACTCAAACCTCACGTATGTTAGGGGAGCCAAGTCTAACATGCTCGCCGAAGGAAACAAGGACGCTGCTTTAAGGTAAGGATGACGCTGTTTACAATTATTAGTGTTTGTATATCTATATGTCAGATTTTTATGTTTTTTAAAATCTTGTATGCAGAGATTGAACCTTTTGGAAAGTTCATTCAGCAAATACAGGTCTAATCAACAGGTGTCATTCCTGAGTAAATGCTAGAAAAAAAGTCATTATTGTACAATATTTTTACACATATTTTAGGCATTATGTCTTAAGATTTTACTCCTATTTCAGTTTTAACTAACTGTTTGCTCAAAGCAGATTATCATACTGTATTTTCGGACAGCCGTGTTTGATTATGCATGACGCATGGGAAAATATCCTTTGTTTTTATGACACACAAGCCATTCACTCTTTTATTTTGTTTTAATATCCATTTTGATCTGTTTTATGGCATAGAGGGAGATATTTAATCACAAGTTACCTCAAAATTGTGTTTATAAAGGGCCAAAGTGTTATCAAGGGTGTTACGGTCTGTTTGTTTTATATTGTAAATGGCTAAGGTGTCATCCCACAAATTAGCGTGAAATCTCTTTCCCGCTGCCCAAACCCCCCGTCAAGGGTAAAGTAATGAACACTCATCTGCTTGTGACAGGGCCTCTCCATCTTTCTCTAGCCGTTATAGACAGGAACATGCGTTTCTTCATACAAAAGAGCATCTGCAATGACAGCACCATTAGTGCAAATGGAAAATCAACACAGGAACAACCGTTTCGCAATGTTTTCCTGAGCCGTTCAGAAATATATGAATCAGTCTCATACCGCTGATCTTGAGGCAGTGTTGCTTTTCTTCAGGCCTGGATTTTTTCTAAGAAAATGATCCAAGATCAGCAGAAAGGCAATTAAAGGTAAAAATCTATATTTAGAGTGTGTGTAACCTCCTCGTAGCTGTGGGCAAGAAGTTCGAATGCAGTTTAATGAACAGGTGGAACGGTAGGAGGAGATATATAAATAATGCACACTGAGAGGCCTTTATATAAGAGCTGTCAGCTTGATTGCTAAAAAGAATTACTTATGTTCACTCTCTTGTACAGGTTAATATAGAAAACAGATGGCCCTTCTGTTGTAAAAGTGATACCAGGATATTAAATACCTGATAGCCCATAAAATTGCTCTGTTTGTATGGTGTGCCGTTTCCAGGCCCTGAGTGGTTTTACAAATTACAATCTGGTCCCTCCAAGGAGGTCTGATTCTGATGTCAGACTAAAGAAATGCGTTGAGATTGTTTCATTTCATTTAACAAAAAATGATTGTAGACAGTTGTACAGATTCTGTCTGCTGAAAATGACATGTACTACTTAGTTAACACCTTACAATCAGGTTCAGTTTGTTTACATTAGTTAATGCATATAAGGCATCATGATAACCTCTAGCATTTATTAATGACTTTATTAATCTTGATTTAGTACCACACTATCATATACTATATGCATTAATGTTATACCTTAAGTGATATAAGGTATTAGATGTGCAGAATGAACCAAGAATATACATTCTAAAAATTTTTCAGAAAACATTTCACAACCGGGAAAACATCTTCTGCCGCAAATTACTGGCAATCTAATTCCCTTTAATTTCAACATCTACTAATATATTTTACAATTTTGAAGTTGTTTTTGTTAACATTAGTTAATGCACTGTGCACTGTTAATGTGAACTAACAATGAAGAATTGTATTTTTAATTAATTGACATTAATAAATGCTGTAAAAAAAATGTATATTGCTCATTACTAGTTCAGGTTAACTAATATTAATGAACATGCCCTTATTGTAAAGTGTTAACAGTATTTTTATTGTCAGTTTATGTTCCATATTAACAGATTAAACCTTAAGTGTTATTTATTTATCATTTGAATATGAGTAGATGTAAAATGTGTTTAATGGTCAAACAAATTTCCTATTCACTTCAACAAATACTCTTCTGGTGTTCATTCTGAAATGTTCAGCCTGTAACCTCACAAAACAACTGACTCTAGCATTGACAACTGAAAATAGTTTTTTGTTTTGTTTTTAAACGCTTCCAAATGCCACACTGGGGTCATTTCAGCCGGCAATCCCACACACATACATTTCTGAACATGGATTGGGAAAGGGGAATTAATAATTCATGTGGTTGTAAGCAACATTGCCTCCAAAACCAGCAAGCAAATGATACTTCATTCTGACCAGGAACCCATACAGGTCTCCAGGACTAATTACTTAATGAAAAAGATCAAATTACCGGCTTTCTTCATCTGTGCCCCAGATCCACTCTGAAGTTCAACTCCAAACTTTGGCATCACCCTCTCTGACATCAGCACTCAATCCTGTGAAAACCGACACTACTATCCTGCAATCTAAACAACTTTACTCTTGGGTTTCAAGGCTTTTCAAATATTGGTTTAGGTGCATGTGCTGACAGAAGGAATACAACTGAATACTAGCATAGCTTATTGTTTGAGAACACAAAGGCAGATTTCATTTAAACTGATGTCCATTTATTCTCTGATCTTTTTGCAGGTCACTTGGAGATGCATGATAAACCTGGCCATCAACTCACAGAAAATGATAACAAATTGTTTTTTTTAAACAGCTTGCAGAATTATTAGGCCTATTATTATTATTGTAAATATGTTTTCAGCATTATATAGTACGATTTTTAGTCCCATCTTTTTAACTGATTACAATTGGTCATTTCTACACACAATCTTACGTTATTAAAATGGCCAAACCTTAGTTGCCGATGCAAAACAACTTAAATGTCACTTACTGCGTGGACAATTCACCTTGACCAGCCATGAGTGCAATGCTGCCAGATCAGGACTGTGATTTCAGTATCTCTCGAATTCCTGAGTCACCTTTACGGAGGACCAAACCGGCAGGATTTGTGTTAGCAACCTAGATCCTTCACCATTAAGCCATTACCACCTCCTAAGAAAATCTAGACGAATTGGAAAAAGTATTCGATTTTGACGTAATCGGTCTAGGTTCCTCTTGCGCACACGAACTGTAATCTGGCGATATTTAGCTCAATGTCAATAACCTAATATTATTTTTAAACAAACACTAATGTTTTCAGTGATATTTAAATCTTAAACAACACTTCTCGCCCTTTACGCACACATCGCCCGAATCTGACCGCAATGGAATCGCTCGAGCAGCTTGCTGTTGCTATGGTTACACTCTCAGGCGAACACAACTTTTATTTGTTAGCGTTTGTTCGTTAAACCTGCAGTTATATGAAAAATGTATTTGAACTAAGACGCCCCAACCTTTTGTTTCGATTTCCTTTAGGGGGGTTCGAGCCTTTTATTCGGGGAGTCTGCTTTCCCCACACCCACCTCAATCCGCAACCGCGTACTGTGCGCTTTTCTTAATTTACTCATTCATATAAACACTTGGACTGTCACATGAAGGCGGGGCTCCCTGTAACTCCATAGTGACGTGATGAGGCTTGTCTTGGTTAAACCTACCAATGAAACGGGCCTTCTTGACTCCACCGGGGCTGCGCGCAGCGAAAGGGTGCCGGATCAATGCAACGCAAAGCGGCACTCCGCCGCAGGTGAGGCGGGAATGCAGCATCGCTACTCGGGAGCCGTCCATCAGCACCACCACCAACAACAACAACACGCAGAGCACAGGGGTGGCCCTGTTCAGACCGCTCACCCCTTGCCAAAACAGAGCCAAGAGAATCTTCCCAGCACTTTCAGTCAGGAAGCACCAGTCAAAAGCCAAGGGAGCAACCCAAGTCTCGCAGACTGTTCCAAACCCTCCCTAAGTCGGCAGCAGAGTGTTGGAGGGGCTGCCAAAACTGCGAATTGCCAACAAGATCATTGTTCGTGCAGCTGCGGATTGCAAGAGCATCAACAGCTGTTGCAGCAGCATCACAACCCTCCACCTTCCCTCCAGCTACAGGTTCAGCAGCAGCGGCTGCTGAGGAGCAGCCTGCCCAACTGCTGCGTGAGGGGATCCGGGGAGCTGAGAAGCCAGCAGCCGGCTTTGCTGCTGCAGCACCGTGACAACGACAGCCTGAGATCAGGCCAGCAGCGGAATCTAGCTCATCACGCCCGTGCGTGGACGCCTGATAGATGCCAGGGAGCCAGGAACTCCGTTTCGCCGCGGAGTAAAAGCAGCCCGCTGTCATCTGACAGTCGCCTGTGGCTCGAGGAGAATAAACACAGACACGAAGGCTATAAGGTAAGCCTGCATACACTGACTCGTTCGTGCGCATGAAATACGCATCGTTTATGCATGCACTCTGAAGTTTATGCTTAACAGGTGGCTAGTTTTATCAATGCACCCGATTACGCAGGCAGCGCAATACTGGGAGGTCATGCTTGAAATCGCTTGCCATTTTTAACACCAAATTTCGGCCGTGTAGATGCAGAGGCTTTGTAGTTGCTATTGGTATTCGTGTTAACCTCGAAAGCATGGAAAGAAAGAACAGGCGGGGGTGCTTGCAACAGGCTGTCCATGACTCCCATGATGGCGTTTAATAGTAAGTAAGCATTATGAAGAATTCATTCATTCCTACACCTGCATCATTCGTATGTAGTCTAACCCTGAATATTTCTACCTCATTATGTGAGTAACAGCTAAGCATTATTCTCGAAATCTGTCAATCTGTCTGTCTATCTATCTATCTGCTTGTCTAGCATGTCGATGCCTGAAAGGACCGGGGGCTGAAAAGCAAGGCAGAAAGGCAAATCAGTGTCATTCATTCCTTGTGGGAGAGTCGACCCTGTTTCTGCCTAGCTGTTCCATTTTCTGCCAGTACAAGCCAAGGGAAAGCCCCCCTGAGTGGCACTAACGTACTTCAGGCCTGTATTATTCATGATGGGTTAGACATCACTGCTAGAACGGAGAGACATTATCAGTTTAGTTCACAATGCACAGCAGATGGAGGTAAAACCCATCAGTGATCTCTTCCCATGAAATCTCCCATAAGTCTTTCCTGTTGTTTGCGTCAGTGCCTGTTTCTTCTCCGCTTGACTGGTTCTTGTGTTTGACTGCATTGTGCTTGTTTTAAAAAAAAGTGGTTGTTCTACCTGTGGCATTTGATTAATTTATTTAATTCATTGTTTGATGCACAGCATTGGTAGGAAGTAAAATAACCCTGGGAGCTCAAAAACACAATTAGCTGTTTGTACAAATCTGTCTTTTAGGAAAACCACATTTATGCAAAATTCTCTATCGGGTGGGGGGGGGGGGGGGGGGGGGGGGGGGGGGGGGGGGGGGGTTTATAATTATGTAAATATTAGCAGAGTTTACAGTTATTCCTTCTTCTGATTGTGCATGAGAGTGAGTGAAAGCACTGGGATTGCCGTGGATGTTGAGGGAATGACTGGTTCAGTATGAGCGAGCAGGCAGAGGGGAGAATCTCCGGGTGTTGTTGCTCTGCAGCTGTTGTTCTGCTGCTTAATCAAGGGTAATTTGTGGAGAGTATAATTGGCTGAGCTCTCTTGTCTCCATGTGTATTCGAACTGAAACAGGCCGAGGGCTCTGCAATACCTATATGATATGTGTGTTTGTATTTACTGGAAGTCAGACTATGTCAAACCCTACACTGTAAAAAAAAATCCGTAAAATTTACGGTAAAAAACCGGCAGCTGTGGTTACCGAAATTTTACCGTAAAAAATACGGTAGCAAATTTTTAGGTTTTACGGTTTTAACTTAAAAAATTTACAGTTAAATACCGTAATTTCATTAACTGATAAAATGTTATTATATACCAACCTATGGAAGCAACCGACATCTGTTTTGAACTATTGTAATGCACTGATAACCATCAAAAACTGGTGGTGATGGGAAAGTCACATGATGAACAAAAGCCCATCACAAGTAGCTTCTAAATAATAACATACAGAAGGTGCACCGTGTCATTCACACAAACACAAAACACAAACATGGTAACACACATAAACTGGAAATATGCCCGTAACTTATTAACAACGGTTAGGGTGTGAACACTCAACCTAATATACAACTATAGTAACGTCAGGAATGCTGGGCATGTGCCAATTTACGGTAAATTCACTGTAAATTATACATCCAGAGAATAAAAATAAACGGAAGGGGGGGGAAGCCATGAATTAATATTGGTCACTGCTTCGTAAAAACGGTTAACGGATAACGGCTACGTCTGGGAAAAGTGTTCAGATTGGGTCAACCCTACGGGGTACATGTAATGGGGGGGGTGGGTGTGTGCCATAAGACAGTTATTATTATCACCTGTCTACTTAGCAGGGCGGAATCATATTACAGGGTAGAACATAAAAGGTAGACATGGTTCTTACTCTAGAGTACTGTGTTAGCAATGATATATGTATCAGGACTGTGTTATCCGTTAACAGTTTCACGTATGGGGGGAGAAAAGTGAAAGAAGGAGGGAGATTATTTAGCATATGATATTTTGGCGGAGGTAGACAGTAGTAATGCGAGGGTCAGGAATTACAAACGAGACTCGTCTCACATAAGTCAGCAAAGATAGGACAAGGATGGCGGAGACCATGTGAAGGCTTACACGCGGAAGGCCGGGCCACAGACTAGCGGATAGTGTGGGTGTGTAATACTTGGGGGATCTGACGGGTTGGCACCACGAGTGTGACGGAGTGGTATCAACTCATATTCATCACTGGCTCCCAGTGTTCTGGCAGGGTGAAGTGGGGTGTGCCTGATCGAATGGAGGAAAAAAAGAAATGCAGGGACTGCTGAGAGACGAACGAGGCTCACCAACTAAACAACATCCGGGGGGACAACAATAGGCTAGATCGGAGCGTAACGGGGCCGATGAGGTCACGCGAGAAAAGGCGGTAGGATAAGAGACCACGCTTGAATAACCGTCTGGCTGGTGCTCATCTCAGCTGTAGTGCGACAAGAGCGGCTACAAAACATGAGTGGGTGGTGTGTGTGGGGGGGGAGGGGGGTTGCGGAATCATTGACTGACGTGTGCAGAGCCTCGGCAGGGGAGAAGGTGTGGAGCAGTGCCCTGAGAGGACGCGTCCCTGGTAATATACCCAACTGCCAGAAAAAAAGTATGTGTCCGAGCCGTGGACAGAAAGTGGGCGGTGGGGGGCGAGAGGCGGGACACGGGGGCCTCTTACATGATACACTAGATAGATGTGGGTGTAGGACACGGAGTGTAGTCATGACTCAGGCGCGGTGTCCACAGATGTAAAATAAGGTAAGGCGCTAAAACTACGAGGGGGGAAAAAATCTGGCTAGGAAGATCAAAGTGTCTTGGAGCAGGTCTGGTAGATCGAGCGCAAGAGGGACGCAGGCCGGCGAAACCAAGCGCACGAGAGTGTAAACGTCGGACGACCACGGGAAAAGGCGTACTAAAATCAGGGCTGTTGGTATACCAGGAGAGGGAGGGTGTGTATCATTATGTCGACGTGCCAAACAAGATTAACTAGCAAAATCCAGTAGATCAGACTTGGATATCGGGGCAGATAGACTGCTCTCTGTAACTGACAATAGGAGCCGCAAAGCTTGATTTTTACTCACACGCATGGGGTGCGAACAAGACGAACAGGAACGAGTTCATCGTAGTGAGTAGACGAGTCTCAGCTGGCACAAAATTAAACACGGAAGGAAGCGCAGAAAAAAAGCGCAGAGCAACAACACCCGGACAGTGGCAGCAACTGCTGCCACCAATGCTCCCGCACTGCTCTGGCTGTGGGTCATATACGAGCGCACAGTATCGCCAACAGCTTCACAAAAAAAAAACAGCAGCAAGCAATACCAAAAAGAAAAACTACACGTCATTCTTGCCCATTTTCCCGGCACTACACTACAGCTCGCAGAGTGACGCCTGGCGCGCCAGTCGCTTCTCGACGCCGCCCACACGGAAAATCCATGCGAGACTAGAAAGAAACACTACATGCTGCTAATCTGCGAAGCACCGACACGTGTAGGACATCATATTAGACAGGCTACGAAATCCCCTAGAATATTTTTTATCTAACTAACAGATCTAGAGAGTGTCTAATAGGCTGGTCAAAGAAACAGACGGCGGGAGTGGCCAGGAATATTAAAACATAGGATGAAGGGCACACATGGTGTCTAGCGAAGGGGTGCGGAGAACTGGGCGAGGCGCAGCTCTGCTAGGGTCAGTGAAACGCGGTGTCGGCTCCAGAGGAACAACGCGAAAAATAAAATATGAAGCGAGAAGCAAAGAGCCACAGGTAGACTCCAAAGAGAGCCATAAAACAACAACCACAACCCCAACGCCTGAATCAAGAGAGAAATATGCATAGATCAAGCAGAGTTTACAAGCAGAAACATTTCTAAACAAATATGTCAGTGGATTTTGATATGTGAGGACAACAGGGGATGGACTTTTTCGCCAGAGGAAGCGTTTTTATGGATTGGGACTTTTGGTCCATAAAACTGTGGTCAAGTTAAAGCCATAATGATAGCTTCATGTGTTACAAACGCACAGCTTTTCACTTCACAAGATGTTAATTGATGGACAGGAGTTGTGTGGACTACTTGTGGATTATTATGATGTTTTTATCAGCTGTTTAGACTCTCATTCTGACGGCACCCATCACTGCAGAGAATCTTTTGTTGCGCAAGTGTTGTGATGTTAAAAAAGCAAACTCATCATCTTTAATGGCCTGAGGCTGAGAGTGAGTACATTTTCAGCAAATTTTCATTTTTTTCCTTTACTATTCCTTTAATAAAAGAATATGTTCTGAAACTAACATACTCTGGCATTTATCCATCTATTTTTAAATACCTGATCATTCTCGTTTTCTATAGTGTGATGACGACGATGACAACAACAACAACAGCAACAAAAAAAGTGAACTTACAAAAAGAAAAATTGTACATTTATACATTTAGGTTCTAAGTATTAGGTACCTAGTAATTTTAATTAATTAACAACAACTTTGGGGTTTGGGTTAGGAATAGGGTTGGTTTAGTTAACATGTAATTATGCAGAATTTACTGTTATCACTAAAATAAGTACATAACATGTAACAAGGACACTGTAAAATAAAGTGTGGAAACAGTCAAATTTGATTTGGAAACAGTGTTCTTGATTCTGCTACTTTTGTTCTTGCTGTCTTTTAGCCCATGAGAGCACCTGCAGTTATTTGTGTGACTGCGCACTAAATTTCACTTGGGAAAAGATGAAAATGATTTTATGAAGTCAATTGCTTGAGGATGTAAATGCAGTCTTTTTAACCTATAAATCAAATTTATTGGCTACTTTTCATGATGCTGGATTTGGCCGGACAATTTTTTTCAGTATTCCCAGTTTCAACTGCATTGTTAGGTTATAGCTAATTTGTTTGTTCCTAGGCCAAGTGCTTGTTGCCTACAAGCTACATTTTTTATGTTTTTTTTTTCAGAGATAAAGATGATAGATGATAAAATCATCCGCCATGCAAAAAAAAAAGTTAATTAGAGATGTAATAGGCATGATTTGAGTCATCATTCATGTCTGTATTACTGTTGCGGGAAGAATTGTTTTGGGATGGAGCAATAATGATATGTATGAGCAATAATAATAGTGAAATTGGCTTTTTTTTCTTATTACCTATCATGAATGTTGCTATGAAGGGTTTGGGACTGAGTCTTATGATCTTTAACTGGGACCTTATATGAAATAAATGTTTTTCTCTAGTTCACTTTGGCCACAATTATTGGCACCCAATTATTTCAATGTCCTTTTCCCAAGATAACAGCTCTGAGTTTTCTCCTATAATGCCTGATGAGTTTGGAGAACAACTGACAAGAGATCAGAGAACATTCCTTCATACAGAATCACTCCAGATCCTTCAGATTCCCAGCTCCATGTTGGTGGTGCTTCTGTTCAGTTCACCTCACTCATTTTCTATAGGGTTCAGGTCAGGGAACTGGGTTGGCCATGGCAGAAGCTTGGTTTTGTTCTCAATTACACATTTTTTGTGTTGATTTTGATGTTTGTTTTTGGATCATTATCCTGTTGGAAGACCACCACGCCCCTTAATACCTTTCTAACAGATCAATTTAGATGTTTTTATCTGTTGGTATTTGATATGATCCATGATGCCAATATCTGAACAAGATGTCCAAGACCTCCAGCAGAAAAATAGGCCCACAACATTAAAGATCCAGCAGTATATTTAACTGTGGGCATGGGGTACTTTTTATCCCTGTTTGCACCAAACCCATCTGGTGGGTTTGCTGCCAAAAAGCTCTTTTTTTAAGTTTCATCTGACCATAGAAGCCAGTACCATTTGAAGTTCCAGTCGTGTCTGACAACAGAATATGCTGATTTGTGTTTGATGAGTAAGAGGGGTTTCTTGAAACCGGCCTGACACCTTGTGGTGATGTAGATGCTGTTTGATTATTTTTTTTAGGCTTTCTGACCCCAAGACACAACTAATCTCTGCGATTCTCCAGCTGTGATCCTTGGAGAGTCTTTGGCCACTCAAACTCTCCTCCTCACCGTGCATTTGGATGATATAGACACACGTCTTCTTCCAGGCAGATTTGTAACATCTTTAGTTGATTGGAACTTCTTAATTATTGCTCTGATGGTGGAAATGGGGATTTTCAATGCTTTAGCTCTTTTCTTACAGCCACTTTCTATTTTGTGAAGCTCAATAATCTTGTTCTGCACATCAGAACTATATTATTTGGTTTTACGATGCTTTTGTCCTTGTGATGGATGATTAAGGGAATTTGGCCTTTGTGTTCCTCATATTTATAATCCTGTCGAACAGGAAGTCATGGCTGGACAATTTCATGCTCTTAGTCACCCTGGCATGCTAAAAAATGGTAAATATGAATGGGAATATATTTCAGAGATATTTTACTCATAAGAATTTTTAGGGGTGCCAATAATTGTGGCCAACATGCACTGGAGAAAAACATTTATTTCATAATGTGAGTTTTCCCCCAATTTCAATTGTTTTACTTCAATGATAGGTTAGAATTTTGTGAATTTTTTTAATGAAAGATCAAAAAGATAAACAATGCAGATTTATTTTCATAGCCACCTTTGCTCATATTTACCAAGGGTGCCAATATTAGTGGTTGGGACTGTATATCTGAAATTTGCCTAAATATTTTTTGAGTTCAGAATGATTAATTACATGGCATTTCTAGCTCCTTTGATTGGCTCAAAAAGTTCTGTGGTTGAGCAAAGAGTGTAGATTTCTAATTGCAAACCCTTGATGGTCCTGCGTCAGCCAGGCAACTGGCATTGAAATGCTAACTAATAGCCTGCTCCAGTTATCATGGCTCAATCTACATAAAAATCATAACGGCTTAAACAAATCGCATACAAATGTTTTTCTTACTTTGTCTCTTACATTGAACATGCCCTGAGACGAGGGAAGATGTCTGGTTGTAAAGATCACATTTTAATATTGTAGAGCAGTTAGAAAAGATATTCTCGAATAGTGGGATCTGTAATCAGGTCTCATGTCTGCTGCAGACATTTCATTTCAGAAAGAGACCTGAGGAACAGAGAGTCCGATGCCACATCTGAATTAGTTAAAATTCAATGTCAAAATAGATTTGCTAAATTGAATTTGTACAGATCAAAGCTTGCTGAGAGGGGAATGAAGGAGCAGGGGAGGGTGAAGTCTAAGGGCCCTTCAGCTTTGACACGCACAGAAGAGAATATTGGTTAATACGGAAAATTAGCGAAATGTGCAATTGTAAGGCTGAGCCAATGAAAACGCCATTGCAACTTGGTACATTCCTAGCCTGTTGCATCAAAATGGAGATGAGCAGATTCAAGTTCAAGTTCAAGTTCAAGTCTGCTTTATTGTCAATTCTTCCACATGTACAGCACATACATAGAGAATTGAAATTGCGTTACTCTCAGACCCTTGGGTGCATACAGATAACATAAATACAGATTAAATACAAAATACAACTATACAAATATACAAATAAGGTCAAATGTAAAAATATATATATAAAGCACAAGGCATATGGCAGATAGAGTGCAAACCAGTAAAGTAAACAACAGTGCAGATATAGTGATTGTAGTGCAAAAAATTATTTGTAGTGCAAAAGAGCTTATTCAGACTGATTAAAGTGTGTGATTTGGGAGTGGGTGAGTGGAAGCCGTTAAGGGTCAGAGTTCATGTTGCGTGGGGCCAAAGAGGGGAGGGGGGGCAAGGTCGGGAGGGAGTTCAGCTTTCTGACAGCCTGATGGATGAAGCTGTCCTTCAGTCTGCTGGTCCTGGCCTGGAGACTCCGCAGTCTCCTCCCTGATGGCAGCAGACTGAAGAAGCTGTGTGTCAGGTGGGTGGGATCACCTGCAATGCAGAGGGCTTTGCGGGTGAGACGGGTGTTGTAGATGTCCTGAAGGGAGGGGAGAGAGGCACCAACGATCTTCTCAGCTGCTCTCACTATGCGTTGAAGTGTCTTGCGGCAGGACGCGTTGCAGGCGCCGTACCACACAGTGATGCAGCTGGTTAGGATGCTCTCGATGGTGCCTCTGTAGAAGGTGCACATGATGGGGGCCGGGGCTCTGGCTCTTCTCAGTTTGCGGAGGAAGTAGAGACGCTGCTGTGCTTTCTTGGCCAGTGCTGCGGTGTTGTCAGTCCAGGAGAGATCCTCTGTGATGTGCACACCCAGGAACTTGGTGCTGCTCACCCTCTCCACAGTCACACTATTGACGGTCAGAGGAGCATGCTGAGTGCGCATTCTCCTGAAGTCAACAACAATCTCCTTCATCTTCTCCACATTCAGAGAGAGATTGTTGTCACTGCACCACCCGGCCAGGCGTCTCACCTCGCTCCTGTAGTTTGTCTCATCTCTGTTGCTAATGAGACCCACTACAGTCGTGTCATCCGCAAACTTGATAAGGAGGTTGGAGTTGTGTGACGGTGTGCAGTCGTGGGTCAGCAGAGTGAAGAGGAGGGGGCTCAGCACACATCCTTGGGGGGCCCCAGTGTTCAGTGTGATGGTGCTGGATGTGTTGCTGGCGACCCGTACTGCCTGAGGTCTTCCAGTCAGGAAGTCCAACAGCTAGTTGCACAGCGAAGTGTTGAGCCCCAGCTGGACCAGTTTGTGAATGAGCTGTTGAGGGATGATTGTGTTGAATGCTGAACATTCTGACGTATGTGATGTTGTTTTTGTGAGTAATATATGATCAATTTTGTAGATGTATCCCAAATCAGCATAAAAATGTTCTCCGACCGTGCAGCTGTGTATTTTAACTGACTCTTCATGGTCATGCAAAGAATTTCTAGCTTTGTGCGTCTTTGTTGTTACAGCAGCTGTACTGTTATTTATGTTGGAAGTTACATTGTGCTGCATCCCATTGGAAAGAAAAATCACAAATGAGATCGCTGTAATATCACAATTGTTTCTCTTGACAGCAATGTGATTAAATAGAGAGCAAATGGAGACTTTTGTTTAAAAAATGCCTCCTCTAGAGATTCAGAATAGATCAATGTCACTAACTGTGTGGGGATTTGCCAAGATACTGAAGGTCTGCAATCAAAAGTAAGGGATTTCTCCATGTACATATTGTAATATAGATAATACATATATATATTTCTTATAATATATATATATATATATATATATATCTATATAATATATATATAAATGTTTTAAATGTGTCTAGAACAGCTTTGGATCATTTGGATATATTGGACTATACTGTCACTTTAAAATTTATTAATATATATATATATATAGTCATGTGAAAAAGTTAGGACACCCTATTGAATTCCATGGTTTTCTGTATCAGTACATAATAAAAAATTATCTGGTCCTTAGCAGGTCTTAACCTTTGGAAAATAAAACCTCAGATGAACAAAAACACATTACATATCACATCGTGTCATTATTTATTTAACAAAAATTAAGCCAAAATGGAAAAGCCATGTGTAACAAAGTTAGGACACCCTATGATTCAACTGCCTGTAGATCCACTTTTAGCAGCAATAACCTGAAGTAATAATTTTCTGTGTGACTTTATCAGTCTCTCACATCGTTCTGGAGGAATTTTGGCTCACTCTTCTTTACAACGTCTCTCGCCACAGCATTTCAGTCAGGATGAGGTCTGGACTTTGACTGGACTGCTGCAACACCTTGATTCTTTTCTTTTCAGCTGTTCTGTTGTAGATTTGCTGGTGTGCTTGGGATCATTGTCCTGTTGCATGACCCAATTTTGGCCCAACTTTAGCTGTCGGACGGATGGCCTCACATTTGACTCAAGAATACTTTGATATACAGAGTAGTTAATGGTAGACTCAATGACTGTGAGGTGCCCAGGTTCTATGGCTACAAAACAAACCTAAAATCATCAGCCCTCCACCAGCATGCGTGACTTTTTGGTTTGAGGTGTTTGTGCTGATATGCTCTTTAGGCTTTCACCAAACATGGCGCTGTGCATTATGACCAAACATCTCCACTTTGATCTCGTCTACTCTGTTCAAAGGACTTTGTTCTAGAAGTCTTATGGTTTGTTCAGATGCTACTTTGCAAACCTAAACCGTGCTGCCATGTTTCTTTTATAGAGAAGAGGCTTTCTTCTGGCAAGCCTGCCAAACATGCCATACTTGTCCCATATTTTCTAATTGTACTGTCATGAACTTTATCATTTAACATGTTAACTGAGGCCTGTATAGTCTGCGGTGAAGTTCTTGGGTTTTCTGCCATTTCTGTGAGCGTTACACGATCTGATCTTGGGGTGAATTTGCTGGGACTTTCACTCCTGGGAGGATTGGTGTCTGTTTTGAATGTCTTCCACTTTTGAATAATCTTCCTCACTGTGGAATGATGGACTACAAATTGTTTGGAAATGGTCGTATTACTCTTCCCAGATTGATAGCAGCAACAATTGCTTCTCTAAGTTTATCGCTGATGTCTTTCCTCCTTGGCATTGTGTTAACACACCTGAAGGCTCCAGACCAGCAAACTGACAAAGCTTCTGCTTTTATGGAGGTGCTCACACTTGCTGATGATCAGTTAATCAAAGGTATTTGATTAGCAGTGCCTGACTGTTACTTACCCTCTTAATTCCTATGTTAACAGTAAGGGTGTCCTAACTTTGTCACACATGGCTTTTCCATTTTGGCTTTATTTTTTATACACGGTGCAATATGTCATGTGTTGCTGTTAATCTGAGGTTTTATTTTCCAAAATTTAAGACCTGCCAAGGACCAGATATTTTTTTATTATGCCCTGATACAGAAAACCATGGAATTCAATAGGGTGTCCTAACTTTTTCACATGACTGTATATACTTTAGTGATGCTCCTGGACACACAATCAGTGATGTTCCCTGGGGTCATCGGGTGTTTCAGGTCTTTCAACAATCAGACACCCTCACCCAGACGACCCAGCCGGGGTTGATCAAGCCCCGACTTGTGTCCAGGTAGCACTGGACACCAGGCTGCAAACCCTCTACATCCCACCTCTATAGGCTCGCACCTTGCACGCCAGCTGTTCTACCAGCTCTGTGTACTTGGTTCTCTTCCTCTCGTTGGCCTCCTCGATACGGTCCTCCCAGGGGACTGTAAGTTCTAAGAGGATGATCTGCTTGGAGGCTTCTGAGCTCAGCACCATATTTGGCCCTAGCGATGTTATGGCAACCGTTATACTTACATACATACATATATATTATCTATATATACATACAGTCCCAACCACTAATATTTAAAGTGACAGTAAAGACTTTTACATTGTTCCAAATAAATCCTATTTCAAATCAATTTTAAACTTTCTATTCACCAAAGAATCCTGAAAGAAATATATCATATTTCTGTATATTATTAAGCAGCAACTTAGTCAGCATATTAGAATAATTTCTGAAAGGATCATGTGACACTGAAGACTGGAATAATGCATGCAGAAAATTTAGCTTTACTGTCACAGGGAAAAAAAAACATTAAAATAGATTAAACTTCAGGATAATGTCAATATTCACATTATTTTCTTGGGAACAGTTTTTAGTATATTGTACCTTTTAACATTTCCAGGAAGAAAGACTAATAACACAATTGACTTCTGGCTCTCTCTAGACATTGATGGGAAAAAAGAGCTCATTTGGCAACTGGCAGACCATGTTGGCCTTGGAAAGAGTGAAAGTTTTGACAGGAGCTTTGCTATGTATTGCAATTGATCCCTGGAGCTCTTTCAACATAGAGACCGTCGCTGCTTGTAGGAAATCAGTTCTGAAGCTTTGGGTCTGTTTTATGATGTCTATTACTCCATTGTATTTTAAAGCACAATATACACATAAGTGGTACAAGGACAATTGATATATTTCTCTCTAGCTGAAATAGCCTGCAGTATTTCAGAGAAATGTGTTGAAGTAGAAGTTCTCCAAATATACTCCAAAGTATGTATGTTTTCCTACAGTAAAGGCCTGAGAGTCCACACCACAACTATAATATAACAATGACGGCACAGAGGAACAATATCATTGGAATCACTTTCAGAACGATTTGTATTTTTCCAGCTGATGAACGATAAAAATATTGACAGCTAATCCATCCTGCTTTTAATGAGCTTGAGCATTTAAAGTGGCAGATGACATAACTGCAGCGTGTGCTTATTATAAACAGAATGTTATTGTGCATTGGTGTGGAATGCTAGTTATTGTTATCGTGATCATGATTGTTTTTGGTGTGAATGGGCTTTAAGTGGCTTTCTGTCCTTAATGTTTAAAGGGGTCCTATTATGCTCTTTTACAAAGTCTTGATTTTGTTTTGGGGGTGTACTAGAACAGGCTCTCATACTAGTTTGTTCAAAAAACACATTATTTTTCACATATTTTACATTACAACACCTCTCTCCCCAGTCTGGCATGAACGGCTCGAATAGTTCCTGTATCAAATGAAGGCCCTCCTTCTGAAATATGAAATGTGTTGTGATTGGTTAGCTATCCCAGTGCGTTGTGATTGGAGCCCCGGCCCTGGGCGGAATGTCACGCCCCTTACCACAGCCGCCTGCGAGCTTCAGTGTAAATATTGCATCAAAATCAAATCAATTTGAGCACAATTTAAACCCGGATGATTGTAAGTTCGTCTGCCTTGGGAAAGCTAGCGTGTCTCCGACATAGTGATAACACTCGTTGCCTTCTCTAGTGCAGCTCAACCAGATCTAGTCCCATTCGTCAATCTTGATGATATCACAAATCCCGGAAAATATGCGTTGTAGTCCAGACGAGTCGTTCATTGTAGTTTTTGAAAAGTGGTTTCTGTTAAATAAAATATATTTTTTTGAAGTGGACTTTGAGCTTTGTAACTTGCAGATCTTTTTTATGCTCAAACAGCAACATTACAGACTAACTAAAGTTGAAAAAGTGAAAAAGCATACTAGGACCCCTTTAATACTTCTCCATGTTTGCTTTTCCAACACACTCTCATTACAAATCCAAATAATTTGTACAGCATGATGGTATTGTATAATGAAGTTATGATTTTGATCGTATGAAAATGTTACAGTTGAGTGATGGTTAGGTTTAGGTGTTTGGTTTTGTTACATTTAGGTTTGGGTCGTATTTAATTGGTGGAGTTTTTATGTTGTACTTTATTTTTTGCCATCTATGAATTATTTAATCTTTTTATCAAACCATATTGAATCAACAAATGCATGCAATTGTAACCAAAATATAGATTATATAAAATATTATTTTTTATAGATTAGATTAGAGATTATCTTTAAAAATTCTTAGGCCTTCTAGAAATATGTAGTATTGTAGTGTGCATTATAGTATATTAAATTGGATATTCGGAGTGTTCCTACAGATACAGAAGGGTACAGATAGCACAAGACTGTACTTTTGGTTCCCACAGTCTGTTTTGAGGAAAACAAACACAAAAAGTGAACAGACAAAATCTGTACAGGATATATACTCTTTGTTGCCATGTCAGCAGAAAGCCATGTGAAAGACTCCATGAGAACTGTCGCACACAAGGGGCCTTGATAGAAATGTACTCTTGGGGGTCTTAAATACTTTTTTTCCTAGTCCTGAATGGTATTATTTGTAACCTAAGTTTAAGCGTCAGTATCTAGTAGCAGTATCTGCATAGATGTAGTCAATACAGCTCAGTGCAGTAACATGGATAAACAGAATTTTTCAAGTAAATACAGTGAAAACTGTAAGTTATGGTGAGGAGGATAGAGGTTCAAGCAGTGATTTTGGATCACTGGTCTTTACAAAGGTTCAGGTAAACCAGCAAAACCAGGTTTGTGACAGGAACATTTTTCAGGTGGTGCCACAACTAGTTTTGGCTAACTATGCTTAATCAGCAGTGTATGTTGGGTATGTTTGTATATGTATTCACAGTACTGTTTTCAAAGCAGCTGTCATTTCTAATCCATTGGTGTCTCTCTAGTGGGTTAGAATGTGGGTCTACGTTGTGCGCTGCCTATCAGAAAATGACATTACAGAAGTAGGTCTCTGCAAATGAGTTGGCATTGTGTCAGCCCAGCAGCAGTAGCTAGATAACAGAAACGGATCCTTATTGCCATGGAAATTAGAACAGTATAAATTCAGATTAAAAATTCAATTCAGAAATAATTTAATAATGTGAGATTATTGTGAGCAAGTTTTTTTGTATCGTCTTCTTAATAATTATTGCAAGTATTTTACTGTATTTACTGGTCTGTAATATAATTAGGTGAAATATTCACTAAATTCCAAACACTGTGAAAAATGTTGCATGATCTCATGCTTTCAATGTTACAGCTTTTTTATTTTTACAGATTTAAAAAATATATATATTTTCATCATTTTCCCAGGTGCACTGATAATGTTAATGTTTTTAAAAAGTTGAACCAAAACTCTAAACATTTTTTTATGGCAAATTTCAACCCTTAGAATTTAGGATCTATTTTTTGCTACTTTGCATGTGAGACTTATGTGTTACCTTCTCTTTGCCTATTGGTTTAAGAGTAATATTACCTGTTCTACTTCCTCCGTAGTATTTTACTGGGACTGGGAAAACCAAGTTACTGAATACTAGTGATAAACTGGTATAAGAGATTATATTTGGCCACTTGGCCAGTTAAAAAAAAATAAAATAAAAACTTTTAGTGTTCCTCTATACAAAGTAAACAATTTCTGTTGTCTGATTTGTTTTAATTTTGAGTAAATATTATGTGAAATAAGTTTTAATTTTAGAAAGTATGTCACTTTAGCAACTCATTTGTATTCTAAATACAGTAGCATCATTACACTATCATTCAATAATATTTTTATGCTTACCAAGGCTGCATTTACTGTAAAAATGCAGTAAAAACTGTAATATTGGGTTTAAAATGTATATTTCCGGGTTATATGATATATACAGATATATACAAAGTTCAAAAGAACAGCATTTATTTGAAATTGAAATCTTTTGTATCATTGTATCTTTTTATTAATTTAGCATCCTTGCTTAATAACAGTATACATTTCTTTCAAAATAAATCTTACTGATGATAGAATAGATTGGCCATTAGCTGTTGAAATTTTTAGAGTGTTGTTTTTACTTTAAAATGTTATTATTTTATATTTTTCAATTTCAAGTTTTTGTTTATTATAGTGATGTGATGTTTATCATATAAATTAGCCTGTTCTTAAAATAAATAGTTGATTTCACATTACCAAAAGATTTCTCAGTAGTCACGGTCCGTAGACGATTCTCCTTCCACATGCATTATGAACCCTGTAGATGCTGGCATATAATGTCATTTTCCAAAGAAATGTCCATTAAATCAGCATTGTTGCGAATTGGTAGTGCTCTCCTCCTCAGCCATCACACAAGCTCCTGGACACAAAAGACAATGATAAAATCTTTCAAATATCTTATCATTTTTGGCAGGTGAATGCGGATGCCAACAGGCTGAGCCATGCTGGATCGCGGCCTTCCCTGTCCCACGGCGGCCCACAGTATCCTCAGATAGCCATGAACAGCTGCAAGTACAATGGGGGCATAGTCAGACCACTCGGCAGTCTGGGGGCGTCCCGGAGGAACCTAGCAGAGCTGGACTCTGAGACACAGCCTTTGCAGACCCTGCACACTTCCGGCCTGGAGGTGGTGGTCTCCAAAGGGAACGGGGAAGACCCTAGTAAGCAGTCCAGCGAGAACCTTGTGAGGCAAAGACCATGCAGCGCTCCGCATAAGAAGAACAAGGACATTGGCTATAAGCTTGGGCACCGGAGGGTGCTGTTCGAAAAACGCAAGCGCCTTAGCGACTACGCCCTGATTTTTGGAATGTTTGGGATTGTTGTCATGGTGACGGAGACCGAACTCTCCTGGGGAGTTTATACAAAGGTAAAAGTGCACATGTAACCTCAAACACTGATATTTTGACGTTTTGAATGGCCTCAAAGAGTTTTCTGGACACTTAAATCCCCGTCTCTACCCAAAAAGTAACATTGTGTCATCATTTACTCACCCTCATGTTTTGTCTATACAATGGAAATCAGTGGGAAGCTATGAATGAAACTATTTAGTTACCAAAATTTTTGTGTGTTTATTTTGTGTTCCATAGTCATATAGGTTTGGAACGACGTGGGTGAGTAAGTGATGACAGAATTTCACTTTTTGGTGATCTTTCACAATTAAAAATGTCTGAATTTCATTGCAGTAGATGAAAAATATCTAACCAAGTGGCAACCATTTCCTAACAAATTATGCTAAAGCTTTTTTTCAGTGGCCTTTAACCAATTGATTCCTAAGCTGGTTTTTGCCAGTCTAAACTGGTTTAAGATGGTCTTCCAGCACAGCCAGCAGAACATATAAAAATAAAAGCTAACTCAAAGTATCAATACTATAATCGGTTACACTTTACTTGAAGGGGTGTGCATAAGACTGACATGACACCTTCATAATCATGACATGACACATGTCATGAATATGAAGGTTTTTTATGCATGTTTATGACAACTGTCATTAAGTGTCATTCACTCAGTTATGTAATTTTTAATGCAAAGATGACATTGTTTGAGATGTCTTTGTTATGGGCTATGGTTAGGGGTAGGGGTAGGGTTAGGTCAAATAATGTCATAACTGAGCGAATGACACTTAATGACAGTTGTCATAAACATGCATAAAACCTCCTTCATATTCATGACATGTGTCATGTCATGATTATGAAGGTGTCTTGTCAGTCTTATGCACACCCCTTCAAGTAAAGTGTTACCCTATAATCGTATATAAATAATGCTAAAACAACACTCTTTGAAGGTTAATAGGATTAGGATAGGAATAAGACATTCCTAGATTTTTGTTTTAAGTGTCCAGTACTTTTTGAGGCCGCTGTATGTGTACTAGCACGCTTTTGTTTTGGATGTTGGTTGAAAACACATACTTGTAGTTAAGTTCAACCTGCTTCACCAAGAAAACCCACTATCTTGTAAAAAGAGGATGGTTATGCTATCCACAGGCTAGACCAGCACTCAGCAACGTAAACCAGCCTGAACCACCATTAAAATTCATGCTTGTGTAAGATGGTCTTTTTCAACAGGGCAGTGATGCATCACAAGATTTCACATGTTAAGCTGTGCTAGATTTATACATCTTCATGCTTAGTACTTTGATTTATACCATGTAATTAAATGCTGCAGCATATTGAAGTCCAGGAGTGATCTATTTATGACCGTTTAAAGACACTAAAAGATAAATTCATCATTGACATCAGCTACTTTGTGCATACTTCCTTAATGGATAGAGGCATCAGAAAGCATCAATCAATGAAATCGTCATAGCATGCTCTTGACAATTTCATTGTGTATTACAATTACAAGTGTTTGCATTCTTTTATCAGAAGGTATGATGGAATATCTTGAATAGTGAAATAAAATTCCTTCCTTGATTCGCATTGTTCACTCGCTTGTAGGGGTGAAACGGATCGTAGTTGATCATTTGCACGTGTTGCCAATTTAAACATTCAAGCATTTTAAACCATTAAATCGCATGAATAGGTAAAAGAACAAGCTACGTTTCCCTTCTGAAAAAAATCATAGGCTCAACTAGCTGGTTTAAGTCTAACTCAGGGGTGTTGTATTCTTGTGGCAACTTCTTAGCAGCAACTTGGCAACATTAAAAAAATGCTTAAAATTCAGTTTGAAAGTGGGACTGTGTGTGGTTTTGATTATAGAACAAGTAATATTAACCACAGACCTTATTTTACTCTTAAATCAAGTACTTCCAAAATTATTAAGTATTCCAAAAATACATATTCAAATCCGTAACTTGAAAATGCTAATGCTAATTGCTAAAAACTGAAATTCTCTATATAGGTAGCTTTCATGCATCACAAAAATAAATAAATGAATCCTACAAAGTTCAAACTCCACAAACTGCTGTATGCTTCATCTAGCACATGTGAGAGACTCAGTACAGTACACACACAGCAGCCGTCAAGAAATGGTGTTTGTCTGTCTCTTTTAAATATATTTACTCTTGTGGATGACACTTTTTGTCCAAAGCAACATACAGTGCAGTAAAGGCATATTTTTTTATATGTTTTCTTAGTATGCATGTTCTCTGGGAATCAGATTCTCATGAGAAAGATTAAGCTGCAAACAGTTAAGCTGCAAGAACATAAAAATGTAAACTAATGTAGTTGTTTTTTTTTCAATGTCTCTGCAGGAATCCTCATATTCATTTGCACTGAAATGCCTTATTAGCCTCTCTACTGTAATTCTGCTCTGTCTGATCATTATGTACCACGCACGAGAGATTCAGGTAAGTAGCCGAATTAGCCTTGGAAGCTATAAACATGAGCAGAGATTGAGACGGGAGCCTAAAAGATTACAGAGGAAGCACTTATGCCAATTCCTAATGACTTATAGTAGCAGCAGAATGAAAAGTCACCCTGGCTTTTGTATTTCCTGATATCTGCCTTCAGTGTCTGTGCTTTTTTACCTATCCATTAAGAGGTCTTTATAGAGAAGACACTGATTTTGATTAATGATGTTATTACAAGTGGGGCTTATAGCTAATAGGAGATGTAATTTAATACAGGCCTGTCAATCAGTTGCTTTGTGAGCATTATTTAATGACTTGGAACATCAGATGATGGTCAAATTACTGAGTGGATGAACAATTAAAAAACCTTTATTCCTGATTGCAGGTTGTGTACAACACAATCATTGAAATAAAAGAGAAGAAAACCATATTATAGTCATAATACTAAAACCACAGAGAATGCTTTCATATTGTTTATATTGTTATATAGACTGGTATTTAGTATTACAGTATAGATATATAGAACTATATATATATATATACGTATTATATATCTGTATATATATAAATATATATATAACCCATCCGATGTACTTCAAGAAGTTAATTTATCTGTTTTTTAAAATGTTTAGAAATATATTTGTTGTAAATGCAGTAATTTATATAAGTTATGTAATTTATATAATATATTGTATGTAACATCTAATATCAATTCTCATCCAATTCTTTAAGGTTAATTAAAGATGTTTACATTTTTTAATGAAAAAGATCACAATTCTGCTGCAGCACCCATTAAAGCCTTCAAATTTGTTGTCTGTCTAAATTTTAGCTCTTCATGGTTGACAATGGAGCAGATGACTGGCGGATAGCCATGACATACGAGCGTATCTTCTTCATCGTTTTGGAGCTGCTGGTGTGTGCCATCCACCCCATTCCAGGTCAGTACGTCTTCACCTGGACCGCCCGCCTGGCCTTCACCTACACCCCGTCTGTGGCGGATGCAGACGTGGACATCATCCTCTCCATCCCCATGTTCCTGCGGCTGTATCTGATTGGCCGGGTCATGCTCCTGCACAGTAAGCTCTTTACGGACGCCTCATCACGCAGTATCGGAGCCCTCAATAAGATCAACTTTAACACACGCTTTGTCATGAAGACTTTGATGACTATCTGCCCAGGCACGGTCCTGCTGGTTTTCAGCATATCATCATGGATCATTGCTGCCTGGACTGTTCATGTCTGTGAGAGGTGAGATAAACCTTTGATTTCTTAAGAAACACTGTTTGTACTTGGAGAATTTAAAGAATATTCCACCCAAAAATGAACTCACCCCTCATTTTGATCCAAAACTTTCTTTAAAGATAACTTTCTATAAAAATTGAAGTTTAAAGATTATTGGAGTAGTTTTTTGCAAGTAAAATACTGTATCAGTCTTTTTACTTTAAAATGTCATATTTAATTTAGTGTTACTTGCCATTTCTTTGTTATTAATTGTGAAATTTACTAGCAATTTCTAAGTCAAAATTGTTTTAAAATTAGTCAGTTTTTTCAACGTATGGAACACAAAATGTGAACTTCTGATGACAAATCTCTGAAAATATCTCTTTTCCATATATGTAAGTGAATGAGGCTGTCAAGCTCCAAAATGACAAAACAAGCACCATAAAAGTAGTACAAAATTATAACCTAGAGCCATAAAGCTGACATTCTGTTTTTGTCATCTGTACAGCTTTTATAATCCATTTCAGAGTTTATTAGAAGTATTGTCTTACATTTCAGTCTGTTCCTCACTCAAAGCTATTATATGGTTTAAGAAGTATTGGAATATTCCACATATGCTACTGTATCATTACTTTATGTGCTTTCTTGTCATTTTAAAGCTTGACAGACCAAGTCCCTAAAAAAATAAAAATAAAAATAAAAGATTTTTCGGTCACACTTTATTTTAAGGTCCAGTTCTCACTATTAACAAACAATTAACTCTGACTTTTGCCTCAATAATCTACTAATTTGCTGCTTATTAATAGTTAGTAAAGTTAATTGTTAAGTTTAGGTATTGGGTAGGATTAGGATGTGTGAACATATGGTCCGGGCAGATGGAATGGTGTTGTTATAGTACTAATAAACAGCCAATATGTTAATAATAGGCATGCTAATAAGTAACTAGTGTTAAGTCGGTGTACGCGAAGTGGTCCCACAACACTAAAGTGTTACAGATTTTAAATTTTTGAGTGAATAATTCCTTTATTTATGTAATTCTTTCCATCCAACGAAGTTGGTCAAGACCCTATGTTGTTGCCTTTAAAATGTGACATCAGTGGCATGCGGATGTGTGTGTGTCTCATTGTTTATGGTTTTGTTCTATGTTTCTCCCACATGGCTGCTGCTGGATAGGGGTCCAAAGTGAGTCTGTGATCTGCAAGGAAAAACTATCACTTGGCTCTTAGCTTCTGCTCATCTCTCTTGAGCCATACTTGCAAAAAGGCAAATTGCTGGCATCCTGGAAATCCCAAATTCTTTTTATTTTCAAATTCAGATCCATTTGTTTTCTCCTATAAATGGTCTGTCATCTTATAGCCTCTGATAATGAGTGGCCTTAATGTTGGGTAATTCAATTTTTGAGTCATTCTTTGGATTTTGGGATTTTCACGCAGCTGACACCATGTGTCAACATGGTGGTCATCATGTTCATGGCAGCCTGTCACACTACAGTCTAAAGGGCCATTGTTCAATAATTGACAGTTTTTGGGTGCTCTGAAAAGTAGCTCATTCGACCAAGGATGCCGCTCTCTTGAAGACCTAGGGGAGATCGGAATACAAAGACCAGAGTATCGACTGTCATGACCCATAAACATAGAGAGAGCCGGCAGCACAGCAAGTGCTAATAAGTCATCCCGAGACCATTTGCAGGTTGCGCTCCCAGGTCACACGGTTAACTGCTCTTTTCGGCAATGCACTGCACCCAACAATAAGTCATAGGGCTATATATGGTTTTCTTCAAGACTTATGGACCACTTTTTTAGTGACCAGGAGGCCTTATAGAATCTGTAGTCACAAACCTGTTTCAAAGATTTACACACAGTTGAGACATGTGTAGGATCTGACGGGCAAGAAGCACACACAACGCACCAAGCAGGCCCATGAGGACAGTGAGCTCCCCGCGAACGGCTAGCGATGTGATGTGTGACAAGATCCATTCTAGCATTCTGCTGTTACATATTATGAATGGTCGAGCTATTTATGTAACGGTTTCACACCTCAACCAAACTTTACAGCCATTGTTGTGATTGCGTAGTGATAGAGATTCGTGGTTCTGCAGGTAACTTAGTACATCAGGGAAGGTCTTTCTACAGTGGGTCCTAAAGACAGAAGGACGCGTACAAGAAACGGAGGGGACCTGGATAATTGTTTACATTAAATAAAAGGATAAATGACAAAATTGAGCTAGAAGACCTCGCACAGCCCCTAACCTGAAATGCCTAAAAAACATTGTTTGATTACTACACACGGGGATTTTAGGAGCCATCTAGTCATAGTATGATATAGGACCTGCGATTTAACAGTTTTGTATACACGTCAAAGAAACTATTAAGTCTGATACCCGCCCCCCGGCTGGTTAAATCGTATAAAGCAGAAACAATTAATTAGTTGCTTTCGTTCACTAACCTGATTGACAGCTACCACACGCACACCTGGCCTGACATCGGGTATTCTTTCCAGGGCCCGGTTTGTCACGGAGTATGTTCACTCCAGGCCAGCAATATGCGCCGCGTTGTGGTTCTTTGCACGGGGCGAAGATTAATGTTGGTCGACTATTTGGCGAGTAATAGCTTAGTAACCATTAAGGAAGTAGATTACCGCGGTGGTCGATAGTGCCGAAGTGTCTAGAGAGCCAGCGGCTACGCTAGACTGGCATTCAGTTTGTTAGGAGAGTGTAGGTGAGATTAAATAAGAGCAGTACGAGGGCCGTGTACGGGCACTACACTCCTCGGCGCGCACTTGAACAAGGATAAAACAAAAATAAGAATAAACTTTAAATGAGAATAAACTAAATTTGGCTAGTGTGTGAGTGTGGTGTATATTTAAAACAATAAAAACTTTTGTTTTTCAGATAAATTTATTTTGTTTTAAGCATGCCTATATATTATTACTGGAAAGACATTTCGATTTAGAAAATGAATTTTTTGCAGTGTGGTTGAGAAAAAGTGCTGAGGACACCAACTAAGCTAATGTGCTAGTCAGGTGTCATGCTAGCTTGTTATTTTTCTGTATTCTGATGTCTTGTGTAAGAGTTACAGTGGATGAATCTGTCGGAGGAACGGAGAGGTGCTTTATCAGCACCTTTGGAACCCTCCGAGACTCTGTATTTCCATTCGCTTCACCCCTAAATGGCCACAGCTACTTCTTCACTTTAAATCATTTGTCGGCAGGCTAGACGACAGGCCTCGTTTAATAGCACTCAAGCTAATGAGTCCTCAGTTAAATTCATGGGCATAGAAGCTGGACGCTCACTGATTGAATAATTTGAGCATAAATGTAGATTTACTCCGTAGTCAGCACATGGACATATTGTTCATGCTGACGGAACATCAATTTGAGGCCAAGAGAAGACCTTGTACTGAAACTTTGACATCATCATCATTTTTTAATTGTTTTATTCTTCATATTTGGTGTTTGGGGCGAATGTTTCTGAAACTATTTTGTTATGAATGTGTTTTTGTCCGGAAAGAATCGACATAGATGGTATGCTGTTCCCTTTACAGAAATTTGCCATGGTAACCTCCAAAAGTGTCACCAAAATATAGTTACTGCGACGATTGTTGCTACTGTGCAAAGCTTTCAGAATGTTTCTGCCATTTTATTTATATATTTTTACAGTAATGCCAGCAAATACCAAGTCACCACAGATTTATTCTAGTAGCACTTACTTTTAGTAACTGGCAGTTACCGTGATACATTTCTGTAAGGGACAAATCTATGTTTAAGATTCTGTGATATGTACAAATGAAGCTCTCAAACAAGTGTTCTCTGATTTGAGATCATGCTAAAGTGCCTTGGTTGAAATCGACATGTGTGCCCCATAGTGTCAGAGCAGTGCATTATCTGAGTTCATGGCAGCTTTGGATTTGGTTACACTGCCAGCATGTTTTATGCTTGTGTAATGGACTGTGACTGTCACAATAGTTTTACACAGACGCATTCTCCACACCAGACCGAGCTAGAACACTGGGGAACAAGAGCAAGCCATCTAATGGGCCTTGGCTGCCCTCTCGTTTATACGAGCAGAATATGGACAAGCACACCTTTGAAATTCTGTGCACAAAGGCACCTTGATTTATATTTGGGCTGTCCACTTGTTTATCCAGTATGGTCAGGCCTGAATATTGATATATGCTGCTGCATTCAATACTTCGTGATATTGCACTTTAGGTTGCCTTTAAGATTACCCTTCAAATGTAATTGGGCTTCTCAAAGACCCCTAATGCAAAGTGTACCTGTATATTTCAGCTGTGCACCAGTGTCAATGTGCAGTGCTGCTTAAATTTCGAAGAGACTGTTTGTATATAGCTATTGTAACTATATCATTTACATAGTATGGGACAAATCAATGAAAATCTATAAAAATATGGGTTGGAAAACCTGGACTCAAGTACGAGAGTAACTCTAAAAATTGTTTTTTTTCCAGGTTAATTTTGTTTGTCAACGTAAATGTAGCTACTATTGTATTTATTAATTTATTCAAATGTGTTTAAATTATTAAAAGTAATGAATAATGAATTAATTTAGATTTTAACCTAAACTGAGATACAAGATTAACTTGTCATTTTTTCATTTCATTTTGTTTGTCATGTCAATGTAAGTTTTCTTGATCTACGCTGAGAGGTGTTATTGAGTAATGTTAGGTTTAAATATTGTTGAAATGAATCGAATATATTCTAATCATTACTAATTAATGACCCTTGAACCATGAAATGAGGTACAAGAATTCACTCTTAAGTGTTTCTTCCAGTGCAATGTAATTCTTAAATAATGTAGACAGTGTTATATGTATTTCATTATAGTCATTTAGTTTAAATTGATGTAATCATCAAAATAATAAATACATTTAAGTTTAACTTGGAAATACTGCTACAAGATAACATTCAAGTTATTTTTCTTAGTTCATTTTGTTGTCACATAATGTAGCTTATATATTTCTTAATTGATGTAACTTATTTAAATAATCTAAATTAAACTAATTAATTAAGATTTTAACCTGAATTTAAAATAATCAATTTTTTTCATAATTGACATTAATTAAATTTATTAAAATGTGTACTTTTTTTGTTTTATTTATTTATATTTTACAAACTCGTACTGGGGTCACCTTTAAACACGTTTTCTTTTTTGAGAATTATCCTGTGAGATGCTGATTAGTCACTCTATGAAATTAATCCCAGCTTGTTTTCTTGTCATTTTATCCCATCAGATATCATGATAAAGTGGAAGTCACCAGTAACTTCTTGGGAGCCATGTGGCTGATCTCCATAACCTTCCTGTCTATTGGTTATGGAGACATGGTGCCTAACACATACTGTGGGAAGGGAGTGTGTCTCCTTACTGGAATCATGGTGCGTCTCTCTTTTACCCTTCTAATTATGCACAAATGATGTACAAGTCTTACATTTGAGACATTGATGTTCTTGTGAGTTTATCTGCAGACATTTTACAGTTATTAGTGTCCACTCAGCCTTAACATCATCAGGCCATAAAGCCGTTATGTGGAGGAACTGTGTATAAAAATTCTATTTTTGAGACATTTACACCCTTGTGAGTTCATCTGCATATTTTTTATAGCAATTAATACCCACTCAGCCATAACGCCATCAAACTGTGAAGCCATTTTATAGGAACTGTATATAAAAAGCTTTCTTAATGATTTTGTTTGATTTGTGTTGTGTGTTTCCAGGGGGCTGGTTGCACTGCCCTAGTGGTGGCTGTCGTAGCCAGGAAGCTAGAGCTCACCAAGGCTGAAAAGCATGTCCATAACTTTATGATGGACACTCAACTCTGCAAAAGAGTGAGCATATTTTAATATACAGAATTGTAGCTAAGTGAAATCCAAGCAAGTATAAAATAAGTGTTAAACGGCACATTCAAACTCACTTTGGCAAAAAAGCCCTTTTTGCCAAATGTTGATGCTGCATAAGCCGTGGAAACTAGCCAACATTCCCTTAATGAGATCATCTTCTTGACAAAATCTGGCAGGCATATCTCACCCATATTGCTAATTCACCAGAACCTTCCAGAGTCTACAACTAGTAGCATTTAATGCTGTAGTATTACTTTTAATATTTTTATGGCGTAGTAAGTTTCCAAACATACTGTATGTCTTTTTGTCTACACTAGCTGTAGTGATGTTTTAAAATGAATATTTAATGTAAGTTTCTTATCTGGATTTCATTTACTCACAGGTGAAAAACACGGCTGCTAATGTACTCAGGGAAACATGGCTAATCTACAAACACACAAAGCTTGTGAAGAAGATTGACCATGCCAAGGTCCGGAAACATCAGCGCAAGTTTCTGCAGGCCATTCACCAGTACGTATATTTTCAACATTTGTAATCTTCCTTTTGCTATTTGTGCTGTCTGCATTTGTGTTTTATATGAGATGAGATATAAATCTAAATTTGATGGTGCTTAAAACTGGATTTAGTTCAAGTTCTCGCTTTCCAATTTAGAGAATCTGCTCGCATAAAGTTTTTTTATATAGAGTTATGGAAACGGAATTGAATCTTTTAGACTCTATCTCAACCTCATATTTCCTTCCTAATTTATTGCCACAGCATTTTAAGATCTTGGGAGTTTTACCTGTTAGATCATGGGGTGAAATCCTGATGCTGATGATGCCAAAAATAAAAGAAGTTAGGGATAGTACAGAGTTAGTATATCGGACAAGCAGCATACATTGTGTGCATAAATGACCAAATGCACTTATTAGTTAAAAATGACTGTCTTGGTGAGATGTTAATGTATACTCAGTAGGATTGTAAGTAAATGTAAAAAAAAAAATAAAAAAGATTTTTCTCACAATATCTGATCAGTGCATTGGAGCTTAAAGTGTAAATGCATGCCACTGCCTATTATCATGTTAATATTGATCAAACAATAATATTGGCAAAGAAGAAGAGAGAACCCACTCACTGCTGTTAATTCTTGATTTGTTCTTTATTGCTGACTGTCTATTTGTTTACTTAATTTTACTTAATACTTGAAGGCTACATACTGTACCATTGCTTTGATTTAATGTTTATATTTATATTAATATTTCACTTTTTAAATAAAAGACTGTGTTTCATAGCATATTAGTTTTTGCTTTGAAACTTTTATGGAGCATAATAAAATATCATTGGTATTGTAACATGCTTAGTGTAGACAGTAACCTGGATACATGAGAGAGAAAATATTTTCATATATATTATTCAATGTTTACGGAAATATTATGAAAAATTGAAGTGACATCAAAATGTTGCTAAATGGCCTGGTGATGCAAATCAAATGACAGATTTTTTTTTTCAGTCAGTCATAAAAGTTTAAAAAAGTCATTTGGTGTGGTGTGCAATTTGAGTTTTTAAAAAAAATGTATTCTGTGTTCCATTTGTTTTGCCTTAAATCACTGCAGAGCTCAGAAGTAAGTCATGTCTTCTCTTTTTTTCTTTACCATTGGAACCCTTTTTCATTTTTATAAGTCTTACTCAGCAATATCAACCAACATGATGAACATTGAAAACATTTGAAGCTGGGCTCCATTTTTATTTAGCATTGATATCCATTACGGTATTTAGATGAATTGCATTTACATAGTTCACCGACCTGTTAAGGTATTTGGAGGGAAAGGTTCTTCACATCTTCTCAGCTTCAAATTTATCAGATGCCACAATGTCCGAAATTCATTCATCTAGCCTGTACCAGATTTCCACAGAACCTCACACTGCACTTTCATCCTTTTAGTCATAAAACCTGCTAGTCTGCTGGTCTGCAGTGTTTTCTCGCAAACACAAATCTGTTGCAAATCATTCTTATGGAGATACACTTAGAGAAATATCGAATGTGAATGTTATAAGACTGCATTAGAAGTTTAGACACAAGCATTTGGTACTCGTTCCCTTTCACTTGGTTGGTCGCTTTTAAAAGGGAAGGTTCACCCAAAAATTTTGAATTCTGTAATTTCTTACCATCATGTTGTTCCAAATACATATGACATCCTTTCTTATGTGCTACTTAAAAAAAACAAACAAAAAAAAAACCGTGAGAGTTCATGAGAAAAATACCGATGTCTGATTTGTTGAATTGAATTGAATGATCTGACTGATAATTTAAATAAATTGCAATTAATATATATCATGTTAAATATAATACTAGCTACATTTATGTTGATAAAACAAAAGGAACTGGAAACAAATACTTAAAGAATTGATTCTTGTACCTCAGTTCAGGTTAAAATCTAAATTAATGAATAATATATTATTCAAATAAATTTGAATCATTTATTATTAATGAATAAATAGAATAGTAATTACACATGTAACTAAATATCTACATTTATTCTTCATAAACCAAAGAATACTTTGTGTGTTTATTACTACCTCAGTTTAGGTTAAAATCTAAATTAATTTAATAAGATTATTTAAATTATTTAAATAAATGAATAAATACAGTATAGCGGGGCTTATTTCTCTTTTTGTGTTCCACAGAAAAAAGTAAGTCATGCAGGTTTGGAACGACATAAGGTTGATTAAATGATGAACAGAATTATTTTCATTTTTAGCTGAACTAATCGTTTAAGTGCAGTAAGATTTTCTGGCCGTGTTATAGGTTCTCTGATGTGAATCGCCAGTCCTGCCTCTGTTTGGCACGCAGTCAAAGTAAAAGCGCAACTGCTGGACACAACGATTCATTTATAATGTATTTGGCCTTCACTTTTACGAGACCACATAAACATTCCCTTGCCTAATGCATACAATCATACAATTCTATAAATATCTGCACATTAAATGCTTCATAAACTCAGCAAATCGGCCTGTGTTGTGGAGAAGGTAACAATTGCATCTGGAGTGCAGGGAACTATGGAGGTCTGAGTACAGAAACAAACAGACCAATTTTGGCCGTCCCAAAATTGAGAGTTCATCTTTACGACAGTGCAAGCACATGTGAAAAAGTGCAAAGTGTCCACTTTTTATTTTCCATAAAGCTTGCACACTTGAGTTTTTTCACACTTGTTTTTCGTTTTTTGATGGGAGGGGGGAGAGTTTGAAGCAAATAGATGGTTGGGGTTGGTTTAGATTGCTTGGTTAACTCTGGAGAAGGCATTTATAATATTTTTTATTAAGACACGAAAAGCCATCATGTTATGTTTATATTCTGCATGTGAGTATCATTGACGAGCATTTTTCTCAAGAAATTGTTCTAAAATTCGATAAAAAACGTTCTTGTTCTATACTTACAAAAATCTCCCCTTTCCTTTCTGGGTTTTGTTCGTGCTTTCCTAGAGGAAAGCCCAGTTATGTGTATCTAGAGAGTTTCTGGTGTTAGCTTTCTGAATTCAATAGGCACTGAAATTAGGTTAATGCTAATGCGTCATTGTTAGCATATCTGTCATTACCATGGAGCACAAACCGTGTGTCCACATTCTGTGTCTTTATCAGTTCATCTGTTTCCATATTACACCGGCTCCAGTCTGGCACAATATAATGAATGTTTTCTACTACATCCTATTGAGTTTGAATGTCCGCCGTGCCGTCACACTGCTGACAAAGGTGGTGTTTGGGTTGTATTTTCACACATTTTGCACCATTCATGTTGCAACAGAGCTGCTTAGTCATGACGTCAATTTGTAGGCCTGTCAGTCAGCCGAAAAACTAGAATAGGATTTTAACATTTTTAGTTTATGGTCTATGATTTACATTTAAATTGAAGTCTGTGATTAACATAAGCTTACTTGACTTTCAGGTTTTGTTTGAAAATATAAATTCAAACATGAATTCTGACCACAAGTATGGTGAGTTTATTTAAATATATTACTATTATGAGTGAAAATATTCTATATAGTACATATACTGAATCAAAGAGTTTAACATAAAATTAACTATGTGTGTGTGTGTGTGTGTGTGTGTAATGTATAGAGATATATGTTAATACAAATTTATGTATATTAAAAATGTATAAAGTACCATTTTTCTACAAAATCTCAATAGAACAAAATTAAAATTTAACAAAAGTTTCAATCTCAAACTAAAATCTTTTGACTTTATAGCAACTTTTTAAAAATCATTTTTAACAGTTTTTATTACTTCATAATGTCTTACTGCATTTCATTACTGTCCATTACATTTTGCTGAGAGTTTCTATATGCATCAGATCACCATCTAAAAAAATCTGCAGTACAGTTTCTTGACTTTGAGGCAGTATTATATCCATATGCTTATGGAGTTTTGGGACAATGGCTCAACTGTTGTTCTTTTCGACCCCTTCTTTTTTTTTCATTTGACCTCCTGTGGCTGAATAAGTTTGCATGTCTGACTGGACCGAACTGGAATGTAAATGTTTGCATGTGGGCGCATCACTTAATGGAAGAACATTCATTATGTGACACTTTATACCTTCTAGATTTCAGCCTAATTATCAAACTCTGTTTCTTCCTCTTTTCCCTGCCCATCACAACCTCCTGCACTTGCTTTTGCACTCCTTCCTCTATAAACTCCTGTCTCCCTTGTATATCTGTGTGTCTTCTTTCCTTGTGGCCCATCTTTTTCTCTTTGTCTGTCCACCTGCTCCCTGGCTTCATTTTTTTTCCCAGACTGCGAAGTGTGAAGATGGAGCAAAGGAAGCTGAATGATCAAGCAAACACACTGGTGGACTTAGCAAAGGTGTGTACAGTCTTTAGCAGTCAGTAGATCTGTAGTGACATGTTGGTCGTTTTGTAGTATGGTCATGTACTGTATGTTTATTCTATGGAATGGATAGGTTTATTAAGCAGCACAACTGTTTTCAACAATGATAATAATAATGGATCATGTGACACTGAAAACAGGAGTAAAGATGCTGAAAATTCAGCTTTGCATCACAGGAATAAATTGCATTTTAAAATGTACTCAAATAGAAAACTGTTAGTTTAAATTGTAATAATGTTTCACAATTGTATTGTTGATCATATAAATGCAAAAAATCTTTCAAAACATTCAAACGTCTTATCAACCCCAAACTTTTGCACGGTAGTCTATGTGTGCTCATATGTGAAAACTGCGCACTTAGGGTAAATTCAGGTAAATTGGACCATGTTACCTGAACCTCTAAAATAGTATGTGAAATAATATACAGTATGCAGCATGACCTGCATCCTTCATATTATTTGGCAAGTGATGTCTGTGTCTGAATAAACAATGGGAATTTTATTTAAATTTGTTATTTGACAACGTATTTGTGTACATATGTATTTTGTGTCTTTTTAATTTTTAATATTATGTTTTTTATATTTCTTTAATGTTCTTCAATATTTTATCTTAATGTTTTCATTTTTTGTAGTCAGAAAATGTGCTTACTTTTCCATGTCAGTAGACAACACAGGGTATTTGTATGTGTGATTCTTGCATTTTTATGTCTACTAAGTGTGTTTATCACTTCTTCAGACACAGAATGTGATGTACGACCTGGTCTCAGAGCTGCAGGAGCGCAGTGAGGAGCTGGAAAAACGGATCGGTCACCTAGAGGCAAAACTGGACTCCATAAACAACAGTCTGCAGGCTCTGCCTGGCCTGCTCTCACAAGCCATACAGCAGCAACAGCACCACCTGCTGGACGGGCTGACCCAGCGCGGATTCACTTTCACGCGCCCCTCCTCGCAGACCTCCGAACGCTCCTGGGCGTCATCCGTGCACCGGCGGAGATCACCCTCTACCGCACCACACACGTCCTCCGATAGCGGCTAGCACGCTCTCACACACTCAAAACCATACTCTAAACCTACACACACACTCCTACACACCTCTATCACCAACTTACACTGCTAAATATACTTTTAGTACTAAAACCTTAACAAGAATGACAACTTCAACACACTGGAATAAAAATGTAATGAATAAACGCATCATGGTAGAGATATGGTTTATGTTTAGCCATTGTATGGCTGTTTAAAGTTAGCTTTTTTGTAAAGCCCTTGTATAGTATGGACTGGATTCAGACTGCAGGGGGAGAAATGGATTTATATAGAGAGATATAGTTTGGAAACAGAGAATTAAATGGAGCTAACCTCATGGGAATACAGAGGATTGAGAAGGAAGGAAAAATGGGAGAGGAAGTCACCAGATAGGCAGTGATTACAGATATATGCTATGTTCTGAATAGCATACTAGCATACTACTTACTGCAGTATATATTTGTATACAGTATGCACATTTTCTGCATGCATTAAAATTCCCTATAGCATTTGCCAGAGAACACTGCGTTGAATACCGTATCTCACAATGCAATGCGTTCGAGTTTTCTTTTTTAGCGTTAGTAGTTTTTAAGTATAAAACATTTTGACATTAAAACAAGACAATTTTTACCCAAAATTCAGTTAACTCACATGTTGTCCTTGGTCATTTCAGACAAAAAAAAGTGTATGTTTTGAAATGTTTCAATTTTTTTGCTTCATCGGAATGGAAAAAAACGTAGGGACTTTTGTGGCACTTAATTAAATGAAGAAATACTTGTGGACACGATTAGAAAAAACGTAAAATGAAAAGTCACACTTACGATCTTCGCCAAAGAAAATGAATGTGAAATGCAAAAAATATTTTAAATGCCATTAAACACTTTATTAATTTGAAATAATATGAAATATCCTTCCTAATAATTGTATTAGTCTAAATAGAAATAAATGAATAATTTAGAGGTGAATATTGTTTGAAATCCCCTCAAAATGCAAAATATTAAGGAACTAAACATACAATCCCTACTAAAAAAGTAATATATTTAAAATACATTTATTTCATACTAAGTATAGTTCAAATCTATTAACATATTTCCTTACATATTGCTGGAGACTTAGCTACTGATAGAAAAATTATAGAGTACTACTTGTGCACAATGTACATTTCTTAATATTAAACCTAAAATGTTTTAATGTCACTATTGATGAGGATTGTATGATCTTTGAATAATATTGGTCTTTAAATGCAAGATATTTAAAGTGTATCTGAAGTATGCTTGCAATCAGTGTTCAAACTATACCGTGGACTTTGGGGGAGCCCACTTTTTTTTGGCTTACAATGCCTTACAAAGATACATAATAGCTACAAGTGTATGCACTACTTGCTTTATGAAAGCGCTATATAGGATAAATCACTATACAGGATTTACTCTATTATCGACACAAATTGATAGGTTAAACAACAAACAGCCACCCACAAATAGTCTAGAAACAAAGCAACTGGTTGTCTTTCAGTTCACATGAACAACGGTTAAAGTTACTCGTCGTCAGGCTACAGTAGAATACCATAATTCCTCCGTTCAGTTAGGCCTAAGACATCGAGAGTCACGCAGACCTATAACACAGCCACAACACATAATTGCGAATTACATGCCTTACTTTAACACAGAATCGACCACAGAGTCCTACGTTTATATTTTTTCTACGAATCTTTGAGTTAACATGTACTAAACATGAGTGGAATTTGCACCGCAGCGCCCCCACACCTTGATGCTCATGGCAAGAATAGCATGTATAGTTATCTTTATTGAAGCGAATTAGGTTTAAATCGCCGTCATGCATGAATTTATATTTTTGCAATTTTACACATAATATTTCACGATGATCACATTACACAAAACTGTAATTGCACGTCAAAATAACACATTGTTAATATTTTTTGAGACCCCCCAAAATTTCACAAATCACGTTTTCAGGGGAGCCCATGTCTTATTAAGGGGAGCCGAGCTCCCCCTAGCTCCCCCGTAGTTCGCACCCTGCTTGCATAGTTCCACTTTAGCACAATCAGATATACTTCAGTATATCTTTAGATGGGCTTCAGCACTACTTCCGTCACACTTTAAAGTGCATCAAGTACAAAAACTATTTTACAGTTCAGCAGACTTTAAGTATACCAAAAGTACTTGCGTATTTTTGGAAAGTACATAAATATGTAAATGTATTTGTAATATACTTAGCATGAAATAAATGTATTTCAAATTCATTTTAGTATATTTATTTTTCACTAGGGATGTTATAAGATCATGTGACAACAACTACACATTTGTTGAATATTGCAAATTCAATGGAAGAAGAAATTCTGTATACAGTATATACTGCACAGTATTAAGTACTATGCTCGTATTTTAATCCATTAAATAGAATTGTTGTTGAATTGTCCATCTCATAGAAGCTGAGGAAGGGCCTTTGGAAGTCGCATGTTCAGATTGATTAATCATTACTAGATAAAAAAAAAAAAAAAGCAACCAAATATTAGGTAATGCCTAAAAACAAGCAAGAAAGATTACATTTGTTTGTCAAATGAATATTTTGCAGACTAGAAAATTTTAGCTATCAGCTGATAAATGTTTCCATGAGTCACAACACATTTTCTTTATATTACACTGATGACATTCAAGGTCTTATAGAATAATATAGGCATAAACAATATTCAAGCACACTTTTTCCAACAAGTGTGAAAGACCAAATAAGATTCCAGCAGAGCTTCCAAAGGTCCTTAAAGCATCTTTAGCTCAGGCAATCTCTAAGACAGCCTGGGGATGTGATGGGAAAGAAATACTGTACACCCCCTTGCATGTTTCAATGCAAATTATGATGGAGCTGACCTAAAGGATGGTTTTCTCTTAAATTTTCCTTTCTTTTCTTTTCTCTTCTCATTTTTTTTTTACAGAGGTTCCTTTTTTATTATTTACCTAGATTTTTATAGCTTGTAGAGGATATACAAAATGTTACAGCAGAGCGGCAGCATAGTTAAAAACATGCATTCCTTGATCAAAGACTTAAAAAAAAAATTAACCTAAACAAAATGTAGAAGCGAACAACAGGAGATGAATCCCACACTTGGATATCATTACCACTTACATGAAGTAACCAATTTGGTTCCCAGTTCTAGGTTTAGAACGAAAGCATCAAGATGTGATTGTCATTACGGGTTTGAAAAACAGCAAACTGCCTTTACTGTGTGTCTTTGGCCTTGTTGACCAAGCTGTAGCGGATTTACATAATGCTGGGCTCCAATATAAAGAAATAAATGAACAATTCCACTACCTGGTCACATTGCATTTTTATATATCTTGTCTTTGTTTGACATGTTGTCTTTACATAGCTGCTATTGATTCTTCATTGGTTCAAATCCACTAACCTTTAACTTGGTCCATATTAAGACAACAGCAGTAGTACTGACGCAGAATGTGGCGCACAATCTAAGAATATGCAGTAATGCAGTTCCTGTATCACTCCCAGTTAACCATGCATAGAACATTTGTGCTGAAGAAAATGGACAGTATTTTTAGGCCACTCTGAACAAGGCACTTTATAACCTGTAACACAAGTGCATTTATTTCTTTCATTGCTCAGCCATCCATCTATTCTTCTGGAACTCCTCTGCGTTTGGTTTGTGCTTCCTCACAATTTTGTGGATTGGCGGAAGAAAATGAAAGGAATAGTTCACCCAAAAATCAAAATGTACTGAAAATGTACTCATCCTCAGGCCATCCGAGATGTAGATGAGTTTGTTTCTTCATCGGGACAGATTTGGAGAAATTTAGCATTATATCACTTGCTCACCAATGGATCCTCTGCAGTGAATGGGTGCCGTCAGAATGAGAGTCCAAACAGCTGATAAAAACATCACAATAATACACAAGTAATCCACACGTCTCCAGTCCATCAATTAAAGTCTTTTTAATTGAACAGCTGGGTGTTTGTAATAAACAAACCCATCATGGTGTTTTAACTTCAAATGAATGCTTCTGGGCAAAACAGTCCATAATAACCATAATAATGATTCAGGTGAGACTTTTGACTTTTTCACTGACGAAAGCAATGTTATGGAAGAAGGACTCGTATTTTAGCCAGAAGCAATGTTTTGAAGTTAAAAACATCTTAGTGATGTATTCGTTTTTTACAAACACAGCTTTTCGCTTCACAGATGTTGGATATGTGTGATGTGATGTTTTTATCAGCTGTTTGGACTCTTATTCTGACGGCACCCATTCACTTCAGAGGATCCATTGGTGATGTAGGCCTAATGATAAATTTCTTCAAATCTGTTCCAATGAAGAAATGAACTCATCTACATTTTGGATGGCCTGACAGATAATGTAGACCTTCATTATGAAATAACATTGCAGTAATGACCCGCTAACTATAGCCTACATTAGGCTATCTTTTACATATGCAGTTGTGAAAGTTGATGTATTCAGTCAGTTCAAAGCAGTGGGTGCTGTGATCTGGACAAACATGTCTCATCTCACCCTCATTGAAATTCTTTCTTGTATTATGCCTTGTTTTAGTAATTGACTTCAGCGCTACAAAGCGCTTCAGTGACAAGCACGGTATGCATAAACATGTGATCAAAATACAGTTAAATGCACATTAATAGCTATTCAGAATGAAGATCACTTTCTCAAATGATTGTACAATCACACAGGCTCTGCCTAGTGGCATAATGCTATGAGTAGGCCTACATTAAGAAATTACAGATAAATCTTAAAAGAAGAAGAAGAAGATGAACTTCCGAAATGACTGCCTGTTGATGTAATTTATTTATTGTATCCAAAAATTGCTCAAACACTGAAAGTTTCAATATTTTTCTCCCTGCCTCTTTTTCCTTTCATTTAAATGACCTATTTTTCCCCTCCCAAAAACATAGGAAGGACTACAGGGTAAGTTGACGCTTTGTCTCTAGGCCGCTAAAATAAACCATGTGACAGCATTTTCATGTAGAGGCAATCATTTTTATATTTAGAGAAGGGTTGCATGTGGTGAGTGTGGCTATTGTATCCAAAAATGGGTTTCTTCCCTTTCCACATGAGTTTCAATCATGTCATGAGTTTGGATGATTTGGAGCAAACTGATGAAGCACTTTTAGACACATTACAGTTTAGTTAGTTTAGTTCATTGGTTCAACCTCAACGTACTCCATCTGTTCACACATTCTGTAAAAAAAAATAAAACTTTCTCAGTCAGAAAGCTGGTTTACACCAACATTTTTCTGCCACAAAGTTGTTTTACCACAAAAGTGCTCTGGTGTGGAAATTCCATTTTCATTAATATATATAAAATAAAATAAAATAAGCACTTTCTGCATTTCCCCATCCATGTCTCCACTCAACATTCCTCCCAGGTCCACTGTTTTTGCCCTGAGTATTTGTTAATATTTAAGAACCAAAACAAATAAACCTGGCACATTTTGAGTGGTTGTAGGCTAAGTGCTTTTTGTCCATAAAGGGTAACACAAACAGATCTACAAAAAAGAATGTTAAGAGTTATATGAGAAAAAAAAATCGGATGTATGATTTTTTTATTATATTCTTGGCTAATTTTTATTCTTTCACACATATAAAAGTTAGTGCAGTTACAACTGTGGCCGGATATATAAAACTATTTAGACGAGTCTTATAAAAAATGTGTCAGTTCTACGCAGGAGGGCTCTATGTACAGCGCCTATGCAGATAGTGCGCTTAAAAATGTACGAACTAAGGCTCTTAGCATTTAGCAACCTGCTTATCTCTCAACACTAAAACCACTCTCAAACACAAGAACTTTTTTGTTATAACCTGATTATTGACAATTAAATTAGCAAATGGCGTCGAACAGTGTGGAAATAAAGAGCTTAAATAGTTATCCTGAGTGAGAGATTGAATTTGATAAAAAAATATATTATATATATATATATATATATATATATATATATATATATATATATATATATATATATATATATAATTTTCATCAACGTATATCATATATATATATAGTTTAGTGTTCAGAAATAATTAAATACACCCATAACGATCCACTTGCTGAGATTTATTTTATTATTCAGTTAGTTTTTCCCACCACAGATTATGTCACTCTTGTAGGTGATTGTCATTCAAGGAATCACAAACAACAAAAAAACTATGAAAATAAATATAAATAAATAATCTGGAATATTTCTTAATAAATTAAATGGCTGTTTTTTTTTTTTTTTTTTTAAAGGGAAAAAAAAAAAAAAAAAAAAAAAGTTATTCCAAATGGTACCATAAAATAACCTGGTATCTGCAGGATTTTTCAAATCAAATTTAAGACCTCACACGTGCACTTCACACTTCAAACTTATAAAAAATTTTTAAGAAAATGGAGTCAAATGTATCAATTATTATATTAATTTAAACAATTATTAAGAATTAATTATTATATTAAATAACATATAAATATATCTTAGTGTCTTAATTGTTTAGATTTTTATAATGCATTCGCTTTTTGTCGATCCACTGGTTCACATTTAAAAATACGTTGCAAAAATAGCAGACGGGCTTTTTGAAAAAGCAAATTCGTTCTCTGCCAGCAGGTGTCACTTTCGGAACTGCAGAAATATAGTGGATTCCCCGGTAACCGCAGTACACAAAGCTAACGTGCAGCGCTCAAGTTTATTCAGTGAAATCACAGCCTTTTGAAATTTAATCGTCATATTAATCCATATAGCAATTCTTGTATTTCCGTCCCCAAAGAACTCTTATAATTTAGACTTTTTGTACCATTTAAGAGTTTGCATGACCTTAAATGTAAACAATTGAACTGAAGACGTTTTAAGGACCCGCGGAAACGCTAATAAGAACATAGTCCAGTGCAAACATTTCTGTCATGCATTTGGCAAAAAGCTTTTGTTGACTATGAATTTTACCTTTGAAATTTGAGGCAAGTGCAACTCTGGCGTCCCCAGTGTTTGTGAGCAGCGGTGTGTGGCGTTTAAAGAACAAACAATCCAAACATATGCGTATTCCCTTTAACTTGTTAAAAAGATCATCTGTTTACCATCTTAACTGGAAAATACTGTTTTCATGGTCATTATTTGTTAATGTTAGTGAATGTTTACATTAGAGTGCACGTCCTACGCTGAAATTAATAGGGGAGCGGCTGGAAACTAGCGACCTCTCCTGGTTGGAGATAGTATTAAAGGGGTCATATGATGTGATTTAAATTTTCCTTTCTCTTTGGAGTGTTAACAAGCTCTTGGTGCTTTAAAGAAGATCTGTAATGTTGCAAAGACTTAAGTCTCAAATCCAAAGAGATATTCTTTATAAAAGTTATAAAGTCAACCACGCCTACCTAAAACGGCTCGTTCTAACACGCCACCACATACCTACCTCACTATGTGGGAAGATTTGCATAAACACCGCCCAAATGTTCACGCAAAGAAAGAAAGAAAGAAGGCGTAACTTTTATTCTCGCTGTAGTATTGTTGTTGCTGCCGCCATGTCCTGAAGGCGCTGTGTGTTTCGTTGTGAAAGCGAAGCTACTTTGTTTGGCCTTCCAAAAAAGGACGATATCCGCTTCGTCATGCCTAGAGAGCTGATCCGTGCTGGTCGCTGAGAAAATACTTCAACTTTGCGCTGTGGATAGCCGGATCAGCTTTCACCGTGGACGAAACGGAGTCCAGCCCGGAGTCGTCATGTGGTGCCGCAAGCATCACAGTATTGTAGGGGCATAACATTTCCGTCACACGCTTGAGGTATTCGGTAAATCACAACACACTGGATAGCTGACCAATCAGAGCACACCTCGCTTTTCAGACCGATGAGCTTTGTAAAGATCGACGCGTTTCCCCCAGAAAGGCGTGGCCCGGGGCATAGAGGAGAAACATAATGTACAGTATGTGGAAAAATAATATGTTTTTTGAAACTTAAACCGCATAAACACATTTAATTACACAAAATACACAAAATAATGTTATTTTTAGCAGCATCCTATGACCCCTTTATCATCAAAAACTGAAAGCAATCTTTACGTGACTTGCTTTCAAATGTTTTAAAATTGATCATCATCCGAGTCTAATATGATCCAGCGGCCAGTCGCCCATCCCTGCTCTAAAGGAATGACCCGCCCTCTGCGGCTTTTGTCCAATGGGATTAAACCTGGTTTGACTGACGAACTGCAGAGTGCGGACGAGTCACGTCTCTAGATTAGATCGAGTAAACTTCTTGTTCTGAAGGAAGTTTACTTTTACAGCCGTTCATGCATTTCCACCCGCAGCTTTTAGAGGGGAGTCAGCAGCACTGGAGAACCGTCTGATACAGAGAGACTCGTGCAGAATCAGATGTGCTTCAGGGCCTGCAGGGCGCAGGTGGAAACCTAGCGTAGCTTTAGAGAAAACAGAGAGAGAGAGAGAGAGAGAGGATCTGGACAACTGTCTCAGCCAACACCTTTACTCTCACCTACTTCATTTAAAAAAAAAATCGAACTGAAATTTTAATTTGAAGACGAAAAAGAAAAATCTGAGAAAATAATATTGATATTAATAAAAAAATTCTTTATTTCTTCAGGTGAAGACAGATTCAAAAAGGTAAAAGAGTTAAAGACTGTTTTTGTCTTTATTTTAGATTGTATGTATTTTAGAATTCATAAAACTATTATATATGATTTTAAAATATGAATATTATAAAGATTAATATATCTTAGTATATATATATAGATATCTATATAGGATATAATATCTATTTGTAGCTACTAAGTAATTTGAGCCTCTTATAAAAAAATCATGTTTTTTATTGTTGTCTCACTTTAAAAACAAAACAAAAACAAGAGTGACTAAAACTAATTGTAGTGTGTTATAGACACATGCAGCAGTTTTTACTAAGACATGCAAAGTAAACAATAACAGCTTTTGTGATCTTTGCTCCAAGCTAACCCACTTTTGGTGTCTCTGGAGTTTATACTTCATCATCTGCTTCAAAAATACCATATTACTTTTGTGCATAATATTACGACAGTACCAAGCTTTTTGGACAAATACTATGGAAAAATCATGTTTCTTACCATGGTAATGTTTTACTTATACAGTATACAGAGTTTCATGCTACAGTAATGCCACGTTTTCGGTCATGTATGCTAGCGTTATTTGAAATACCTTGCACTACCATGTACATTCCATGGTACATATTAAAGTACCATTGTGTTATGATGTGATGCCAACATTTTACCATTGTACTTCTACATTAATTAATCATAAATTAAATCAAAACAAAACTGTGCTGTGTTGGTAAATAGGAAAATATTCTCTTGAGGATACCTGATCACTACAATTGTATCTGCCTACGTAGGCACCCTCACTCTGGAGCGGCCTAGACAGTGAAGCTCTTGTGTTTTTCTATCCAAACCCTTTTTTTTTTTTTTACCTCAGGCTTTTATTACCATGGTGACCATGCAGAGTGCAGCCTTGACTTTTTGCTATAACAAAGGAGAGAAGTTGGGGGAGGCCGGGGAGTAGGTGAACACATAGTAACCAGATAAATGGCTTTATCTAGGCCTTGGCCAGGGACTGAAAGTGTAGTATGCATTCTTCTGTTGTTGTGGTTTTGCATGCTGCTGTAGATATTGAGATTTTCTTTATTGCATTTAATTATTTAACCAATCTTATATTTTATTGAAGACGTTTACAATATGACATTACAAACTGAAAACATAAACATTATAAATTTGCAGAATTTGTATTTAAATTTTTTTTAACATATCTATATTTTAAATATTTTAAAATATATATTTATTGAAAACGTTAAAATCAGACATTACAATTTTAAGGATAAAGACATAATCAGAATTATTTAGAATAGTTTTAAATTTTAAATATATTTCATATTATCTTTAAAAAAATTTAATTATTATATTTTATTGAAGACCGTAAAAATCAACTTGAAAGTCAACTTCAGAACTTCAATACAAGGACTTTCATATTACATCTAACTTTAAAACTTTTTTAAAAACTTTACAAATTTTGAGCATTGTGTCAGAAAGACACACCTGTTTTTTATGCAAAAACAAACAAACAAACAAAATAAATCAGTGGATTGTGCTGTATTTGATTACAAATGTGTATTCACGGTAACATAAAAGTACAGCTAACGTTGAAATGTAACCAACATATTTCCTCCTATAGTGTTAGACATATTTTATAACATATTTTTGTTGAGTACTTTTTGATGCCTATTCTGTCTGGTTTTGCCCTGTTTGGGACCTCACCCCTGGAGCATATGATCTGAAATTAAACAAACGCTGTATTTGGCCAGAATTTAAATCTATGCATTTCAAAGTCAGAGCTGGACAATGGTTGAGATTGAGTTTAACTCCCACGGTCGGGCCTGTAAACAGCGGCTTTGTGTGGACAGAGTCTGATCCCTGGTGCCGATGTCTCCACTATACTCTCTGTTGTTACCTCACACTGATGAACAGCACAGTTATTTCAGGCTTGTGGTTTCGGGTAATGTCATTTTGGCCTGTGTATTAATTGATGTCTTTGCTGATGTGCTGACTTAAGACATTTAAAGGGATAGTTCACCCATGAATGAAAATCCCATCATTATTTACTCACACTTGTCTTGTTCCCAGCCTGTATACTGGTTGTTATGTTTTCCAGGCTGCCCCCTAATAGTCGACTAAACTTTAGGCGACGAGAAGAGGCTTGGTCGACCAAAATTTTATTAGTCGCTTAGTCGCAGAAAAAAAAAATCCACAGGAAGTGGTGAGGTCACGCAATCCGTGACAGACAGATCGTTAACAGCTGGATTTTGTAGTAATACAGTAACGTTACATCCAAACGCTCGCCTATCATTCATCGACCTCAAATATGGCTTATATCTGAAATATGTAAGTAGTAGCAACTTTACATGGCCGCTCAATCTAATGTTAATCTAGAAAAATTTGCGCTATTTAAGTGTCTGTGAGGAGTGTGAAAGCTGAACAGTAGCGCGCTCACAGCATGACAGATGGAGGCGCCGGTGCAGTCACTTGCTCTTAAAATACTCTGTCATTTTGGTCATACTATAAGAGTAAGAGATAAGAGTAATACATCTTTTGAATTTGTAAAGCCTCTACGTTTCTTTGTGTGCACTCACTATAACAACAAAACTTTGCGCTTTTGTAAAATAATGAAAGCAAACAAGGATGCGCTTTCTGCCGCCTCGGTCTCTGTGAACTTCAGCGCGAAACTCCATGTATACTTGCCTTAGAGACATGAAAAATATATCTAATAAAGACTGAAATGTCTACTTTCAAATGAAACAATTCAAATCTTAAAAACCAAATAGTCCAGATTATGTCAATCCGTATGAAATTTGCATGAATGGAGGCATCCACTACAAACATGCTCGACCCGCACCACAACCGGATGACGAAGGTCAGGGTCGCCAAATTCATCTTTAAGCGGAAAACACTAGTTTATCAATAGCATTGAACCTTAAAATGTTAATGCAGTTTAATTTTACTGTTTTTCCCTGACACATTTATCATCATTACTTCTGCCGGTGTGCTGGTGTGCCTGTGACAAGTTTTAACTGTGTGTGGCTGGAGCGCTTATTAGGCTATGTAGGCAATTGAAGGCTCGGATTTTTAAATGGTTTAGTAATAAACGTGCGATTAGTCATCTAATGCTTGAAATGAACGACTACTAGTCGACCAGAAAAATCCTTAGTCAAGGGCAGCCCTATTTTCCAGGATACACAAGAGTCTGTCAACCTTCAAAAAAAATTTCTATTTTGTATTATTTATGCTTATGGTTATTTATGTATAATATTCCATTGCAGCTCCTGTTTATACACAAAAGTGACAGTAAAGACATTTATAATGTTACAAAATACTTTCTATTCATCAAAGAATACTGAAAGAAAAAAATATTTATCATGGTTTTAAAAAATATGCAGTGTTTTCTCTAGTTTTGATCAAATAAATGCAGCCTTGGGGAGCATAAGAAACTTATTTCAAAAACATAAAAAATCTTACTGACCCAAACTTCTGAACGGTTTATTGGTAAATTTCATATGATTTATATAAAACTCACATCATTTTTTAAATGTAATTTAATATTAGTTCATTAATATGTTTTTAAAATAAAAGCATTTAATACATTTTTCATTTAATAATTAAGGCAGTTTTTTTTCAATTAACAATTACTTAAATTTACATCTGTTCCTTACATAAAGCTATTGTGTATCTTAGACTGGAATGCTTTTTTTGTTTGTCTTTTGATATGTCTTAAAATATTATTTCATAAATTTAGCTTGCCTTAAACAGTAAATGAGGAACTTATGACATTTTCTATCTGCCTGTAACACCCAAGTGATGATATTCATGTTTATAAATTCATTTGCTGCTTTTTTTTAGCAGGTCACTGGACGTCTTTGAGAGATGTTTGAGAAACAACCCTACGATAGTCCCCCGATGTACACCCCACCTTCCAATGGCTTTGGACCACCAGGAAGCTTCCAAGACCCAAGGAGTGAATTTGATCCCTACCCTCCAGCTCCAGGATCTTACTATGTGGGTGAGGAGGTACCACAGCATTTCTACAAATGGTTCTCCCCTCCGGGAATTGTGAAGATTATGGTAGGAACCGTTATAATCCTCTGCCTGGGAATCTTTGCCTGTGTGGCCTCGACTCTGGTTTGGGACATGCAGTATGGATTAGGTTATGGATCTGGACATTCTGGCTATCCTGGATATGGAAGTGGATATGGATACGGAAGTGGATATGGATACGGCAGTGGGTATGGATACGGAAGTGGATATGGAGGCTACTACAATTCTTACCCGACCCCTTACTCGGCAAAGACCAGCATGATTGCCGTCGCTGCCATAAACTTCATCATCTCTTTGGGGTTCTTTGCAGCCAGCTTCTCCAAAACAAACACGTTCCGCAGCAGGAAGTTCTACCTGGTGGTGCTTGTTGTCTGTTCTATAATGGCAGTGATTCAGGGCATTATAAACATTGTGTACATTGTAGGAGTGAACCCTATGGCCCAAAGCTCCACCAGCTCATACTACAACCCCATGCTTATGATGTGTCAGAACCTCTATGGCAGCAGTGTGACAGGAATGGGGGCCGGCTTTCCCATCTATAACCAGTACTTGTACCACTACTGCTACGTGGACCCGCAAGAGGTACCATTTAAAGTTACAGGATGTTTCAAAATGTCTTTAGACACTACATTTAATTGATGTTTTCTTTAAAGTCTACAATCAAAGTATCGCCACTGACCATAATTTCAACTCCCCCAGTGTGTCAATCCGTACAGGAAGTGCTTTTTTTTCATTAAGATTTTCAAAAACATTGTAAAAGAAATCTATTTGATTTGAGTGGTTTAATCCAAGTCCTGTGAAGAGATGTGATCACTTCATTCGATGAACATATAATTTAGGCTTTTAGTCACATATAAACATCGATCAGCGGATCTAAATAGGGCTCATCAAATATGGCAAATGGATGCTCGAACACAACTTGATTGACATGTGAAACAAAACTTTAATGGGTTTGGACCAACAGGGTGAGTAACTGATGACAGCATTATTTCCTTAAATCAAAATAAAATATCGAGTTATTATATATATATATATATAATATAATATATAATAATTATATATCTACCTATCATATATATATAACAATTAATGAAGCACGTCATGTTAAGATTTTTTCCCCCAGTATATTTCGAAAGTATAACCATATGAAAAAGTAGTCCCTCCTCCAAAGGACAATTTTACACCTCAAATAAAAAAACAAAAAAATGTAATGGAAAGATTAATCCAAATGCTAAATATGAATTAGGCTTCAATTGTGAGTGTATTGCTGTAAACACATTTCTGTTCTTTTTTGCAAGCTAAGAAACTAAATAATTCAGTGAAGAATCAAATTAATTGTCTGTAGTAAACATAATACATATTATGTTATTAATAGCCCAGAACTTTCATTTCAAGATAGAACTGATCATGAGAGTGAGATGATTATTAAGATGATTATTGTAGTATACTAAATCAGTTTAGTATGATAAATAATTTAAAGTGACATGTAGCCATGTATGGTATCCCATACTCTGAATTTGAGTAGAGTAGTGAACACACACACACCTAGAGCAGTGGGCAGGGAGCAGTTGAGGGTTCGGTGCCTGGCTCAAGGTCTCACCTCAGTCGTGGTATTGAGGGTGGAAGAGAGCGCTGTACATTCACCTCCCACCTGCTGGTACTGAGACTCAAACCCACAACCTTTGGGTTGCAAGTCTGACTCTCTAACCATTAGGCTACGACTTCATGAAAGTTATTCATGAATAAATAAAATCCTGAAGCCACCAGAACGGCCAGGCATGAGTATAGTTTCTTCCCTCAGGCAATCCATCTCATGAACAGTTAACTTTGCAATAAACGTGTAATACCCAACACTACTTATACATTTATTCATTTAACACACATACCTCTTTTTACATTTCCTTGCATTTATACATAACACACCTGTACACACAAATACCATCTATTGTCTACTTTGTATATTGTGTTTTGTTTTCGTCTTGTCACTGTCATTCTGTTTGTGCTGTGGAAGCTTCTGACACCAAAACAAATTCCTCGTATGTGTAAACATACCTGGCAATAAAGCTCTTTCTGATTCTGATAATTTATGTATGCATTGGACTTAATACTACAATTTTGTCATTCTCAGGCAGTTGCAATGGTTTGTGGATTCATGGTTGTGGTGGCACTGGCTGTGGCGGCCTTCTTCTCCTATAGGACCAGAAGTAAAATCAGGCACTACGGAAAACCAAACATCTACTGGGATGGACCACTAATGGGAGGACCCGAGGGCAGAGATGTGGAGGATTGGGTGAGTTTCTTTATCACCTCTTAGTGCATGGAGGAAGAAACACATGGTCACTAATTGAGTGGCACACCCAGATCAAAATGGCATGAAGTGTTTTGCCTAAGTATCAGGCTTATTGCTACTCTTTGCAGCAAACAGCTGCAACACCAAGTACTTTGCAGGGGAAATGCCCATGCATTTAATTGTCCAAGTTATATATATATAGGCTCTAGTAGCATCCCAGCAATCGTCCATGGGACAAGCAGTGTCCTTCTTCTAAATAGTTTGTGATAGTCAATCTAGACCTTTTGTTTTGGTAGACTGGGAGCGGTTTGAAAGTGTGTTTTGAAGTCATATATCCTTTAATAGTTTCAGTGGCCTGTGCGACACTGGTGATAATTCAGTCACAAGGTTAAATGTGTTGCTGATACGGTCTGTTTGTTAACAGCCGGCCTAGTTTCGATGTGATTGATCATTAACCAAACTGAGAAAGTCAAGTGGCTTTTAACTCCTTGGGTGGATGACTATGAACGACTAATCTTTTGTAATACCAAGACAGTTAGAAAGCATACTTGAATTATCTTTTTTTTTTACAGTTCAAAGAATAAATTGAGCGTTTAGGTATAAACACATTTCTTAGAAGTATTTTTCAATGGCTGAGACAGATGTAAGTGTATATTACTGAATATTATATGTATATTTAAAGAGTTATTTATTTCAATAATTGACTTAAAAGGACAGGAAAATAAAATGACAGGCTAAATGCCAAATATGTATTGTATGTACAATATGAATATAATTTTAGGAAATATATTTCTCAGATTGAAAATATATTTAGTTTAAACCTTCAAATGCCAAATATATTATTATATTATTAAGCCTTCAAATAAATTACAAAATGTACGTTTGGGTAAATGCAAAATGTTTTTAATATAGTTTGTACAATATAAATGTATAGGTAGAAAACAAGAAAAAAATATAAAAATATGTTAAAGTGGTTAAAAATAATGAAGAGAAAATATAAGTTACTAAAAATTTATCAAAAATATATTTTTGTATTTTATCTATTTTAGCAATACTTTTTGGGACATATTTTGAAATATTTTGAAAAAATATATATATGAATATATATTTTTGCCATATGGGATTAGACGTAAAACATCTGAATTTAGATGAATATTTATTTACACATTATGTACTGAAAATGTGACAAAACTGTCAGTACATTACTACATTCTGGGACTGAAAAATACTGTTCATCAGCCATGTGGGTATTGTTATAATCTAATGCTGATTGTTTTAAAAATAGCCAAATATCAGCCAATTTATCATCTTAGCTAATATAGTAATCACTGTCTGTTCCCATTGCATTTATGGTTTTATTTTTGTTACAGAACAGTGTGTTTAAGTGATACAGTACATAAGTGCTATGGAAGAGAACAGGAGTCATGTTGTGTGTGTGTGTGTGTGCGTGTGCTTCACTCAGTACTATTGCATTATTGTAGGTCTTTCTTATTTAAAAAAGAGAAGCAATTCAAGCAATAAAGGTTATTTAAGAAACAGACATTTTGTAATAAAAAGGAACTTATCTAGGAATCTAGGGAACTTTAATTTAAATATCATCAATTGAAATAAAGCCAGATGCCTGTGCGTCTCCTCATAACAAAGAAAAATAACAGATGAGATATCTTTATGATCTTAAAGGGGTCATATGATGTTGCTAAAAAGAACATTATTTTGTGTATTTGGTGTAATGAAATGTGTTTATGCCGTTTAAAGTAAAAAAACATTTATTCCACTCTACTGTACCACCCTTATTGTTTCAGCCACACACTCACTCACCGCCCCGACCTTTGAAACACGTTGATTTTTACAAAGCTCATCGGTCTGAAAAGCGAGGTGTGCTGTGATTGGCCAGCTATCCAGTGCGTTGTGATTTACCGAATACCTCAAGCGTGTGACGGAAATGTTACGCCCCTACCATACTGTGATGCTCTGTCTCGCCGGAGCGACGAGACAAAAACATTAAAACCCATTATAAGAGGCATGTTGTGGACCACCCAGTCGGGGAAAAGCCCAAGCACCTGGACACCTATAATGACTTACAACCCACTGGCTTTTGATGCCGTTGCATCGCGCCAGTAAACATAAACCATGTCTGCATTTGCAGGCCAACAAGTGCTACTCTACACTGTTCAAAACTCGTGTTTGAATCGTTAGTGGCAAATTCTTTAAATATATAAACCGTACTTACAGTCTTTGAGTCAGAAAAGCTGGCATTGTAGTGTTCTCTCCCAGGATCAGGAAACGGTCCTTCATAAAATGTGCTGCACACATCTGAAGATTTGGGTTAAACTGTTCTGGAACAGTTGTTTGTAAAATCAAAATGAACATGATTTATAGTCGTGCTACCTCTTTCGAAGGACAAACCAAGAAGTGTAGTTTCGCTTTCATCAACGAAGCACTGAGTCACACAAGGAGGCCTAGAGTGACGGGAGGCCGGCGGGCTTGTGGCAAGCACATGTGACGACCCCGGGTTTCGTCCACGGTGAAAGCTGATCCGGTCATCCACAGCGCGAAGTTGATGTATTTTCCTCAGCGAACCAGAACGGATCAGCTCTAGGCATGACGAAGCGGATACCGTCCTCTTTGGAAGGCCAAACAAAGTAGTTTCACTTTCACAACATCTTCACAACATGGCGGCAGCAGCAATACTACAACGAGAATAAAAGTTACGCTTTCTTTCTTTGCGTGAACATTTGGGCGGCGTTATGCAAATCTTCCCACATCGTGACGTAGACATGTGGGGCGTGTTTAAACGAGGCATTTTAGGTAGGCATGGTTGACTCTTAAATTTGATAAAGAATATCTCTTGCGTCCATCTGAGACCCTTGAGGCCATTTGAACTTTTAACACAGATTCTTCCATGGCCAACAAGGAGCTTGTAAAACTCCAAAGAGAAAGGAAAAATTTTATTGTTTTTCCTAGACAGATATACTAAGATTAAATGAGAACAAATGGGGACCTCCAGCATTTCAGAAGAGATCAAACACTGCTCAGATTTACTAAGATACCAAAGTTTGCAATCAAAAGTCAACTCAAACATCACATTTTCCCAAAATCATTCATAACTCTATAGCTCTGTACACTTAATGTGTTACAATTGTTTCTATTTTTAATTCTAAGAATTTTAGAAGACATGTCTGAGACGAGGTTGATAATTAAATAAGCTTTAAACTGAGAATCCTGAGCTAAAAATTAGCAACCTCTAGTAAATCTTTCTTCCGGGTCTACAGGTTGTTAATGAACCCATAGCTGGTGGTGAAGGCTCTGTTGGGGTGGGGTTTGATTTTGGATTAAGTCCACTGGAATCATAATTACTACCATCATGAGACTGGTCTGCCTCTCTCTGCCCTGGTGCTTTCAGTAAATCTATGAGCTCTGACAGCGTTCCAAACATTCCCTTTAAGAACATTTCATTCCTTGCCTTTCTATCTCTCCTTCTCATTTTTCTGGTGCAAAAGGAGGTCACGAGCATGAAACGTCCCTCTTTTCTGTGTTCTCAAGCATTCTTTCCCTGCTTATGTAGCGTGATCATGGATCAGTGGTGGCAGTAGCTCATGCAGGGAAAGCATTGTTGGAATTCCTGGATGATTTGGGCTCTTCTACACAGTGGCTTTTCCCCTTCTCCCCAGCTGCAGGGAAACGCTCCTCCACCCTCTTTCCTGCTGCGTCCTCCCTTCTAACACACACACACACACATATTCCTTCACGCAAAACCCCTTCAGAACAAAACAAATAATTCCGCAGACACGCACACCTGACTTCATTGTTTTAGCATTGTACTGCTCGGAATTGTTTTCCTTATGGTTTTTACTTACAGTGGGGCAAAAAAGTATTTAGTCAGCCACCAATTGTGCAAGTTCTCCCACTTAAAAAGATGAGAGAGGCCTGTAATTTTCATCATAGGTATACCTCAACTATGAGAGACAAAATGAGAAGAAAAAAAAAATCCAGAAAATCACAATGTATGATTTTTAAATAATTAATTTCAATTTTATTGCATGAAATAAGTATTTGATCACCTACAAACAAGCAAGATTTCTGGCTTTCACAGACCTGTAACTTCTTCTTTAAAAGCCTCCTCTGTCCTCCACTGGTTACATGTATTAATGGCATCTGTTTGAACTCATATCAGTATAAAAGACACCTGTCCACAACCTCAAAACAGTCACACTCCAAACTCCACCATGGCCAAGACCAAAGAGCTGCAAGGACACCAGAAACAAAATGTAGACCTGCACCAGGCTGGGAAGAATGAATCTGCAATAGGTAAGCAGCTTGGTGTGAAGAAATCAAATGTGGGAGCAATTATTAGAAAATGGAAGACATACAAGACCACTGATAATCTAACTCGATCTGGGGCTCCACGCAAGATCTCACCCCGTGGGGTCAAAATGATCACTAGAACTGTGAGCAAAAATCCCAGAACAACACGGGGGGACCTAGTGAATGACCTACAGAGAGCTAGGAGCAAAGTAACAAAGGCTACCATCAGTAAAACACTGCGCCGCCAGGTACTCAAATCCTGCAGTGACAGACGTGTCCCCCTGCTTAAGCCAGAACATGTCCAGACCCGTCTGAAATTTGCTAGAGAGCATTTGGATGATCCAAAAGAGGATTGGGAGAATGTCATATGGGTCAGATGAAACCAAAATAGAACTTATTTAAAAACTCAACTTGTCGTGTTTGGAAAAGAAAGAATGCTGAGTTGCATCCAAAAAACACCATACCTACTGTAAAGCATGGGGGTGGAAACATCATGCTTTGGGCTGTTTTTCTGCAAAGGGACCAGGACGACTGATCGTGTAAACGAAAGAATGAATGGGGCAATGTATCGTGAGATCTTGAGTGAAAACCTCCTTCCATCAGCAAGGGCATTTGAAGATGAAACGTGGCTGGGTCTTCAGCATGACAATGATCCCAAACACAACGCCCGGGCAACGAAGGAGTGGCTTCGTAAGCAGCATTTCAAGGTCCTGGAGTGGCCTAGACAGTCTCCAGATCTCAACCCCATAGAAAATCTTTGGAGGGAGTTGAAAATCCGTGTTGCCCAGCGACAGCCCCAAAACATTACTGCTCTAGAGGAGATCTGCATGGAGGAATGGGCCAAAATACCAGCAACAGTGTGTGAAAACCTTGTGAAGACTTACAGAAAACGTTTGACCTCTGTCATTGCCAACAAAGGGTATATAACAAAGTATTGAGATGAAATTTTGTTATTGACCAAATACTTATTTTCCACCATAATTTGCAAATAAATTCTTTAAAAATCCTACAATATGATTTTCTGGATTTTTTTTTCTCATTTTGTCTCTCATAGTTGAGGTATACCTATGATGAAAATTACAGGCCTCTCTCATCTTTTTAAGTGGGAGAACTTGCACAATTGGTGGCTGACTAAATACTTTTTTCCCCACTGTATATCCATACAGCCACTACTTCTTTCACCTTTTTTCTTTAGAAAAAAAGTATTAGAAGTCATATATTGTGCCAGAAATCTAAACTATTGGCATTGTGTGTTTGTCACAAAACACTGACTTACATGCTGAGAACATCCTCTGAAATCAAACTTCAACAGGAAGAGCAAGACCACTTTAGCTTCTTATTCCCTGCGGTCTTTCCTGTACAGTAGCAGAAGGAAGATAAAGTCTAAACAATGGTTCTAAAATGGTTTCTGTGTTGCTGTAATGTTCTGTACACAATGCAATTTCGAAAGTCTGCGATCAAGACAGATTTATGATGTTGTTAATAGTGTATTGTTTGTGCATTATAGTAATATATATAACAGTTACTTACAGTCAGTCATAAGCTTTTACAAGTAAAACGTATCTGTTATTTTTTATGTTATATTAAGTCATTTTTCCAAACAGATTTTTAACATTTTATTTTTCAGATTTGCACTGCTGATCAAAAGTTTTTAAAGAAAATGTATGTGACAAAAAATCTGTTTCAAATTAATGTTATTTTAAACTTTCTGTTTGTCAAAGAATCCTAAAAAACGCATTGCTTTGCGCACAAGTATTAAATGCTTTTCAACACTGATAATAATAAGAAATGTTTGAGCACCAAATCAGCATATTAGAATGATTTCTGAAGGGTCATGTGACACTGCAGACTGAAAATAAAGCTTTGTCATCACAGGAATAAATTACAATTTGAAATCTATTAAAACAGAATAATAATATTAATATATAATAATAATTATAATAATATTTCACAAAAGAGTGCTGTTCTCAGCATTTTTCACAAATAAAGAAGCCGTGTGAGCTTTTTTTTTCAACAATTATTTAAAAATCTTACCGACCAGCCTGTGAATGTATTGTAGTTAAATACAGCACAGAAAACATGATGTGGATGTAGATAAAGAGGGTGAAGCATTATGATTACAGCATTTACTTTAACATTACATTTACTATTACTGGTCGTTACTGCATTGTATGGTCAATCAATGCAATACAAAAGTTCCTCAAGGCTTGGCAACCAAACATAACGTTTTTGTCCAAGATCACAGCTAGTGTGGAATATGGTCATGAAAACACAAAAATATGTTGATTTGCTAACATATAAGGCCGCACATGAGGAATATATCCAAAGATACAATAAGTAAGACCCTACAGATGTACTGTTCATCAACAAAACCAGACTAACCATTTAAAATTCATGTTCAAATATCTGTATCTGCTTTTCGTTATTCTCACTTGCTGCTTTATGGTTTGTGATGACCTTTTCGCCTTTATTATATGAAATGTTGATTAATGATGTTTTGCACGTCAGCTCTCTGTCAGATATGAATCAACGTTTGCGACTTTGTACTAACTAAACACGTTGTTCCCCTTTTCAGGTCAACATGTACAGGATGCGACAGAGCGGCAGGAGGCATCCATGGTAGTGTTCAGAGAAGAGGGCTCTATTGTCTGGCCTTCGGCCCCAGTGCGGCTCCATCCCACTAAAGATGGCAGTTTCTTAGCTCTGAGTCCCACACTGTTATCGGGTGAGTGATCCGACCTGGATAGCTGGCAACTTTTCAAGAGAGCTCATGTCAACAGGAGCTCAATAGTGCATGGTCTGCTAAGATAATGATGGAGTTACTTTATTGCTAAGGCCTTATAAGTCATTCCAGTTGTACATAACGTACAATACTGATCAAAAGTTGGGGTCTTTCTATGATGACCAACAATTGCATTTATTTGATCAAAAATAGAGTAAAAAACTATTGTGAAATATTTTACAATTTATTACTACAGTCTTCATTGTCACATGATCTTTTAAAAATCATTCTAATATGCTGATTTGGTGCTCAAGAAACATTTATTATTATCATTGTCAATGTTTTTTTCTGCATTTATTTGAAATAGAAAGTTTCTGAATAATATAAAGCTCTTTATTGTCCCTTTTGACAGTTTAATACATCCTTGCTAAAAAAAACATTTTCTTAAAGACCCCAATTTTTTGACGGCAGTGTATAGTTACTCTGGCTTCAAACCAGTCGTGCATTTTTTTTTTTTTGTGACCTTGGTTAGCTGATGTTAAATCATCAGTGCTACTGTGCTTTCAATAGTTGTCTGGATCATTAATCTGCCTAATGGTCTAGCCATTAGTTTCATGAAGTCAGGTCAGATTACACCAAATATTATGTGTCTTGGCATGAGATCAAACTTTCTGCAATTTTTTTAATCAGATGTTCTTTCATGATAATTTGTTTTTAAATTATGTCTGTCCCTTGTCCTGTTCCATTTTTCTATATACAGTGTTGGCAAAAATCCCTTTTAAGAGTAAAAACTATGTAAAAGATGATTGGCTACTCAATTTTTTTTTTCATTTAAGAAATTTAAAAAAGAGTATTCTGTAATTTGACCTAACATGTTTATTGGAAAACACAAAAACATTACAATGAAGAAACATATGGCTTATTAACACAGTGAAATGTGAGACACCAACTTGTGAGGACATTTGAAATGTGTGAGCAAATTACATTTTCTCTTATTTCTGTCAATGCTAAGAACAGTGTTTAGTAGCCTAAATATCATTATCTCAGCTAGAAAAGCATTGTACTTATGAAGCGTCCTCACAAATATTACTTCTTATATGCATTTTCTCATTCAGTATCTCCTACAATAACTGCACAGTCTTTGAACTTATGGAAGTTTATTTCCTCCACGGAATAAAAAAATTTAAAATCTCAGTTTATATCTCACAATTCAGACTTTTTTTTCAGAATTGGGAGATATAAAATCAGAATTGCAAGAAAAAGTCAATTGCGAGTTTTTTTTCTTCTTAGAATTGTGAGTGTACATCTCACAATTCAGATTTTTTTTCTTAGAATTCTTAGATTCCAAAAAGACAGAGAAAAAAAAATAGGATTCCGAGATGTAAACTCGGAATTCTGAGAAGAAAAAAAAAGATTTTGCAATTGTGAGAAAAAAGTCTGAATTGTGAGATAAAAACGTAATTCACTTTTTATATTTTTATTCAGTGGCAGAAATAAGCTTCCATATAAACCATTTCTCTTTTTGGATAAAGTAGTAACAATTTTTCCACCCACAGTTACCCTGAGCGCTCTTTTAGCCGCCCATCTCACTCCACATCCCCGTCTGGAGAAGTGAGCTCCAGCCCCTCCGACCAGACAGACACCATCCACAAACCGTCCGCCTCCAGGGGCAAGAAGTGCAGGAGGAACCCTGAGCTGGACGAGTCCCAGTACGAAACTGAGTGCACAACGGGAGGAGAGACTGCCAATGATTTTGACGAAGATCTATGGACACGGTGAGGATTTGTTGTGGTTCAGGCTCAGGGTTAGTAGCGCACTCCTAATTTTTTTTGGGAGATAATCATCTCTGGTAGGCATGTCCACATGCTAACATAATAGACTAAATTTGGGTTAATGTGTCAAAGGTCTTTGCATATGTATGCATGTTTATATGTATTGTTTGATGTGATGAGTTAAAAAACAGATGTGGTTTCACTCATTGTTGGACCACGAGAAGAAAATCAGGCCTCATTTGTTAACATTACTGCATTAACTAACATGAACTAACAATGAACTATATAGAGTATTCATTAACCTTTGGTAAAGTTAGTTATACTTGTAATGTTAAAATACTTGTATTCACTGATTTATGGCTAAATATTCTCACTAGTTTGCTGTTTTTTGACACAAATGAAAAATACTGGGTTGAAAGTTTGAGTGGCCACTTAGTAACAAGTTGACCTTAATAAAGAGTTAAGGCATGGTCACATTAGCAAAATTTCAGTGTATACTGGTACATATTTCACATTAGGGAATTACTCCAAATAGTGGTATTTTACATGAGCAAAAATTTGGCAAATGGAAGTATTTCACATAAGTGATTTTTTTGGTAAATAGTAGTATTTCACATTAGTAAAATTTCTGTGAATGATAGTATTTCACATCAGCAAAATTTCTGCAAATGGTTGCATTTCACTTTAGCAAATGTCTTGGAAAATAGTAGTATCTCACATTATTGAAATTTCTGCAAATGGTTGTATTTCACATTAGAAAATTTCTTGGTGAATTGTAGTTGTTCACATTAGAGAAATTTGCTAAACTTTTCAAATTTGCAAACTTTTGGCAAATGGTTGCGATAGTGAATTTTTTGACGAATGGTAGTATTTTCACTTTTTTCACTTTATTGAAATTTTTGTGAATGGTAGTATTTCACATCAAGGAAATTTTGGTGTGCCATGGCGTTTCAAATTAGTAACATTTTGGCGAATGGTAGTATTTCACATTAACGAAATTTTATGAATGGTGGAATTTCAAATTAGCACAATTCTAAATACCACAGACCATTTTCAAACCAAGCAGCTTTTTGTTTGTCAACACGGCAAATTTGCATGACCATCTTGAACTAACTTGAAATCTGGATTTGGAATATTTATGCCCTCAGTGATTGTGCATATTCCTATTCAAACGACTGGATTTAGCTGGTGAATTTTCATGTGTGCACCTTTACTCGGTTCACTCCAGAGGGATTGTTGTTAAAAAGTGTTTCTGTCTATCCGTTTCTTTGGATAAAAGTTTATTAAATAACCACTAAATGACTATTGATCTAATTTATCTTAAAGCTGAAAATACAAGTTGACTGCTTTCTGTTTCATTCCCAATCAGTCTATATCCAGAGATCACATCTGATGCCCAGCGACACGAGTATAAGAAAGAGTTTGACTCGGATCTCAGGACCTATAAGGAACTGTGTGCCGAAATGGATGACATCAACGATCAGATAAACAAACTCAGCAGAGAGCTGGACACACTTGAAGAGGGCACGTCCAAGTACCGGGTGAGCGACTGAAACATTTCAGATGACTACTTCACCTCCCTGTTGTTCACATCCATATGACTTTCTTTTTTATCTCACATTACAGGCTGTAGCCGAGGAATATAATCGTCTCAAAGACCTAAAACGGGTGAGTCATGGTGATAAAACTGAAGTATGACTGAACATCTGACTCATGTTCATAGTAATAGATGCTCTGCTTTTTTATGTTAATATGAGGCTTTCCTTCCCTTATTCTCTCTGTTTAGATGGCAGATTATCAAAACAAGAAGCACCAATGTTGCAAACTGCGCCACAAGCTTTTCCATATGAAACGAATGGTTAAGATCTACGACCGCCGTCAGTAATAATGAGCTCCATTAAACCACCACACCTGCTCTCCTTGTTAAACACTTCTGCATTTAACTGACAAAGCCTTTAAATGACTGTGTGACCAAAGTTGACCTAAACTGCTGTAACCATGGCTTCACCCAGTGCGTATGATTAACCTGAGCCCTAAAGATGATTGGAAACAAGGACCAGAGATTCCGAAACCGGTCCTTCCAAAGTCTTTCCATTACCTGGAACTTGTTCTTTCACTGGAAACATCTGCTTTTTTTAGAGTGAGTGACTTCATATAGCCTGTAAAATGCCATAAAGCATAAAAATATTGTTGTTCTGTTTTTTTGTTGGGTGCGGTTGTGAGTGCTAACTTCAAGGTCAGCTGATTACAGCGGTGCATGTGTTTGTTGGAGGAAATGTACTTTGGACAATCCTCTCCAACTGAGTAATTTGCACCTGTATTGGCATCTATGCTATCAGTTTCCTTGTGTATGACTGTAATTGAGTTGTGTGTTTTACTGTCTGTAAAGGTGTAACTGTGGGCACTGCTTGTTTTCAAGTCAGGAAACATAAAAGATTTTGTTTCGAGGTGTGCTAGAATAGTTCCCAGAAACAACTGAGGTATTTAGTTGGGCAGTTGTGTCCTAATGGTTAGAGAGTCGGACTTGTAACCCAAAGGTTGTGGATTTGAGTCTCGGTACTGGCAGGGATGGTAGGTGGGGGGGACCTCTTCTGGCTGTGCTGTACGGTTATTAGTGTCGGTGAATACCACGACTGAGGTGAGAGCCTTGAGCAAGGCACCGAACCCCCAACTGATCCCGTGTGTGTGTGTGTGTGTGTGTGTCGTGTGTGTGTGTGTGTGTGTGTGTGTGTGTGGGTGTGGGGTGTGTGTGTGTGTGTGTGTGTGTGTGTGTGTGTGACTGTGTGTGTGTGTGATACTTCGATGGGTTAAATGCAGAGGACAAATTCCAAGTATGGGACACCCTACTTGGCCACATATCACACCACTCACTCATTTAAACATGCAGACCATTACAGAATATTCTCTTTTTTAACAACTGACTGCCTCAGAAAAAGAAGAAATGGAATTTTAAATCACAAAGATGTTTATATCTCATTGCATTTGATTCATTTCGAAATGTGATTTTCACACTATTTAAAACATTAATAGCTGCTTTTATCTAACTAATCAAATATCTATGCAAGATCAAATATTGAAGTTCTGTTTGTTTTGTAAGGTTGTTATGGACAAAAAGTAAGTGTTCCGTTTTTTTTTTTTTACTCAGGAAAATATTTTGTACGAAAACATTTAAAGTGGTACAGGGCGTTCATTTTCGGCTGTTAATGAGATAATACTGTTTGTTTTTCTCACGTGCGTAACAGCATTTATTTTCATCTGTACATATTTGTTGTCCTTTCTATTTTCAATAAAGTTTTGTATTTAAATTTGACATGTTTTTAAAAGTATAGCTAAGGCTGTAGTAAAGAGTATTTAGAGGGAAAAGTTTGGTTTTCTTTTATTAATACAGAACAGAAAGAAATGTAGTGGTTACAATTGAATGTAAGTAAATTGAATTTAAATAAATTACATTTGAATTTAAATAAATTTAATATTAATGTATTATATGAGATCATGTATGTATTTACTATAATAAATAAAATACATTTTTCGGTTTACGACAGTAGAGATTTAAGTAGAGTAAACGGAGTAAAAAAAAGGTTAGACAATAGCACCCTCTGCTGGATGTCTTTTAAATAACAAGGCACGGAGAAGAACTCGTGCAATTTCGGTAATGTTACGGAAACATACGATAAGTCTTTCGGTCTCGTTCGGGAACGTTACGGAAATACACGATCGGTGATCACTCCGCGACAAAAGGCTAATAACTAAATTACCAAGACGTGTGAACGCCGATTGGTCACCACACTCCTGTCCTGCCTGCGGAGGCGAGGGCATTCACTGAACCAGCAACGACATTCACAAGCATCAAATGAGGTTGTGATGTAGAAAAACTTTCTGAGGATATTTCGAAAGGTTAAACAGAAAGGTATGTGACTTACATCTTAGTAAACTTTATATTCTGTCATTGGCAGCGGTGCACCTGCTATATTGAATGACTTTTGGATATGCGCACACCTGCGTAGCCTAATATTATGACTGCATTGCGCTTCTCTGAGTTTGGAGTGTATTATGACATCTTCATTCATCATCTGCTTTTTTTGTCATCTGGAATAACGCACATTCTGCATAAACCTAACGGACGTATAAGTAGACTATATTATTTGGGTTTTCTAAATGATAGGTTTTCTCAAATTAAATGGCCATATTAACTATGAGTTGTATTATTATTATTATTATTCATTATTTGTATTAATAAAATGCAAATACGTGATATTCTTATTTTAATGACAACGATGGATTCTGTCTTCAGCAGCTTTTTTAAACTACATCCAACACCACCTATCCACTCCTGCTAAATCCACACAGGTCTGTACTGGTTTAATTCGCTTAAAGGATCAGAGTGGTTTCGAGAGATCTGCACCTTGTGCTCCTTCACGTGGTCTGTGTGTGTGTGAATCTGTCAGGAGCTCTTTAATCTGTACCTGTTCCCGACCTCTGCCAGGCTGAAAACAACAAGTGTGAACTTATATAAAAAAAAAAAAAACTTTACTGATAGATGGAGTGGCTGCTAATGCGTCTAAGTGGTTGCTAGGGTGTTGCTATGCAGTTTAGTGAGTGTTCAGGTTGTTTCTAGGGTGCTGTTGATGTCTTTTAGGGTACAAAGCAAAAATAAAGGTATTGTTTATTTAAATATTTATATTTAAAACTGTCAAATGATATGGTGATATTGAATTGATCCTATTTTATTTTCCATTCTGTTATATAAAAAATAAAGCTTATTAGGTCAATACAGGACAAAGGTCTGATCCAAGTTTGGTGGAGGTAACTCTAGTCTGGTCTACATTTTTTTTTAGAATAATAAGTTTAAACACACCACCAGTTTTTCTAGCCACTAATATAAATAAAGTTACCTTGTGCACATACTTTACTTCAAGGTATTGCTGATCAGTAATGAAGTCAGTGTATGGGGTTTGTGATCTATATGGCAGTGCATTTTTCTCAGTGCACCATGTAAATGTGCAAACTTTTGTCTCCTTCGTTAGTCATGTTCATTCATCTAAGTCAGCAGTTTTATTTGATCATAAATGGATAAAAGTGAGCTAATTAAGAGCCTAGATAAAACATATTGCACACCAGAGGAACATGATTGGGCACATCATTTAATTCAGAGTATAGCGGATCATTAATAAAAGCTTATCAGAGTCCAGTCATGTTCATTCAATCAACAAGTAGTTAATCATAAAAAAATGCGAGTAAGCTGAAGTAGTTTCTTTGGTGACATTGCACTGCTGTGCCAAACAGAAAACAAGTGTGTGCACACCAAACTAACATAAAATTAAGGAATTTACATATTTCATAGTGTTGCATGCATGGTTTCCTAGGGATTTGTGACATACAGTGTCAATCCATTTTTATCAGTGCATAGTACAAATGTATTTATAGGAGACCCATTGTTTTCTTTCTTTCTTGTCTAAAAACAAAAAATAAACTACAGTTAATCTGAAAAATGCATGCAAGGCTACAAAGAAAACCTGGGATTAAAATCGAATTGAAATCTGGATCTAAACGGGAAGACTAAGGAGTAATACAAGACTTCTTTGCCTTACGAATAGTTGTCGAAAGCAAAAATGCTACAAAATGCACTCATTTGGTGAAAAAAGTGAAAAAGTGTGCATTGCATGTTCGTTTTTTTCCCTTTCAAATTGATTTTTTTTTTTAAATCTCAAATTGTCATGATGATCATTTAATTTGTAATTTAAAATGTTTCATTAAATTAGAAAAAAATGTGAAATGGAAGCTTTTTCCCTGGTGGTCTCAGACATTTGGGGTATGTTGTATGTATATTGTAAGCTGCTTTTTAACATTTTAGCATTGGTGTGTGAAGATTTGGGACTGGATTAAGGAATCGACTGAGTGTCGAGGTGCTCTGGCAGGTTGTGTGGGTATGCTGGAGAAACGCTGAGAAGACGTGCTGATTCGGCACAATTACATCCCACTCTGTCCCCTAGCGTCCATTAAAAGTGCTCTCGCTGCTTCCTTGGGTCTCTCTGGACCTGTACCCACTGTCGTAACGAGCCAATCAGAGCAGAGCCGCAGAGTGATCAAAAAATAATGCGTTGTTGCAGGTTGAGTTTGCTGAGTTTTGAAAGTAAGGCTTTTTGCAAAACCCTCCCATCTTTCACAGCTGTTACACTATCTTAAACCTTTTGCTGTTTTCTGCATTCCATCTCTTTCAGATTTCTAATAGGGTCACATCAGCCTGTCCAATATGATGAAAGATTGCCTTCAGTTTCTCATTGAGCCAGCCAAGAAGCTCAAGTTTCGTCTGAAGGTACAGCGGGTCATTCATTCATTCATTCATTTGTTGCATCAGAGGATTTTTTTTTCTTCAGTAACTCAGTGAAACTCATTATACCAGGGTGTTTTTTTTTTCAATTGCAGGCACTTTTGTTAAATATTATATAATTGTGTGTATTTGGGATAGGCTACATAAAATGCTAGCTATGAACTTCAACTATTTTTATCAAAACAAACTTAGTTGTGGCATCATTTACACCACAACCATCAATATTTCCTGCTAATAAAGTAGTGTACTTGTTTATCAATGAGACATAATGAAATGTGAGACGTGGAGAGATAAATATCATTTGTGAACAGAATATATTTTTGCCACTTTTATACTGAATACAGTAATTTACAGTCAAGCCAAAATTGTCAAAACATATGAAAAAAATAGTGACAATATTATTTAATATGAAAATATGATATACAGTAATTGTATTTAGAATAAACTAAATCAAATGTGAGGCACAACTACAGGCTTTTTTGTCGGACGAGTTGACTTCTATAAAAACTAGTTTGATTGTGGCATCATTTTCATCACAACAATTTTTCCTGCTTCAAAATGAAATGAGATGTGGCATGTGAAAAAAAGAGGAAAATTAATAAAAAAATATCTCTTGTATGCTTGAATAGGCTAGTTTTATTATTTTAGATTTTTATTTTGACGATAATCAATTCCAGTCAAGCTGTAACTGTTGAACTTGTGCAAAAAATGTAAAGAAATATTGTTTAATTATTTATTAAATATGAAAATATTATTTAATTGTGTATTTAGGATAAATAAAATGCTAGCTATGAAATTAGTCGGCAGTTATAATCCAGCCCATAATGTAACAATACAAAATTTGAAATGTGGTGGAGATGTTCATGACTTTAAGAAAAAAATAATAATATAGCATTTATAAGTTTAGCTATTATATTCCTTGGTGGAGCTTTAGTTACTCCATAATTCCCAAATGTCTGTGCAGGAGACGCGGAAGAGAGTGAAACATGTAAAGAAAGAGCCATTAACAGAGAGTCAGCTGTTTATAATGGAGCTCGCGCGAGAACTCAACAGGATCTGTCAGGTAAGACAAATATATTGTTGCATTGTACCTGCTGTACCTGGCTTTTCTCTAGCTGTTTAGAATCAGGGTCAATAAATAAATCCACTACCATCAACTACATTTCTACACACATTTGCAAACTCTGTTTATCCCTGTTGCAAGCTCTTATGCTGATGTCTTTCAGAGGTCAGATATTCTGGCTCACATCTGGACTGGAGAGGACGTATGGCCTCCGCACGCCTGTCGAGAGTTCATTGTGGAGACCGCCAACATCCTGGAGATGAAGGTTAGAACCTGAGCTGAAATGAATCACAGGCAGCTGAATTCACTGAATTGTACTTCAACAAATTCAACACACTTATATGTCCTGTTTAAGGTTTGTATCTTGTAAGCTGCTTCATCAAGACTAAAATAGAATTTTCTGGAAAATTATTATTCTGGGAAGAAAAATATAGTTCCTCAGTAAATATAGTCGCCTTCCTGTATTCATTTAGCTGCATCCTACAGGAGACACACTCTGTTTTTCAGACAGCTGTTGTTTCTCAGGATCTGCATGGCTTTAATTACAGGCTGATGTTGGTTGGTTTAGAGACGTGTGTTATATTTAGAAAAAATCCTGCTTTAGAAACAAACTGCCACCAGTCCCCATAGTAACCAGCTAGTCTGTTTCTATCAGGCTGACTGACAGCTCCAGTAGCTTAAGGGTTTAAAATTCTGTTAGTTTTCAAAGGATCAAGCTTTAATCCTGGTTTGTTTTTAAGTTATAGTATAGTCCACAGTACTTTTGTGTCCTTGAGCTGTAGTTCGCTCCATGGTGTCCGCCTCGTGGATTTAGTGTACTTTTAAAAAAAAAGCTTGTTGTCAGCACATTGCATCTGAGAAATCAAAGTAATTGATTTTTCAGACATGGGCTGTTTATTAAAAAGGTCACTGCATCATAAATGTCAGCTCAAGGGGCTCAAGTTATTGAGGCAATTATTTTAGAGTTACTGATATTGATTCAAGAATACTGTATGTTGCGAAATTTAACAGTTTTGAGGGATTTAGATCAGAATGTATCTATATGTGGTTATGTCATAGAGATGATACAGGCATTCAGCTGGCCAGATGTAGTTTATATTCATTCCAAAGCCAGATTTCAATATTCAAAAGCACCATAAAAATAACATAAAAGTCCATAACTTGCATGCTATATTCCAAATCTTCAGTTTTTTTTCTCATTATGCAGGAAAATATTGAGAAGCCCATGCATGTTTATGCTGATCTGCATCCAGAAAAGCGGGACTGGAAGAGTCATTTACTGAGCATGCTGGAGCAGGGTGGAGAATATGACATGGGCCCGTACAAAAGGATCATTATGGACTGGACCAGAGGACAGCGCAACAGACACCCGGTGTGGAAGTTTCAGAAAATACATCTGCAAATTCACCACCAAAACTAACTTCATGAGGCGCATTCTGGGATGTTTTTCAAACAGTATTGAAACTTTCATACGTAACATGGAAAAAAAAAAAAAAACAAAAAAAAAAATGAAAAATTATTAGGGCTGTCAAAAGAATGAAGTATAAACGCATTACGCAAATTCATTTTAAACGTCACTAATTTTATAATGTGATTTAATGCCCCAGCGCGCATTTCAGGGTTCCAGTGGGTCCTGCAAGTCTAAGAGGTATTAAATTAAGTTGTCTCATATTAAGCAGAAACAAAGGATTAACCTGGTTCAAGAAAGTCTTAATTATGATTTCAAGAGTTCTTAAATTTGGGGACAGAAAGACCAAAATTTGCGATATGGCTTAATGTGACGATTTCATTGAATAAATATGAGCGCTGAATGTTTCAAAGTCAGCTGCTGTGCTGCTTTGTTTACAGTCGGAGAAACTGCTATATTTCTGCCGTTCCGAAAGCGCCACCTGCTGGAAGAGAATGAATTTGCATTTTCAATAATCCCGTCTGCTGTTTTTGTTCAGACCAATGCAAACATCCACCCATGTTTTTATGCACCAAACACGCAGTTGTAAATGTGAACCGGTGGATCAACAAGAAACTAATGCATTATAAAAATCTAAACAATTAAGCCAGTGAAATATAGTTCTATGTATTAATTAATATAATAATTAATTGAGATACTTGTTTAAATAATATAATAGAGACTTTTGACGTTTGATTAACTTTCTAAAAATGGTTTAAAAAACTTTTTGTTTTTGTGAAAAACTGTATCTGACATCTTTATGCTTTATGTTGAGTATGGTTGCACTAATATAAAATACATTTGCCTAAAAGATAAAGCATCCATATTTGTCCATACCCATGTTAGAGTATTAAAAACTTGAAAAGTATTAATTTAAGGTACATTTAGAACAGATAAAAATGTGGGATTAAGTTGCGATCAATAGCAATTTATATATATATATTAATATATATATATATATATATTATATAGATACGAAATTAATAATATATAAGTCTACAAAACTAATTTCAGACATTTAAGCATAAGCCTCTAGATCAAAAGATTTGTATAATAATATAATCAAGTGTGTACAAACTTTTGTCTGGTAGTGTTTTTATAGGCCTCTATATAGCAAATAAGTTTATATCCATAAATACATTAATGGCTACATTTTCTCAGGAGTATTTGTTTGTGAGTTTGTAATTTAATATCGGTCCATGCTGTAAATTAAGCATCTTACTCACTGTATAGGTCTTAGTCTCGGGTTGCTCTCTGATTAAGAATTAAGATATTAACCTTGCTATGATCCTCTTGTCAGACTGGGTTGATTACAAACGACCTCACTGACTGACCTGAGAGAGACATGCACAGCCCGCTAAGCTGTATAAATTAGACTTACCACTGATTTCTATTGTTTTTCAGTTAAAATAATGACAGATTTGCCAAACACTCATGGCTTACTGCATACTACATGGTGTACACTAAAAGAAAACATGGTCTTTAGGAAAGGTTCACTGAAAGGTTCTTCAGAAACCAAAAGTGTCTTCAGTGGCATCGCTGTGAACCTTTATTTTTAAGAGTAATGCATTCTGCAATACTACTGAATAAATGCAGTTTGACACTTTCATATACAAAATTGTTAAACAGCCTAAATATCATGGTTGAGGCAGATGATTTGAAATGCCTTAACACTCTTCAGGGAGGTCAGCCTTCAAATGGTTAGCTATTAGCTGTCACACATTAACCTGGATACGAGAAAGCATTTAAACATCAATAAAATTACACACCTTTAAGTCTATAGGGACATGCATCCTTTCAATATAGCATTACCTTTCTCATGCCTAATCAATAATTAATTCCTTTCTCAGAGTCGTTTTTATTTTCTTAGGAGTAATTTGTGTGTAACTCAATATAAGTAAATACTGTTAGTGAAGTATCATCTCTCTTTCTCTCATTACAAACAACTCCACTGACCTGCATTTGACACGTGCATAAACACAAATGAATGTTTTTGGAAACTTTGAATGTGGTTGTTTCTAAAGTGTTATAACAAGCTATGTTTTCTTCTGGTCTTTCTCTCTCAGCATGGTATCTGGCCGGGTGAGGTGGTGTTGATGATGCTGGATGACGTGGAGCTGCAGTGGAAGCGGGGTCACCTGTCACACCTGCAGTCTGCCTTGGAGATGCTCATAGGGGTCGTGCTTGGGGAACATCTGGACAAGGTGTGATGCCTCTAGAATCAAAAACCACATTCAAAGACTTTCCATAAATTCAAAAATAAATTACATTTTTAATTTATTTAATAACCAGCACCACTGACATTAAGCACACCTGTGTTTTTGTAGGAACTCATTCCAAGACTGTGGCTGGTACAAAAACAAAAGACCAAGAAGATCGGTGAGAAGGCAATGACATTAATGTCCAAGAATTGATTTTGAAGGATAGTTAACTAAAGTGAATGTTAGTGATTTCTGCTCCAATAGTGGCACCATTAGGAATTTCAAAAAAGAAATACCAGATACCAATATATTTTATACAATATATTCCAAAAATCACACACAGCAGTTTTATTAGTTTAGACATGAAGTTGTTTATGATCAATGTGTCTTGAATAGGCTTTCTGATAATTTCTCTTTCTCTCGCTGATCTTCTTTAGATTGCACTGGCTACATTCCACACATAGGTGAGAGATTATTGGTTCATCATTCAAATAATTAATAATTTAATGCCATTTAAATGCATTGACATTCAGCAGCTATAGTCATCAAGGCTGTCAATGCAATAGTTTCTTTTATTTCTATTATTTATGTAGTAACACAGAAATGTTGCTTTTCTTTTCAGTGTGGAACTGGATATGTGATGCTGCAGGTATGTGTCACAGTATATATATATACAAACACAAACACACACTCACACAAACACACGTTTACTTAGCTATCTAAATGGGGACATTACATAGACTTTCACTGTTTTTATATACAGCTCGGTAAACACTTTTAACTAACCCAACCCGACCAATCACAGAAACTTTCTGCATTTTTCACTAAAAAAACACGTGTTTACTTTATTTTTAATATGGATGTCCCCAAATGGAGGTTTTTGAGCAATTTTGTAGGTTTTGATCTCACTTTGGGTAAACTTGTTTGTAGGTACACACCACACACAAACCAAACAAACCCACCCAAACACACACACCACACTTATATATATATTATTATATATATAATCTACACACTATTCCAAAGTATGATCAAAACTACAGTAAAACAGTATTATTATTAAAATATTTTAAATTGTTTTCTATTTGAAGATATAGTAAATGTAAAATTTATGCCTGTGATGCAAAGTGAACATTTCAGCATCATTACTCCAGTATGAGCGTACATAAATCCTTCAGAATCATAAAAATAAGATTTTGTAGAAACCTGATGCATTTTTATAGGATTCTTGTTAATGACAATTAAAAAGAACAGCATTGATTTAAAATATAATTTTTTTGTAATATTATAAATGTCCTTAATATTACTTTTCACTAATATAATGTATCCTTGAGGTTTTAAGATAATTAATCATTTTATTATATATACATCTATATATATAATCAATCAAACAAATGAGACAAAAATATTTTCTTTGTCATTTGTTTATTCAGGAAAATGATCCAATATTACATATCTGTGAGTGGTAAAAGTATGTGAATCTCTAGGATTAAATGTTAATTTGAAAGTGTCAAGTCCAGCTGAAAATCCGAAAATCCGAAATTCGAGTCCATCTGTTCCGAGCTGTTTTCAATCCGTGAGAGGACTATCAGGTGTCATTGCCTGCCCTGTTTTATTTAGAGAAAGGATCTATCAAAGTCTGATCATGTTTGTGCAAGTGAATCATGGCACAAACAAAGGAGATCTCTGAAGACCTCAGAAAAAGAGCTGCTGTTGCTCATCAGGCTAGAAAAGGTTACAAAACCATCTCTAAAGAATTTGGACTCCACAAATCCACAGTCAGACAGATTGTGTACAAATGGAGAAGTGGTCGACCAACAAAGTTCACTCCAAAAGCAAGACGTGTAATAGTCTGCGAGGTTGCAAAGGACCCCAGGGTAACTTTTAAGTAACTAAAGGCCTTTCTCTCACTGGTAATATTAATGTTCACGAGTCCACCATCACATTTCTGTCGTGACAACTCTCGGATGGATTGGCATGGTAATATACATGACAATGTTAATGTATTTGGTCTTGGCGGAATAGATATGCTATGCTGCTGCTGCTGCTGCTGTGAGCATGTAAGAAATATTGATGCTGCAAATATGACATGCATGAAAGAACCCCCATATAGCATACATGAATCACCTCGTAGCAGATCTATACAGGTGGAGCTGGGGAAGGTGGAGGATTTCTGAAGCAAGCTGCAACTGCTACGGAAAGCACTAGTCATATATTTGAATGTTGAGCAGTGAGCTCATTGGCTACCGAACAGGAGAGAACCAATCAGCTGTGCCATGTGATAATGATGTCATTAGGTCAGATTGAGTTAGACCTATCGGACTGCCCCATCTAGAGTTTCATGCCAGAACTCTGTGTACATATACAGTATCTCACAGAAGTGAGTACACCCCTCACATTTTTGTAAATATTTTATTATATTTTTTTCATGTGACAACACTGAAGAAATGGAACTTTGCTACAATGTAAAGTAGTGAGTGTACAGCTTGTCTAACAGTGTAAATTTGCTGTCCCCTCAAAAAAAAAATTGTCAGCTGTCCGTTGGTCACAAAAGTGAGTACACCCCTAAGTGAAAATGTCCAAATTGGGCCCAAAGTGTCAATATTTTGTGCGCATGGAGTTCAGGTTGCCACTGGTGTCCTCTTCCACTCCTCAATGATGACATCACGGAGCTGGTGGATGTTAGAGACCTTGCGCTCCTCCACCTTCCGTTTGAGGATGCCCATGCTTGGCCAATCCATCACCTTTACCCTCAGCTGCTTTAGCAAGGCAGTGGTCGTCTTGGAGGTGTTTGGGGTCGTTATCATGTTGGAATATTGCCCTGCGACCCAGTCTCCAAAGGGAGGGGATCATGATCTGCTTCAATATGTCACAGTACATGTTGGCATTCATGGTTTCCTTCAATGAACTGTAGCTCCCCAGTGCCAGCAACACTCATACAGCCCCAGACCATGACACTCCCACCACCATGCTTGACTGTAGGCAAGACACACTTGTCTTTGTACTCCTCACCTGGTTGCTGCCACACACGCTTGACACCATCTGAACCAAATAAGTTTATCTTGGTCTCATCAGACCACAGGACATGGTTCCAGTAATCCATGTCCTTAGTCTGCTTGTCTTCAGCAAAATGTTTGCGGGCTTTCTTGTGCATCATATTTAGAAGAGGATTCCTTCTGGGACGACAGCCATACAGACCAATTTGATGCAGTGTGCTGCGTATGGTCTGAGCACTGACAGGCTGACCCCCCCACCCCTTCAACCTCTGCAGCAATGCTGGCAGCACTCATACGTCTATTTCCCAAACACAACCTCTGGATATGACGCTGAGCACGTGCACTCAACTTCTTTGGTCGACCATGGCGAGGCCTGTTCTGAGTGGACCTGTCCTGTTAAACCGCTGTATGGTCTTTGCCACATTGCTGCAGCTCAGTTTCAGGGTCTTGCAAATCGTTATTATAGCCTACGCCATCTTTATGCGAGAAAAACAAAAAAAAAACCACAAAAAAAAAATTTCCTTGTTCAGAGCTCAGAGAGTAGTTTTGCCATGAGGGCCATGTTGAACTTCCAGTGACCAGTTTGAGAGAGTGAGAGTGATAACACCAAATTTAACACACCTGCTCCCCATTCACACCTGAGACCTTGTAACACTAATGAGTCACATGACACCGGGGAGAGAAAATGGCTATTTGGGCCCAATTTGGACATTTTCACTTAGGAGTGTACTCAATTTTGTGGCCAGCGGTTTAGACATTAATGGCTGTGTTGTTATTTTGAGGGGACAGCAAATTTACACTGGTATACAAGCTGTACACTCAATACTTTACATTGTAGCAAAGTGTAATTTCTTCAGTGTTGTCACATGAAAAGTATAAAATATTTACAAAAATGTGAGGGGTGTACTCACTTCTGTGAGATACTGTGTATATGTGTATATATATATACTGTTAAATTTCTTGAAAATCTTCTGTGATACACCTAAAGACTTAAATCTAACTGTAAGTGCTACCCTGTTTTACAGTGGAGGTGACTTTTGACCAAGAGACAGCCAACCCTGCTCTGGTTCTGTCCGAGGACTGCAAGCGCATGCAGTGCGGTCTGGAGCGGCGTGAGGTTCCCTGCAGCCGGCGGCGCTTTGATGGCTGGTGGTGCTGTCTCGGCTCTGAGGGCTTCTCGTCGGGACGCCAGTACTGGGAGGTAGAAGTGGGCGACCGTGATTGGCGTCTTGGGGTGGCCAAAGAATCGGCTCTCTGCAAAGGCTACAGACCGCTCAACACTCAGAGCGGATACCTCACCCTCAGGCTGGAGCGGGGCTCTGAGCTCAAGGCCCTGACCATACCGCCCACACCCCTGCCCCAGTCGCTCATCCCGCGGAGGGTGGGGGTCTATCTGGACTATGAGGAGGGGCAGCTGTCCTTCTATGACACCCAGAAGCGTGCGCACATCTACACATACAGCGAGAGGTTCACAGAGAAGCTTTACCCAGTGTTTGGGACAGTGGAGATGGTGCGCGAGATGGTGATCAGGCCTTCAGACCTGAGGGAGCAATGTCTCTGTAAGGGACAATGCCTGTTTTGCTAATGTACGTAATGATCGCATAATCCTCACACACATGGATATGAAGAAATTACAAACGCCATAAAACATTCATACAGTAATTGATCAATGCTTACAAAAATAGAAGTGCATAGAAGGAATTTAAAAAAAATTTAAGAGTAGCTAAAGCTGTGATTTCTGCACCACTAGCAACACAAAGGAATTGTAAAAAATACTGCTGTTAAACAGTCTGCGATTGGTCAGACAAACAGATAGTCCCAGATAGAAGACGTATTTTTGTCGATCAACTTTGAAGTTAGCATGACCCTGATTCCCTTGAAAGAAACCCAAATTGTTTCTGTGTGAGATCAGTTGGCATGCAGTGTTTTCACTTTTTTGAAGAAATCAACCTCCAAATGGTGTAGTCTATGCATATTAATCTGGGATAGAATTGATTTTAACATTGAAAAAAAAATCATATACTTCAGCTATCCTTTTCTTTGTGCAGCTACCAAAAAAAAAGATGCTTCAAAATTCTAAGGGCTTGTTTGCTCATACTTATGCATGAGCGTTGGGAATGTGTTCATGACTTCATCTTCATGTTAAAATGCAGATATCTTAAGTGCTTTTGTCACAATTTTTTCTGCAATTAATTCAGCCTAATGTACCGTTTCCATTCAGACTTTTTGTATACAATTTATTTTTTGTTTTTATTTTTTAATTTTAAGAAATTGAACTTGGAAAGTCTCCTACTGACTCCCATTTGCTAGAATGTTAAGCATTCAAAATGAAAGCGACAACGATTACATCGTAATATTTCTAAATGATTTGCATACTGAATTGTGATTGTTCTTTTTTCGTTACCCATATAATATGTCAATTTCCATTGTTTTTTAAATAAAATAAGATTATAATTAGCCAAATCCAATGCCTAAAACTGAAATATTGTTTTTCTGACCTCAATGCACTATTTTCCCAGTTTTAGCAAGTGTTGGATATAATCACGTTCAACTCCATGTTTGTTTGTTTTTGTTTGTCTAACGAAAAGCATATAGAGGGCAGTGTCCATACTTTCTCCTCCAATCAATGTAAAGCATTTCAGTAGCTCATTTCAGTGTGCTAAAAAAAACCGATTGCACCTAAATCTGTTTCTAATAAACAAAGCTGACACACGAAGGGTCGACTGTTGTCGATTATTTTTATTGTACGGGGAACTAATATGCAGTGAGGCGTTTTGCATACTACGCTTGACATGAGGGGAAATGCAATTTCATATAAACTACTCCTAAAAAAAGATATTTGTTCCCAAGACAAAAGTACCATACAAATTATTGAAGGCAGTAAAAAGTCATTACTAGGTGTCAGATTGGTAGCTTTTCATATGCAGTAGTGTACAAACCTGCAAGACCTTTATAGGTCTCTGAAATACAGCCCAGGCTGAAGTTACAACGCCCACTGCAACCAGCCAATAACAAAACAAACTCAGTACATATTTACAATCCTAAGAATCGATTCCTATGTGTGCACATCATGTGTTGCAACAGTTTATGCAACCCTTAACAGTCAAAAAATTGATTTCGAGAAAAATCTAATGATTGAATTAACACCTAAAAGCAGAGACTGGCAAAGTTGTTGTTAAAATTCTTAAACAACCTACCATCTTCAAAAAACTTTAGACATCTTGAAATTTGCAAGCAACTCCATAATATAAACCATCATGATATGAAACCTGCCCCATTTCAAACCTCATCAAAGAATGCAACATAATAATTTTGCCACCAATGCCACACACCCCATACATTTCCGCAAACACTACATAAACCATTTCCCAAAAGGTTTAAACAAATACCTTTTGGGGAAGTGCTAAGATAATACTAAAGGTTTTAAGTCTTTACATCAACTAAATATCAAGGCTTGAGACTTTGGTCTTTATGATCATAATCCGAGGAATCCAAGAACGCACCGTTTCATGCCCATAAACACCAATAGTGTGCACATTGGTATGTAAGCTTTTCTAGTTTTGACTAGAGCGTATGTTTATAACTGGCTGCTCTGCGTGTGACTGCAGCTGAAAGCAAAAGGAGTTATATTAGGCCTCAAAGTACTGTTCTCACCTTCTTAGTGAAGGTGCTACTGGACATACTCACTCTCTCTGCAACCATCGCCAACCCTGCCGCGTGCTGGGGCCAACCCAGCCCGTACTCGTGACTGTCTGCCTCGACGACATCATCTACCTTCTCGAACAAACACCATCAGACCCAGTTAGAAAAGTTATAACATTTATAGAACTAGATCTTTTATGTAGAATTTAAATCATTTAAAACAATAAAAATTGGAATGATATAACATTAATACAACTGCTTTTAAGTTTTAATACTTTTTGTATAACTTTTGTCATACACACCATAAGGGTATTCAAAGTTAGATGATGAATATACCCACCAGACAGAAATAGTATTTATTTAATAATTCTATTTATATTTTATAATGATATTAGTAAAAATTCCACTGTGGTCTATTTTACTATAAAACACTCCAACCTAAATAAAATCACAGGTTTAAGTGATAATTTGAATATTTACAATTTTTGTTTCTGAAGACATGTGGTGACATTTTGTGGTAAAATCTCTTGCAAATTAAACCTTTTGATCTCTGTACTTAAGAGATTTTTTTTTATTTATAAGAATGTATGTAATTTTACAAATCACGAAATAATCCTGAATTAACCCAAATGATGTTTTGTAAATTTTATATTAAATATTATAAATAACTATTTTTATTACATTTACTAAAATAGTCGTGAAACTGTTAATTTCAATATTTTGTTGTTTCTTTTGATGCTGTTTCATTGTGCTGTTTTTTTACATTTCCAAAATCGCATTTTAGTATTACAAATGAATTATTTTTTTTTGTTTAATAATTTTTTTGTGGGTTAAAACATTATGTTGGGGCCATTTACTTAATTCTCACTCATTCCCTCATAGCATGAACAAATTCTTCAACTGTGAATTTTGCCCAACCCTGGAAGATATAGTGTGTGTTGGTACCTGAAGACACGAAAGGTTCTGAGAACATGGTGTGTGAAGTAATCTCTGTTGGTAGGTTGAACACCTCTCTCTTTGTGACTGAATGACTGTTATACTGTGACATGGAGCCTGAGGAGGACGAGAAAAGAAAAAGTTAGGGTTAGGTTAGTTTCAACAAAAAATTTATCATCAGTGATTTTCCTCAAAGACAATATAAAAAAAAAAACAATATACAACAGGAAATAATACTGGGCAAGACTTGATTTCATCGGTTGTGATCTGACTGCATGATAAAAAGTAGGCTATGATATTATTGAAACACTAAACATTTAACTGTGAAAATATATATCTTAAGGCCTAAAGCATTAACACTGTCGTATCACTCTCTCTCTGTGCCACTGTTGTAAATCCTCGCATACCTCCATCTTGGGATTCGATGGTGATGATGCCCTCTCGCTCCGGTCCAAAGCCCTGTGTGGTCTGGGCTTGAACTTTGAATTTGTACGGCATGTTTTCTTTCAGGTCAGACACAGTCAAAGAAGTTGCAGCATTGCCATTCACCTGGAAGGAGCGAAGATCTCCTGCAAGGACACCAAACACAGAGTTTTAACAGGGAACTTAAAGGCCGGGATACACCAAGCCGATGGACGACCGTCGGCAAGCGTCTGTCTGGATAGTTTTTTTTTGGTGTGTTCCACATGTCGGCTCTTGATGTGAACATGTTGAATCGGCGTCGGGGCCATCAGCGAGAGTGAGAACTCTGATTGGATGCTCAGTTTACAGAATGAGTCAGTGACTGAGAATTAAAGCGAAAGTGATGAAAACGAGGCAGCGCTAATAGAAGGCTGTACTAATGTTACGTGATCTTTACCCAGTGTTTGGGATGGTGGAGATGGTGCGCGAGATGATGATCAGGCCTTCAGACCTGAGGGAGCAATGTCTCTGTAAGGGATTCCAATATGCGAATATTTTCAAAACATGAGTGCTTAAAATGAAGAAAGTTATCAACATAACTTGTATTCAAAATGGTAAGCAAGTGTTGCTTTGTTTACGTTTCGTATATCTGTGTATATATCGTATATCCTTGTTCCAGTTTCTCCTTTTGAATGACGAATATATGTTATTGGTAGCTGCTGCTATAGACAGTTAATTCCTCTCCCGCAGGTGCAGAACACACGTGTTAGTTTGCAGTCAGCTGTAGTCTGAGCGGTGTGTTCAAGCGCAGCTTTTTGGTCCAGACATCGCCGACGCGAGGCGACAACACTGTTGGATTTCATCGCCGCTAGTTCTTTGAAGTCGGCTTGGTGTGTCCTGGACTTAAAGAACAGGATTTGTTTTTGATTATTACATTTGTGACTACTCTGGACATTCATATGGATTCAAAGTTCAGATATGTCAATTGTCAAATAAAAAATATGCCAAACAGAAAATAAAGAGGTTGGTATCTGACCTCCACCGTGCAGCTGTTCACAGGTAACCACATAGCCCAGGATGTCCCCATTGGGTTTGCGGGGTTTCTCCCAGCTCAGCTGCAGTGTGTCTGGACTCAAAGCTGTGAAGATCAAAGGTCCTGGAGCGCTGGGAGTGCTGAGTGTGAATGGAGATCCTGAAAGACAGCACACCACACACACACACACACACACCACATACACATACATACATATACATGTTTTAGTAAATAGTAAAATACACACAATAATGTTTTAATATGAATACTTCAGGATAATGCCACTGCTATTGCTGGTAATAGCTACTGTGCCCCCTTTTGGTACCATACAAAATAAGAATTAGTATGAAGGCGCTCCACCTGGCATTGGGCTCAGTGGACTCTTGGGGTCGACAGCAGACTCAATGGTGATGACTCCCTCTCTCTCAGGACCCCAGCCCTCTTGACTCTGGGCCTTCACTTTGAAGATGTAGGAATGGTTGGGCAAAAGATCCTGAACCACCACAGAGTTCTGAGCAGGATTGTTCACCTCGATACGCTTTACCTCACCTATGAGAAGAACACAATACAAGACAATGAAAAAATAAACAAACGTCAAATAGAGATATATAGTAATGGAGTAATAGAGTATTATAATATATTATATATTATATAATATATAATATATTATAATATACATAGGAATTGATAAAATATAGTAATATCTCGAAGACCTTCCTATATTTAGAATGAACTAGTATGATAACTATGTTGAGAAGATTGATCACCTCACTTAGAAGCTGGTAAAGGACGCATTACCCCATACATCGTTCCTCACATTGGGCTTCCTGCCAGGCTCACTTTCAGGCCTGGGCCCCAAGGCAGATAACACCAGTCGCTGGATTCTCAGAACACACCGTTGAAGCGATATCTGGGGCACGAGCAGGACAGATCAGGTAAAATGTCCAAACCACAGTACAGACATGTTGAAATTTTGGTGGCCACAATGTTAGTTGGTTCAGCATTGGGGAAACAGCAGAATAGTCTGAATAAAAAAGAGATCCTTCCAACTTAACTACATTTCCCGTAGTATGACCAGTAGCTAGCTTGCTTTAAATAGTTTAACATGCTTTGCCCGTAACAAGCGAATTCTCACACTGTTTAGCATAAAAATTTTTTTTATGTCCATCTATTTTGTTTCTCACAAAGTGACCTATAAATACAAATGTCTCTCCCTAAACTGCACGATTTAAAAAAATTTCATGAATCTGTTTATTTCCGACAGACCAATAATGAACCGTGTCTAAAAAAAAAAAAAAGATGATAATTCATTTGGTCCCCGGCACTGCATTTGGTCTTTTATAATATATTTTTAATAAATGGTGGTTCTATTCAGTTGCATTTATTGTAATGAATTTATGCAGCTGTTAAAATAATTATAATTAATAAATAAGTCCAATGCTGTCTGATATGTTTTGTGCCGATAATCGTGCTCTTACTGTTAAAAAATAAATTGGACATTATATATATAATTATATAATCTATTATATATATATATATCATATATATATATTTCATTATTTATTTAGCACATACTAAAAGATTTGCATTTAGTTTAACTACTTTACATTATGAAACGCTTGTCTCTTAAACCCCTTTCACACTGCACGTGTGAAAGGATTATGATTGAAGAGTAGGATTGAAGCGAGAGTCAGCTAAGGATTCTTGCCAAAAAATTGCCGGAGTGCCTTCTGTGTGGACACAAAAACGTGTCCGGGATTGATTTCGATCGATCCCGGTTGGGACCTAGGCACATTGCCGGGTTCAGTCCCGGAACGAGCCCTGTGTGAACAAAAGCCAGAACCAATGCCGTAAAGGGTGCCGTAGTGATGACGCATGTTATCGTGCGACTCTTTTACCGGGTGTTTTGAACGCAGATCAACGTTCGCAACTAAAAAATATGTGCAAACTGTAATGAAGCAGAGATCAGGGAGCTCCTCACTATCCGTGCTGAAGCTGAGATCGTTCGCCAGATTAGTGAAGCGGTACGCGTCACATTACACTTCACATTGTAATGTCAAGTGTCTTTACGCAATCTTTAAGGGATCCCGGAAAATCACTGGCAGTGTGAATGAACCAAAATCAAACGATCCCGGGACAAATCACGGAACACATTATCCGTGTATTTTCCGAATCTCTGTGTGAAAGGGGCTTTAGGAAGTTACGGTTTCAAAGTACCCTCTCCTGATGCACTGCTGGTTGTTTCCGGTTTCACTCACCCTGAAGAACACTATCCAGGTTCTGCAGTGCATCGTTGATATCTTCAGACTGAGTACGAGCTCTGGAGCTCAAGCTGTAGCTGGTAGTTGTACTCTGGCTGAAGTTAGAGACCCCTGAGAGCCAGCCAAGCCATGGCAAGGTGGGATACGGCAGGGTGTGGCAGGAAAGGGTTGTCAGGCAGCCGTCGCATGACGAGAAAACAGCGAGAGAAAAAATGTGTAGAGAGAACACAAATGGCATAAGGGGGAGAAAAAGAAGAGTAGGATTGAAGCGAGAGTCAGCTAAGGATTCTTGCCAAAAGCTGCACCTTGCGAGGCATTATAATCAAATTTGATTGGCTTTGTGCACAGAAATCTTTCAAGCTCAATTTACCCAAGTTGTCCAAAATTCCACCAGACAGGTTTCCCATGACGATAGAATCCCTCACTCCATCACCATCTGTGTAATGCCTGTTCTCAGAACGCTTCCTCAGAATCACTTCCTCTTTGAGAAGTCCGCCATCCCTAAGATCATATCCGTGTGTCGTTGAGCCTCCTGATTGTGACAAAAAATAATGATTGGTTACTGAGCTATGGAAACAATTTATTCAACAATTTTGTTTTTAAAGCATAAGTACCAAATCAAAGAATGATTCATAAACCCTCAAATGAAAATTCTGTCATAATTTACTCACCCTCATGTCAATCCAAATGTCTATGACTTACTTTAATGGAACACAAAAACAAATGTTCTGAATAATGTTCATGCTGCTCTTTTCCAAAATAAAGACCAGACCAGAAAGAAAATACAAATTGAAAGGCAAATAAGTGCTATTAAACTATCATAAAAGTGGTCCAAATGGCAATACTATCCAAGTCTTCTGAAGCCATACAATTGCTTTGTGTGAACAACACTTTAGCTTTTTTAAATAAGATTATCGGTGAATCTGTAAGATTAAAAAAAAATTATATTTTTTAAAGATGTCTCTGATGACCAGGTATCTTTTATTTGGTAATCAGAAATGACACACTACTATTGGGAAAGTTTTTTTTTCTTTTTTTTTTTTTTTTTATTTTTTTTTTTTTTTTTTTTTAATTACATTTAAAACATGTTAAAACAATTGTTTTTTCTTTTTTAATATTTTTAAAATCTAATTTCTTCCTGTGATTCATTACTTACTCTCTTACTTCTACTCCAGTCTTCAGTGTCATGTATCCCCTTCAAAATCATTTCTAAAATATCCCGCTGGTGCTTTTTGTGTTATAGCAAAATGAAAAAACAAAAGTAATTATTTATTTGAAAAAAAAAAAAAAAAAAAACAAAAGATACTTTTGGATATAGGCCCAGTAGTATTTTCACATAGACAACCGCCCCACCCCCCCACAACTCTACTTTCAAGTTTTATGGCGTATTTGGAGCTTGACAGCCATTGATCATTCTAGGTACATTATATAGTAAGGCATTATGTGTTGTGTTCCGCAAAAGAAACAGGTTTAATAATACAGGTTTGGAATGAAATGAGGATGACTAAATCATGACAACATTTTTAAGTCAACTATTGTTTCCTCCGATACCTTTGCCGGAAATGTACGTTGTGGTGCTGCTGTTATTTGTTACACCGGGACGGGGTGTGGAATGGCTGTACGTGGATGAGGAGGAACTGACGTTGCGGGAAAGGGAACCGCTTCCTCCTGGGAACAGGAAATTCTGGTCCCACTTTCCATTTACAAACTGATCTGTAAACATATAAGAGAAAAGACGATTGCATGAATTAGCACAGCAACGTTAGCGCAACTGAATTCACAGTTGAAGTCAGCGCTCCAGAATAGGCCTTTGAACAGTGGCCCAGAAGGAATCACCTCAACAGACCCAAACTGAAGAAAGCCTCTTAATTCAGACGAAGAAACGCTATTTTTGTGGTAGCAATGGATTTAGCAGCCTACTTAAAGATGCCAATTAGCACTCTGATACTCTTGATGCCAATTAGCACTCAAGTGACTTTGCTAGCACAGCTTTGGGTTGACATTGGGTGTGGATGGCATGCTGTCTGCCAGGGACAGGTCTTCACCTTGTGGCAGGGTCTGTGCATGACTATCGCTGGCATCTGTGGCCGGGCTCAGGTGGCAGGGGATGATGTCAGCAGGCAGTTTCCAGGACACCTTACGGAGATCCAGGTCCGAACCAACTAGCTGGACATGCTTCCAGCGTGAGCCTTCCGTAACCATGTGGGGAAGCAAGCAAGGCACAGAGGATGTGTGTGCTGTCCATGCTCAACTTAATTCCCAGAAAAATGAGAATTCTGTTATTAACTACTAACCCTGATGTCGCTGCAAACCCGTATGACTTTCTTGAATACAAAAGCAGATGTTAGGCAAAATGTTGAGGCTGCGTTTTTTTATATAATAAAAGTGAATGTGGCTACAAAGCTTAAAAACATCATAAAACTACCATAAAAGTAGTTCATATGATTTTTTTTATTTCTTTGTGAAATGTAATTGCAAGTGTATTTGGTCAATGTATATTTCAAGTCTTCTGAAGCCATGTTCAGCAAATATCAACTTGTATTTTGGTCTGTTTCTCACACAAAACTATCATATGGCTTCAACAGACTTTGAAAATAGTGTGCAAGCAATATGGACCATAATTATGGTAGTTTTATGATATTTTTGAAGCATCCGTCCATTCACTGTGATTTTATGGAAAAGATCTGCATCTCCTTTTGTGCTCCATGGAAGTAAGAAAGTCATACAGTATGCAACAACCTGAGGGAGTAAATGATGACAGAATTTTCATATTTGGGTGAACTGTTCCTTTAATAACTTGAGTTAGGCAAAGAAGGAAAGAAGAAAGGGTGGGAAGCTGATATCTTCTGAGCCCATCCACGATGCTACCAACGTTTAGCAAGGCCAAGTCAACAGTTTGATCATTCTTGCCAAATATGAGCCGAAGAAGCCCAAACTTTACAGCTGCAACATTCCCTGAACGCTGCACAAACAATGTGTTCAACTTCCATAAAGAGCCCAGTCACCCAGTTTTACAAAGCCCTAAGGAAAGAAAAAGACATTGTTCCATGGCAAAGGCAAGTGATTGCGGGGTCTTCAATGGATGCACAGGGGACTAGAAAGAGCCTTTCGATTTCAACAGGAGCTGCATACGAATGATGTAAAGACATCATCCTGTTACACTGCAGATGAAGGCAGACCATGACCATGTCTGACTGCTACTGACCAGTAGTTTCTAGAGGTCAACATAGCACAAAAAAGCTTTCGAATGCTTGAAACAATTCTACCAACATGTTCAGGCATGCAATACAGTCAAGAATTGACATGTTTTGAAAAACTTGTTTTAGTTCCCTACTATCCCTGATGAAAAGACCACCACCGTCAGGATGCTAGTGTGCTGGTGTCCCTTTTTCCAAGAACTGCATGGCAAACCAGTTTACCCATTCTGGTTGAAATTTATCCAGGTCTTTTCAGCAAGGATATGCAGCAGACACACTACTGGTCAAATTAGGGGCCGGCAAGATTTTTATGTTTTTGAATAAAGTCTCTTATGCTTAACAAGGCTACATTTATTTGATAAAAAATACAGTAAAACAGTAAAATATGAAATATCATTAAAAATGTTTTTCATTTTAATATATTTAATGTAATTTATTCCTGTAATCCAAAACTGAATTTTCAGCATCATTACTACAGTCTTCAGTGTAACATGATCCTTCAGAATTCATTCTAAGATACTGATTCGGTCTTATTAATATCAGTGTTGAAAACAGTTGTGCTGCTTAATATTTTTGTGAAAACTGTGACACTTTTTTTCAGGATTGTTGGATCAAAAGTATGTTCAGAAGAACAGCATTCATTTGAAATTTTTGTAATATTATAGAAGTCTGTCACTTTTGACCAATTTAATGTATCCTTGCTTAATTAAAATATTAATTTCTTTCTTACTGACCCCAAACTTTTGAACGGTGGTTGTGTACATTGATTCCAATGTGTTGCAACTGCACCACATCACAAGAAACCCACCTTCAGGCAGATCTGTGACACTAGGCCTCTGGCTACCCGTTGGGGATCGTAGTACTTCATTACTGTACATCAGATAGCTGTCATATTCATCTCCAGCTTCTGCATCCACAATGGGAATGTCGGGAATGATGGGAACTATAGGAGTGATATAAACCAGAACAAACAACACAATCAATTCACAGTCTGTACGATTGTTTATTGAACAATAGTTCAGTCCAAACTTGAGTTCGATTCCACCCCATTTTTGTGAGACGCTTACTTGACATGGGTCTGGTAGGTTGTGTAGCCAGGTTGATTGTGGCATCTCTGTACGGGCCCCAGCCCACCTTATTGCGAGCGCGCACTTTGTAACAGTAGGTCTGAGAAGGCTGTAGGTTCTCGATGACAGCATCGCTTTTTTGGGGTGTCCCCCCCCCCCCCCCCCCCCCAATCATTACCTCTTAGAAGGTCCTATAGGCTCTGAACAGAGAAAGAATATGTGCAGTCAACTGAGCACTAATTGTTACAATATTGACAAACAGATGCTATAAAAAGTATTTTAAGACTCCTACTCTTGTTCTCGTTGATGGGTGTGTAGATAACTTCATATGAAGTAATGACACCATTCGTCTCTGCTGGCTCCGCCCAGCTGACCTGAGTGACAGTGGGGCTGATGACATTGAAAGCCAGGCGACCAGGTTCACCAGGTACTAGAGGGGTAAAATAATGCAGATGGCCATGTTTGTGAGACAGAAACTTCAAAAAGCATCAATTGGTATGCCAGAAAAAGCCAAGTATGAAAAGTATGACATGCATGCTTCTTAAAAAGACCATTAAATTTAAAAAGTCCAGAGATTGACTTACCATCCTCTAGAGTCTGGCATTGAATGATATCACTGTAATTGCCCTCTCCGAGTGCATTGTAGCCACATACGCGCATCTCATAGTCGCAGTATGGGTAGAGATTAGTCAGCTCGGCTTGAGGAGTCTTCACATCCAGCACCTGAGCATCAGCCTCAGGGTCTCCATAAATCCAGTACTTCACCTGGAAACAGCAAATCACAGCACAAAGGACAAGTTTAACAGCTTTTTCTACAGCCTTTTTTGCTAAGCAAGTGTTTACTGAAATATTAATTTCATTAAAATACTGCAACTGGGACTAAAAAAATTGCATGAGATATATGCTAACATGACACAACCCACAGTGAATAATCTCCTACTAGCCTGTATGTTTCACAAACACTACTGTTCAAAAGTTTGGGGTCAGGATTTTTATTTTTTTTTTAAGAATTTTTTTAAGAATGATTATAATTCAGCAAGGACACATTAAACTGATCATAAGTGACAGTAAAATACTGTATGCTACAAAAGATTTATTTTTCAAATAAATGCTGTTCTTTTGACCTTTCTATTCATCAAAGGATCCTGGAAAAACTGTATCACAGTTTCCACAAAAATATTAAGCAGCACAACTGGTTTTGAGATTGATAATTATAAGAGAGATTATTTGCTGCAGATCAGCATATTAGAATGATTTCTGAAGGATCATGTAAAACTGAAGGCTGCGGAAAATCCAGCTTTGCCACCACAGGAATACATTACATTTTTAAATATATTAAACCAGAAAACAGTTGTAATAATATTTCACAATATTACAGTTTTACTGTATTTTTGATCAAATAAATGAGCCTTGGTGGGCCTAAGAGACTTCAAAAATGTTTAAAAATCATTCATTTAATCATGTAATTCATATATACAGTATTTATACTCCATATGAATCATTGTTTTATAAATTGTATTCAATGTGTCTAAAATAGCACAACTAAAAACAGCACAATTAAACTCATTTCATACGCTAATAATCTATGAATAAAGTCACTATGACTTATAAAGCTGTCATTTTCTCCTGTCACATTCCTGGCTTTTGCAACTACAAATTTAAGTAAACACCATCTCATATTGGTTAACGCTGTGTAAATATTGAAGCTTTTACACATTTCAGTTAACAGGATTAGTGGTCAGAGGCAGATGTTTTGAATAATCGCTTTGGCTTGACTGGATGTCTTCGTTTATGAGTAGTTTTTTAAAAGTTTATTTACTAAACTTTATAGAGGTAAAAAAAAATAAAAAACAGACTATACACACTAAATAATACAAAAACGGATGCAATTTTTTAACGTGTTATATCAGATATCATGTTACGCGACCTACCTTGTAACCAATGGCATTTGCACTGGGGTTCCAGTTCAGGCGGATGTTTTTAGGGCCAGAAGCAACAGCTTTGATGTTGGTTGGGGCATAGAGCCGTCCTCCAGGAGATGTGGCTGACTGATTCACATATTCCATTTTCTGGAAATCCATTTTCCCATCCCCTGATATGAAATAACGCAAATATTAAGTAACACTCAACATCTGCAGATTACAGGAGGGTTCAGTTTTTCCTATGAAACATGAAATAAAGTAAAAAACAATGAATATTTTTGCCTTTACAGTTGGTTACAAACATGGACTCCAAAACTGACGTTTTCTCACCTCTACCATCGATGACGTTCACCAGCGTGGTTTTCTTCTCGCCAATGATTGCATTGTTGCTTGGGTCGAATAGTTCCAGTTGAAAGGTCTCAGGTATAATGGGAGATGGATGCAAACGAGGATCAATGACGATGTTCTTTTCCGTCTCGCCAGGAACAAATTTGAGAGGACTGGAGAGGTCGAAGCGTGAGGCTTTGTTTGTGCGCCAGTACACAGTGGTCGGACCCTCCTGGTTTCGAGTGCGTACCACAGGGATGGAGTAGAGCGGGTCAGTTGTATTGTAAGTTTGAGTACTCTTCTTAAACATCAAAACACTGGGTTCTGTGAGGACATATAAGACAATTCAAATTTAGGTTAAAGAATTACAACAAATTATACTTTTAAATCTGTTAGCCTGATATATACCTGGTTTATCTGCGATGGTGATAGTGGTGCGTGGGTAGCGGCCCAGTTTAGCACCTTGCCGTGGGTTGCTCAGATCCATCACAAACTGTTTGACTTGTTTGTCCTCTTGCAGTCCATCTCCCTCCCCAAGCTCCAAGAGTTTCACTGGGACTGTCTTCTGTGTTTCCCCTGGTCCATAACTCAAGTCTCCATCAACTGAGATATAGTCCTATGAAGAGAAGGGAAAAATCAACGCACAATCAAACAAATGAGAATGACTTCATGACTTTTTTCAAACAAAGACATATCCATATCACTTATTTGGAAATTGTTGTAGTCTGATTTTATTAGAGAAAATCAACTCAATTTAATCAAATTTAAATACAGAAATACAGAACTTGTGGTGAAACCCAAGTTGTCGAGTTAGTGTATTTTACCTTCTTGTCTTTGGCAGTGAGGTCACGGGTGCAGTATGTGACCTGTGTCCGTCCATCCTCTATGATCTCACGACTGATCGGGATGTTTGCTACACCCTCTTGACGACTGTAGGTGTATGACGGCTGCAGGAAGGTAAAGATGCTCTTAGCTGTGTGAGAATAAATAAACACAATCAAAGATTTTGCAACTTAATATCCACTTTAAAAATATTTTGATATCAAAAATGCTTGTTTTAAGATAAATCCTCACAAAATTTGGCTGAAAAAAATGGGGTAATAAAACACATTCTCTGTAAACATGTTTTGTCAGATTTTTCTTTTATTATTTCATGAGTTTGCACTTACATATAATCAGACTGAGCAAATAGTATGCATATTTGGCATGCTGGCCGAGGGGAGGGCTCCGAGTTCGGAATTTAGCCTGAACCCAGAGACCTCCCCCCATTTCCCAAGCTGGGATAGGAATAGTTAGGAGTAAGGAGTTGGGATGGAGGAGGGATTCCAGAAAACTGTTGTAGGACAAAGGTAAGTAGGCTGAATATATACTTACTATTGTGCTAATTGGTTGATTATCTAAACATGCCCCTCCCGAACTTTGATAATAAAATATCATTAAAACTTCTTACCATGTTCCTTAATCACAGTGATGTCGACATGATCTTTGCTGATCTTCGCAATTCCAACTGGAACGTCAACGGCTTGAACAAGCAGCTCCTTCTTTTCATCATCCTCATCTTTCATAAAGAGGGGAACCCGGACATCCACTGACTCCACGCCCTCCTGAAACTCCACAGCACCTGCCGCTTCTACAAGACAGACAAGGACATGGACACATAAACATTAAATTCACATAACAAACCCAAAGCGTTACAACTGACTGCAAACTAATGCAGCAGGTATTTTGGAATAAGCGTGTTGTTAAAGGTCTGTGGGTTGTGCAGGGTGTCTGTACCTCTGTCAGTAGCTATGGTGTAGTAGCCTGGAACCACTTTCAGGTCCCGGAAGTTTCCAGCCTGAACCTGTTTATCTGTCAGTTTCACTATATCTGGGTAACTGGCACGAGGGGCAGATAAAACCGTGTCTACAATCGTGTTGTTCTGTCTGTGGATGCAAATGAGAATTATTATTGTTTCTCTTCAAGTTTTCAGATTTGTAGTCCCTATACAAATCAGTAAATCTAACAAAGAAATATCCAGTTCATATTTTAATTACGATTTAAATATTTTAAATATTTAATATTCTAATAATAAAATGTTTTGTGAGATTTATCCTAATCAATAATCTCAGACTTAATGCGACATGCAGTATTTTGTCAATGCTAGCTCAGCTATAGCTACAGTACCTCTTTCCAGAATTTCTTTGTGTCCTGAGGGAAAATAAAAAGAATAACAGTACATTCAGACACAGTCAAAATCTGAGCCTCATCCAACTTTAGAAAAAACTGCCCACAAGGCACAGCCACGGCAACTTTAATGAGTCATTGAGAGCTACTTCACACCTGAACAGAGTCTTTTGCACTCTCTGTGCGCCAGGGATCTGCAGGAACACGTCATTGAGCTGTTTATGAAAAACCCAGGCCATTAGCACATCAGCCTGATGGGTTTCCTGTGCCAGAAGGTGGTGTTCTTTTTTTTGGTGGGGGGGGGGGGGCACTTACGTTGTCCTCTACTTCTCGCCTGAGCATGTCTGTGTCCCGAGACTCTTTGGATAGAGCTTCTGAATATTGCCGGTTCAGACGAAGAGAGATAGGGTACTGGACTATGAAGAAAAATACAGAGGGATGAAATGATATAAATACAAGCTAAACAAGCATGACAATTTTAAAGAAATTTTTTTTGAATTCTGCCATCATTTACTCATGTCTTCCCACCTGTAGAATGTTCTTTTTTATCTGTGAAGCACAAAAGAAAAAATTATATTTTGAAAATGTTTGCCCATACAATGAAAGTCAGTGGGGTCCATTGTTGTTTTGGACCCCATTAACTGTCATTGAACAGAAACATTTTTCCAAACATCTTTTTTTATGTGTTCCAAAATAGAAAGTAAGTCACACAGGTTTGGAAGACAAGAACTTAGATTTTGGCGTAAACTATTACTTTAACATTGGACTCTGGTCACACTAGATAACTAGCTGAATGTAAGTCTAGACTCACTGGTCTCTTTGGGGTTGGGTTTGATTTGGTTCTGTGGGTGGTTTGGTCCTCGATGAACATTGTCCGTCACTTTCCAGCGCACAATGTCTGTGCTCTTGGGTGGGCCGGTGCGCACCATTGGGGTGTCCAAATGATCAGTGGTCGACAAAGACTGACGTAGCATGTAGTGGTCTTCTTTGAATCCCACCATACGACCTGCCAATCACAAACACATTAAAAACAATACAGTAAATCTGTTCCCACTAATCTTTGTATAATGTAACTGAAGTGTAACAGAGAGAAAAATGATTACCTCTGCCACAGCATGGGAGAAGAGCAAGACATGCCTGTTGGGGACAGACAGCAAACGTTAATCAGCTGAGATTTAACATTACTACACCACATCCTAACCAGTTGAACACAAGTTTTAAGCAGCAAGTAACTTGTGGTTTCCAAGAAAGTGAAAAACGCTGTCCAACGCAACAGAATCAAAGCCAATTAGAACATATTTGATGTGGATATAGCAAACAAGACAAGCAACAAGACATCTTATTGTTTTTTTAATCATTTATCATCACCTCCAGTAAAATCTCAATAATTGACAGTCCTGCTCCACTTAGCTGTATAATACACATCAAACATGTTCTGAATGGCTGTATTTTTGCTTTTTGTGAGCAGTATTTTCAGTTTCACTGACAACTTAAAATAACTTGACACTGGAAACTGGTTATGGGAAGGTGTTTGTGTATTAAATTGTCTTTGGGTGTTTTTTTCCCCTTTCCTTTTTTCTCTTCTCTTTTCTTAGTTATAGTTTACAACATTTGACTAAACTTCCTTTTCAGGACTTGTGGGGACATGCTGATTTTGTAAAATTAAATTAAATTAAATTAAAATCAATATTAAGATGTGTATGTGTATATCTACCTGGCAGCAGGCGCAGTATTTCCAGCAGCAGAGCAAAAGCAAACCAAGCAATAGCATCAGAAACATAATGAGAGGAATCAACCACAGGAAACCTGCAGGTGGACAGTCTGATACACAGAGAAACAATCAGTTAGTTTAACACTGACATGTATTACTCACCACACTCTTGTTCAAGAGCTAGAAATACAGCCTAAATAGTAGACCCATAACTACAATAGGACAATTAAACAGTGCTCAATTTTACTTCATACGAAATAATATATATATGTATATGAGAATTCAGTTTTAAATTAACTTATAGGTCCACCCAAAGGCTGTATAAATCATTTAACTTTTTTATCATGTAAAAAGTACAATTAATATTTGTGTATATCGCACCTTTCTTTTTCTTTACTAGGACGTGGTGTTCTTTATCTGTGATGTTTAATGGATAATTCACAGTGTAGTGATATGTGCAGTCGTCATCTTCATCACGGAAACTGCATGTCTCTATTACGTTTTTATCTGTGGACACAAATAAATCAATCCATCAGTTTCATTCATCCATAAACAAATCTATGAGTATAGCTATGTCTTTTAATATAAAACTAAGATCTGATGCCCTACGGTCTTCAAGCTCTTCCACCCTGATGATTTTAAAGGGACACTCATCACATTTCCGTCCTTTTCTCTCTCCTGTGCTCCAGGCCTGGCACTGAACGCAGCTCCTCTTGGCTTCACACATACCCACTTGTTGCTGCATTATGAGAGACAGTTGGTTTCAGGACAGAACCAATTAACATGCAAAGTAAAGGAATAAAGATAGACGGACACATTCACACACACACACACACACCCTCACAATTGTACCTGGAAGTTTGCTTCACAAGTGGGGCTCAGTGGAAGTCCGGAGTGTTCACACTCACAACGACCACATTTACACACACCACGGCCATTACAGATGCCCTACAAAAGAGAAGAACAATTTTATTATACACAGAACTGTTTTACCTAGACACATTTGTCAAAACTGAGTTATGAGTGAAATGGATCTCTTAGACCAGTGGTTCCCAAACTGGTCTAAGTATAGAGTATAGAGTATAGAGCGGGGGTGGCAAACGTCAGTCCTGGAGAGACGCAGCCCTGCACAGTTTTGCTTCAACCCTAATCAAACAAACCTGAACAAGCTAATCAGTGTCTGAAAGGTTACCATAAAGCTACAGTGCGACCCTAGTAGTTTTAATTAGGGTTGGAGCTGTACTCTGCAGGGCTGAGGCTCTCCAGGACCGGAGTTCGCCACCCCTGGTATAGAGCAGGACAAACGATCAATACAACCGACAGATGCGCGATTGCGAGATCAGAGTTGCAGGGAGCCATGTAGAAATATAAATGAACGATGTATGGTTCTGCTCTAAGCATGTAAGTTACAAGTTTGTGAAAATACTGCCAGTGCCAGGTAAACGTAAAGCAGATAATGAAATCACTTAAATTCACTTTCAAAAAATATACCAAATACAAAACCACTGTCTACACTCAGACGCTAGTGCGACCGACTTGACAAAAGCAAATAAGAAGACCCGGGGAGTGGGGTGATGTCTATCATGTCGCGCGAAACCACACGACAAAATCCATGAGCTTATCCAGAGCCAAATCCTATTCTGACGAACTCCAGCGCTCTGACACAAAGGAAAATTGGATTTGAAATGTTCACTTTGTCCAGTCCAGTGTGGTAAAAAGACAAAAAAATATAAATAGGCATATCTCACGCTCAGATTCACCAGTAAACGGGTGTAATGACCAACAAGTTAGATGGCTAAGCAATAAGTAGTACTATGTTAATCCAATATTAAATCTCTAGATAATTTTGCAATCAGTCATGTCTGGAAGGGTGTGTTATTTCATAGAGAGAATCATGAAAAATATTTTCCTCAAAAGATGAAGCCGCCAATTGGTTGCACAGCAATTTAAAAGAATCTGAAATGTTACTGAAACAGCAACAGCATTTGAATACTCGCTGAGATCTGTGACCCTGAACTGGAGTATGATGCGTGAAATTCCGCTTGATCACAGGAATACAGTATCGGCCTAAAATATGCAATGCTAGTTTAAATGCACCATTTCACAATTTACAGGTGTTTACTGTTTTTAATAATAAAGCGCCTTGGTTAGCATAGAGAAAAAAAGCATATAAACAAAAGGGAGGGGGGGGAGGCGAGGGGGACAAATATTTTCTTACAAAGGGGCCTCTCCGAAAAGTTTGGTGAACCCTGCTTAGACGATCATCCTTTTGTGACGACAGGTTTGGCTCAACTAATGCTATGATTTAGAAAAAATCACTCCCAATCAATAGAAAACATTAATTTTAATTTTGTCATCAGCGTGTCTTATTCAAGTAAAGCCATCGCAATGATCATGTTGTCAAGAACAGGTAATTTTAAATAAAGTTAAGCGCATTTATACGTAAATATTTGCGCCGCAAATGGGGAGTTGACCAATCAGGTTCAATATTCCAGAGTGCGGGACTAAAAAAAATATTTTTTTAAATAAATGTGAATATTGACAAGTACCATAGACTTGGGGACATAGTTTAGTAGACCATACAGACGGAGTCAGTAAGAGTTTTAAACTTTTTTTTTAAAGAGTCTCTATGCTCTCCAAGGCTAATGAAATGTAACCTGTGATATATGCATATATATGTATATATGTATAAATATATATATATATATATATCTGTATATATTATATATAATATATATCTACCTAAATGATATATATTTTTATAATAGTTATATATATATAACCAGTATAATGAGATTGTGATATGACAGTTACTACAATTTTACATACGGTTTTTATTTTAATTACTATTTTTCAAAGCATTTATTCATCCCTTTCATCAATTTAATGCATCAATGCGGAATAAGATAATGGCTCTAAAAAAAGCTTCCTGCCCTAATGTGTGAACAGAGTGTGCTTGCATAGTGACTTTATATTTTTGTGAGCATTACCCCTTTGCTGTCCAGACATGATTCGTTGCTGATGGGACATTCACAGGCATCTCCAGTCCATCCCGGTGTACAAACACATCTGCCCATACTACAGCGTCCACGTTCTGTTGTTGCAAACAAAGATGAAATCTCACAAAGCCTGAAACTTAACTACGACAACACATCAAAGCATGTCTGCTCCTAATACAACCTTATCAAATGACTGTATTCCCTGTCTTTCTTTCATCTCTGAAATAAAATTTGGGATATATTAAAATCGAAAAATCTTTTCACTAACCATTACAGAGAAATCCACCAAATCTCTGGCACTGAGATTTGTCAAACTGGCAGAAGGGCCCTTCAAACTGGTTTGGGTTATAGCACACACAGGTCCCACACATGCAGTCTCCTCTGCCCGAGCAAGGCTCGGTCTTCTCAGGTTCGATGCACTTGTTAGAGTCTGTGGAGTCCCCTGCTGAACAGTTACAGAAAGGGCCTAGCCTATGAGAGGAAGGGCACAGGCAAGAAGCGGGGGTTATGGACTGCAATATAATGGGCACAAATCAAAGATATCAAAAGACATAAATATCAATACTACCATCCATCAGAACACTGGCATTTCCCACAGACAAGATCTCCTTGGCCGTTACAGCGTGCTGCATTTTTAACCGGAGTCTGATGTTAAAGTTGAAACAAGAGTGTAAGATTTTAAATGAACATGCAGAACAGGAGAAGGGTTAGAAAGAGGTAGCAGACCTCACCTTTTCGCAGTCACATGTATGACAGAGCACTTCGGCGTTGATTCTGAAGGCGGAGCTAAATGTGGTTGGTTTGACTCTTAAGGTTCCAGCCCGGTCAGCCTGGTTGGCATTACACACATGCTGCTCTCCCACCTGAGTAAGAGCCTTCAGACGGACTCTAAATTTACCCTTTACAGAGAGTAAACTTGAATCAGTGTCTTTTTACGACAAGGTTTTCACATTTTAAAGAGTAAAATAGAGTGTTTATAAAATTGCAGCACATGCAGCAATTGTAACAACCAGCATGCATCTTGTGTTCTATTGGATATGTAATAAATTACATTACATATGTAAATAAATTAAACTAAGATAAATAATTAATTTTTTTTTTAAAAATGTAAATAAATTTTAAACAAAATATCATTTCCAAATATGTTTGTAAAAACAGAAAAGCATTTGATAAATAAATAAATACATTTATAACATTTAAATTATTATTTAACATAATAATTTATGCTTTTCCTTCCTTTTGAAAAGCTGGCAAGTGCGTGAGAGACTACATTTGAAGTTGTGCATTAAAAAGAAGTCAAAGGCACTCACAATTTCACCTGGTGTGATTTTGAAATTGCCAAATTCAGAAAAAGTGCCAGACTGAGAGAGAATCTTGGCTTCCATCGCCTTTGGTCTGTCCTCTGCACGGATACTGATCTTGGAACGAATATTCTGTTCAAAAAAAGATGGTTAAAAAAAGAGTTACATCAAATTTGGGGAAAAAAAATCTCAGCATTGTATTTGGTATGAAAATAAATTTACTTCAAAAGCATTTTTTAAAATGCTCAAGATGTTGGAGGAATCTTCTTGTAACTGTCCCAGCTCAGCAATAGGGAAGTATTCATTGAGTTTCTACAAACAAAGGAAACCATAACGTGTGTCACAAGAAGTTTATATCCAATTTTCAATATAATGCTTATTCATATTGTGGTCTCTGAGAACTTTTCAATGGAGACAAGATGCACTTACGCCATTAAGACAACAAAAATAAATTTTTAAAGGCATACAAACCTCGTAGTATGAATAGGAGTGGTTAGTAATGGCGAAGATTGGAATGATGTTATGTTTCACCAGAAGTCGCACTAGGGTGGGTATAGATGGGTAGTCTTGACGAATATCATGTGTGTAATTTCCATCTGAAGTCAGATGGCATTGCTCATCATTACGATCCAAGATACCCGCGAGCACATTGGCACCGTCTGCCTCATAATGGAAAGCTGATTCAGTGGAGAAGACCAGCAAGTGGGTGCTGTGTTTCCTCCAGCCAATTTGTTCCTGTGAAAATGAGAAACAAGTTATACTGTACCAATAAGAAGTAAGTTACTGTTTACAGTACTGTAAATGGCAAGCATTTCTCACTTCTGTCTACCGAATTAACTTCTTAAAAATAGACTCTCAGTACCTGGCAGACAGCAGCCTGTAATATGGCATCAAAACCCCCCTCGGGGGCATCCAGGTTGCCAGATATGCGCTCTTGCTGGAGCTTCTGTCTAAAGGTGTTTATGTTGTTGGTGAGAGTAATGACGTTACGGAATGAAAACGGAGAGTCGCTGTTGGCCCACGGCTCTTTTAATCTTTAAGAGGAAAAACATATATAAGGAGCATGTGCAGACAAAGTCAAACTGCGTGGTGCTGTAACGGTGTATTGTTCTTACTTAGCTGGTCTCATGTCTGTCTGAGGCTCGGTGACTTTGTCCACAAACTTGCCAAATCCAATGGTGTAATCGTCAGAGAGTTTGCCAACAAGCTCAGCTGTATGGGGTGAAACCAGACAATGAATGAATATTAAAATGTTGCAAAACAAACAATTCATGAGTGTGGCACCCAAAACTAGTTTGCCCAAGGGGTATAATTTCAAAAATTGCGCTCAAACAGCCAGACAATGCGCAATAGATTTGGAGAGGGACTCAAAATACATATTTAAAAGTTGAACTAACTTTACCCACCATCTAAATAATGCAACACTCATAACACTCATGGCTCAAGATGAAACAGTGAGACATGTAGCCAATTTACAGCCAATGTAAAAAATAGCTAGAACACATCCTGTAAACACACTTGGTGCAGCATAGCTTGATAGTCGAGACATTAATTTACAATGGACCTTATCATGTGGCAATAATTGATAAACAATTCTAACAATTATAAGATCTTCATTATTCATTTAGCAGACACTTGTCAATTATGATGGATGCATCACCCCTTGCAATGTTTGAACTAAGCTGAGCAATATAGTTAAAAAAAATTTGTAGCCTTTTGGCTTATGCATTGCATTGCTAAGAACTTCATTTGGACAATTTTAAAGGCGATTTTCTAATATTTAGATTTTTTTGCACCCTCAGATTCCAGATTTTCAAATAGTTGTATCTCGGGCAAATATTGTCTTATCCTAACAAACCATACATCAATTGAAAGCTTATTTATTCAGCTTTGAGATGTTGTATAAATCAAAATTTTGAAAAATTGACTCTTTATTTGTGGTCCAGGGTCTCATATATATACACACACACACACGTGTGTGTGTGTGGGGGGGGTTTCACAGTGACGAGAACAAACTGTTGAATCAGAACGAGAACAAACTGTTTTTAAATCACCACAATAGCCAGTTTAAACTGAGTCGTATCTAAAATCACCAACTCTACCACCATGTTTACTGCTGTAGTTCACTGCGAAATTCACAGTGGTGTTTAATTTTAAGTAGCAAACCATCACAAATATATCCCCCAACCCAAATTACAACCGTTACCAGCCCACATCTAACCACTATGATACACCGCCCTCCTCGCTCACCCAGCTGGTCTCCCATCCTCTTCAGGTTGTCCAGATCATCAGACATAGAGTTGGAGAAGTCCATGAGGATGTAGAGGTCCAGAGGGCCACGGGCTGGTTCAAACACCTCCATCTCCACCTCCCTCTCCTCCCCGGGGAGAAGCGTCATGCTCATTAGCTGAGGGGCCACCTGAGAGTACTTTAGTGACTTATTCATTTGCACATTCTGAAAAACACACAAAGACACATTAATGCATAAACACACATGAATCCATGATATGGAAATGTAACTAAAGGGAGGGACAGGATTATGATAAAAACAAACCTCTACAGTTTTCCAGCTGCTCTTAACTGTTACCATCCGACTACTACATTTACGGGCCTCCAAGTTTTCCTTCAGGTCACAACGCTCATGCTCGAAGATCTGAAGAGAAAAAAACATATACAAATGAAAGAAATGACACAACTGTGGTCATGCAGCTACAATAGGTTTTATGAACATACAAATAACCAGAAACCATAGGTGACATTTAAGGTGGGGGCAGTAAAATAAAATACAGTACTGGTTGAAAGTTCAGCAAAAATTAGTTTTTCTAATTAATACTTTTATTTAGCTATGACACATTAAATTGCTCAAGAGTGACAGTAAAGACATGTATAATGTAAAAATTATATTTCAAATAAATGCAGTTCCTTTGAACTTTATCCATCCAAGAATCCTGAAAAAAAATGATCATGGTTTACACAAAATAATAATAATAAATGTTTCGTGAGCAACAAATCAGTACATTCGAATGACTTCTGCAGGTTAATGTGACACTGAAGACTGGGAATAATGGTTTTACAATTTTAAACTATAATAATAGTTCACAATATTACTGTTTTGACTGTATTTCTGATCAAATAAATGCAGTCTTGGTGAACAAAAGCGACTGCTTTCAAAAACGTATAAAATAGTACTGACCCCATACTTTTGGAATGATAGTGTATATCATTAAAGTTCATTTGAAAAGAACTTGCTCAAATCACTGTTTAATAAGACTGTAGTGTGTCATACTTGAAACTGAATAATGAAATTGTTGCTTAAATGAATGTTGGACATTTAAAATGTCCCTTTAGATTTGTAAATGAATTAATACTCTTCTACAGACCCTCTGGATCAATACGTCATATAGACTAATTATGAAAACACGTCAAACACATATACAACATCAATTCATTCTTCAGCATGAGGACCAGCGAGTTTCACCTCATCGGGGCAGTAAGCACATCCTGTGGCGATCTGGATACATTCTGAGCAGGTTTGTGCCCTTGCAGCAGTACAGTGGTTCACTATGTAACACAAAAAAGGCATATTTAGCAAATATCAAAGATAATTATGTCTTCCCTGAATTTGGCTTTAAATGTTTTGAACTCAGTAATTAAGGTCTTCTTAGCATTACATATTTGGGAAACCAATTTTTCTGTTGTTATTTTATCTATTGTTTTATCATTTAAATATCCTAATAAACTGTTTCTTTTGCTTGAAAGGTGAACAGTGCTGTCATTATTTAAAATAAATGACACTTGGGCTGATGTTTCATTATTCAGTGCAATGACATTTATATATTTTGTACATAAATATATACATATTATAGCATGCAAAGTATTTGGACAGTTAAAAATGTACTTCACTGTATTAGATAACAAAACATCAACCCAAATGTTATCATTTATATTGGTTATCATTAATAATTACAGTCAGCAGAAAGTAATCTGGTGTTTTTAACTGACTTAGCATTGCTTCCTAAGTAAAAGCGTTTGTAATTGAGATTTGAGGTTTAAGGGGCTTAAGAGTTGATGTTCCCACCCTCATTAGCACGGCTGGCTGTCACAGCGAGCATGAGAACGTAGATCCACACAGCGAGATGCAGCGCCCATCCTCCCATTTCAGTCTGAAACATAAATACAACAATAGCAAGATCACACATTTTACATAAAGTTAAACATGGTGAACAGATGCCACACAGATACAGAGATACACACCATAACTGATCATAACTGAACTGAGTAATTCAAGGCATGCGAGACATGTGCCTTGGTAAACACCATAAAACATTCAGCAAAAACCTCATAATGACCAGACACACTGCAGTGGACATTTACTTGAAATGTACAGCATACATTTGTATGTTCATTGTCTATTACACTTTTAGAGATCACTGTCCTTATCTAATCTACAGTAGAATAGCATGCACCTCAGCTGTTATATCGGCGCTTAAATAAAATAACAGAAGGAGAAATCTGATCCACCTTTCTCTCGCTTTTCACTCGCTCCCTTTCTCCCTGAAAACATCAAATGAAAGTTGAGCCCATTTCACCCCCCATAAATCTGAACTCTGACAGCGAAGAGGAGAAACAGACCAATGATTCCTCAGGAATTCCTCTCATATCCTCTACAGATGCACACGGACTCCGGTGAAGAGAAAGACAGTGGAAAGTTTAAGAACAAAAATGTTTTATATATATTTTTGTGTATTACACTTTTGTCTTATTTTTTTTTTCTCTAATAGAATTTTTTATTTTATTGTGCATAATTTAATCTAACTTTCAATTGATTAATTAGTTGTAATTAATTACATTATATTAATTGATGAATTTAATCCCATATTTGCGGATTAGAATCAGGACACATTCTTATATGCGTCAACACACATACTGCATTTTTTTGTTGTATTTTGAAGCCCTGCATTTTGTTCTATTCTGCTGAGCTCCATCTAGGACACAAAACATATTCCCTGAACACATCCATACACATTGCGTGCTGTCTGCTCTCGCTAAATGTGGTTCGGTGAAACTTATTACTTATAGTAGCAGCTGGTGCTGAACTGACTGCAGACTTGGAAAAACCATCAAGTTTGTACATCAGATACTTGTACTTTTGAATATGTATGCTTGAATATATCCAATGGGACAAAAATCACTAACTACGGAATTTACATACAAGTTTTTTGACATTTTTTAAATACGTGTACTAAATTATCATGTTAAATTGAAAGCCTTGCTAATTTTATCCATCAAAAACTCCAAAATACACAAAACAATACACTCCAAGAAAAAAACAGGTTGTTTTAAACCTAATGCTCACACATCCTTCAACTTTACATTCATATATAACTGCTCAAGTTCATATTTTGACCAACATCGCTGGAATTTCACTCCAGGATGAGAGAAAACTCAATCCCATATAAATATTACTGCTCCTGAGACCTAAACAGACCTTAGCATGCTATTGTGAACCTGATCGGGCCTGTGCTAACCTCACAAATGGGCATGTTTAGTCATACAGAGAGAAAAACAACAAAGTACCAATACAAAATGATTACACAATTTGTGTATTTTCTTGTGGCAAATGTGGTCATTCCTTTTTGCATCAGTGAAACTTTGAGGAACAACTTATTTAGAGCTAATTTTCTCTGTCTCAGTAAAGCTAAATACAAATTCAACTAAATGTAAATCAATCTGAGAATAATAATGACATTAAAATACCATAATTAAACCTAATAGTCACAATATATACAGAATGATCCAGACACAAATGTGAATGGTCACAAATGCATAACAACACTGAAAATGAATGGTGCAGCTTCAGACACTGAAAAACAATCAACAGCCAAACACCTTATTTTATCTCTCATATCTTCATAAAGATTTAGTGGACATATTTTAGAAGATGAAAAACAGAAACAGCTGAACAGTAGTGGGCAATATTTAAAGACCTAAAACAAACTGATTCAAAAAATTCTATTAATTTCGCCAGCCACAAACATCAGCTGAGGCAAACAAAAAGAGACAAGCACGTAAAGAGGAAAGGGGAAGCAGAGAGATAAAAGCAGAGAGATAAAAAGCAGAGAGCAGAGAGATAAAAAGAACCTTACAAAATACATGCATGACTGTGAGGCTTTACAAAAAGATCGTTGATCTCACAAACCTCTTAGTTTGTTGTTTCCCAATCCAAGTCCCAGAGTCCAACCACCAACCAAAGTTCTCTAAAAGAAAATCCTTTATTCTCTCCCTTGTCCAATGATTAACCGAAGAGGGAAAAGAAGTTTCCCACCTGTGTCTTCACAAATCCAAACAACAGGGAAACATCTTGTGCTTGCAGGAAAAAGTTCCCTTCCTACCCCACTTGGTGCTGTGCACAATCGACTGAATATTCCCCCCAGATACGACTTGTGTTTAAGAGTGAATGTGTGTCTGGTCCCTCCTCTTTTGCTCAAGCTGTTCAGGTGGGTCGCAGGCAACACCCTTCCTTTCTTTCGCTGGCTTTGTGAGGCAACAAGGTCACTCCACCTTTCTTTCTGTCCTTTGCTCACTTGCTCTCTGCACATTCCTTTAGCAGCACCCTCACCTGTGTGGACTTGAGAATCACAGGTCAGAGCTCCTCCCCGAGGGGGAGAGGAAAAAGAGTGAGAGAGAGAGGGAAAGAGTGAAGAAACCCTGCCCTGGTGCCCTTGCACAGGGAGTGGCAAGCAGATTTATTGCCTGCAGGGTACAGAAGAATCATTGCCACTCATTTCTGCACATGGATACGCAGGTACACACATGAACACGTGCCTCGTCACACTTTAAGACAATGGAAAGCGACCAACTAAACTCAGAGATATGCATGACAAACAATCCGACAGGCTTCACACACTCAACAGCTCACACAGAGCATTGCCTTTGAAGTCTTTCAAATGTCCCTGCCACAAAAATGTGCCCTAATACAAGAGAGAAAAGAGAAAGTGAGACAGCAAGAGAGGAAGCAAGAAATACAGTGAAGAAATGGAGATAGGGAGAGAGAGAGAGAGTTGTGAAAACATGTATTCCTGTGTAGCAGGAACAAAGCAAAAGATTCCAGAACGACCTCCATTTACTACTTGACTCGGTCATATAAATATAAACGATAGATATAATGATAGAATGATAGATAAACAGACAGAACGATTGATAGATCGGTAGACAAGACAGATATATACAGACAGACAGCCATACAGAACATATAACGATAGAACAATCGACAGACTGACAAGACAGACAGACGATAGATAGATAGATAGATAGATAGATAGATAGATAGATAGATAGAAGACAGACAGATAGATAGATAGACAGAACCACTGAAAAATAGATATAACTGCTAGATCAACAAATGAGCGACGAGACCGAAGCATATTACTGATAATAATAGATAGATAGATAGATAGATAGATAGATAGATAGATAGATAGATAGATAGATAGATAGATAGATAGATCTGGTATAGATAGAGAAATACTGGTAGAATGATAGAACGATAGATTAGATAGATGGTAGATAGAAGGATAGATAGAATGATCGATAGTAGGACATATAGAGTGAGAAAGATAAGAGTGATCGAACAATAGATATAAGGATCAAACGGTCACAAGACAAACAGATAAGAACAACACAATGATCGAATAATTGACAGACCGACAGACAGACAGATCAATATTAGCTAGATAGATAGAATATAGATAGATAAAACACACAGTAAAAGCATACAGACACACCATGGCAACGTAAAATCATGGGAACCACATTCTCGCAGGGTAGATGCATAACACTAAACACACAATGAGTCAGAAACAAGGTGTGTCCTTCCCCGAGTAACAATCAGACAGCCTGGCACTCAGTGAAACGTTAGAAAGGGATGTGTGTGGTACAGCTGTCCCTTAGGAATGACCTGTGGAAAAACTTAACTGCTGTTATTGCCATTTCTGTCTGCCGGACATCAGAAAAGTTCCAACTGCATTTCCTCACATGCGTTCCCTTGGATAATTTTTTAAACATCAAAGTACATGAAGCATTATTTCCAGCCTTAAAGGACAATTCATATTCAACCGTCTTTTGTTTATAAACACTGAATTCATACAGGCTGTTTAGATTTAAAAGAAATTGACACAAAGATACAAATCAAGATACAATAATCAGTTGAAAATGGCAATAAGTGCCAAATATTACATGTTTGATTGTACATTTAATGAACAAATGTACAACTTTTTGAGTACATTTTTGCCCTGTTTTTACTGTATCTTCTGAAAATTTCGGACACAATTTCCAAAATAAATATTGTTTTCCTCCTTAATGCTCAAGAACATCCCTCTCAGGATTTCCCTTTCCCATAAAAATAATCACTATGGTAACCATAGTTGCCAGTTACTGTTGTTGTTACTAATGTAATCCTGCTAAAGGCTCCCACAAAAAGTGAACATGAAATAGGGACTAGAGAGAGAGAGACAGAAAGAAAGAAAGAAAGAAAGAAAGATAAAAATTATTATTATTTTTTTTTTAAATGTTGACTGTCAGCCTCAAAAGGTTATAAGGAGTCAAGAATAAATACGGTTTATTGTTAAATTACTGTTACATTTTTGTAATTTATCAATTTTATAGCAATAAACACTAACAAATACCAAAATAAATAGCCTACAACAAAACACATTTAAAAAAAGTCCAGAATGGGTAACGAGGGCTGAAGGTTAGCCCACACACTAACAAGTATCAAGACATTAAATACATATCGTGTTAAAACCAGGTGCTTATTTTGTTGCTAATTTTATGTTAGATGAAACATGTTTGTTCTCTCTCGGGATTTGTGTCTTCTTTAAAAGAAAAAAGCATGCCTTAAGTCTAGAAGCATAATCAATTGCTGACGACAAGTGACTAATACCAATTTACCATGGCAATCTTTCTTGGCAGGATGTATGCATCTTTCACTCCTTAATATCTGCTGCATATGTTTTAAAGAAACATATTACACCACAGACTTACACTAACACTTCTCCGAAACAAATTTTATTTTCCCCCTCAGCGGTAAAACCCATTTCTCTCAGGCTTTCTCTTGGCAAATCCGACCACCCATTAAGCACATAACGTCTGCAAACAGTTTTAACGCGGTTTTACAACACTTACAACTTACTTCACAGACGAGTTCCGCTGTCGCCTACAACAGTCAGTCAGCGCATCAAAACTCTGCGAGCTCCTAGAAAACATCTGTTGGCATCTTAGGAGCGTTCCGAATCGGCTCAAACGTTATGTATCATACTTACAAACATTCATGAATTTTTATGAGTAATGCTATAAATTGATGAAAAGTGACAGTAAAACCATTTACAATGTTACAAAGCATTTCATATGTAAACCAAGTTTTGTCATGAAACTCTAGATGGCGCAGGCTGATGGGTCCTTAATGCAAGCTGATGATAATCACTGCATTAAACTACTTGGCACAAGCTGATTGGTGCATACGCAGTCAATGAGCTTGCTTCTTTAAATTTAAATGGCTGTTAGCATTCATTAGAGCATTTCGCGGCATGCTTTCAGAGTTCTTCTGAAACCTCCATCTTTCCCAGCTCCACCTGTATAGATCTGCTACGGGTTAATATATATGCTATTTGTGCAGCAGCAGTATGTCTTAAATACTCACAGCACCGTATCTGCGTATGTATTGTCAGTAGCACGGTCCTGTGCTTGCTTTGCAGCAGAGGCAGCAATAATCTACAAAAACAGCAATAACCAACAGCAGCAGCAATTCAGCAGCAGCAGTGTAGCAGATATATCCCCCCAAGACCAAATACATTAACACTGCCATATCCATTATCATGCAAAAATCTTCCGAGAGTTGTCATAATAGAAATGTTATGTTATTTGGACTTCCTATTAATCAATGAATCCTGAAAAAAATACAGAAATATTACAATATAACATTGATAGCACTGCTTAAAATACAGTTTGTGTGTGTATATATATATGTGTGTGTGTGTGTGTGTGTGTGTGTGCGCACGTGTGTGTATTGGCACCCTTGGTAAATATGAGCAAAGGTGGCTGTGAAAATAAATCTGCATCATTTATCATTTAGATTTTTCACTAAAAAAATTCACAAAATTCTAACATTTCATTGAAGTAAAACAATGAAAGTGGGGGGAAACTGACATTATGAAATATTTTTTTTTTCTCCAATGCATGTTGGCCACAATTATTGGCACCCTTAGAAATTTTTATGAGTAAAATATCTTTATCTATATAAGTATATTCCTATTCATATTTAAAAAAAATTTGGCACACCAGTGTGACTTGGAGCATGAAATTGTCCAGCCATGACTTCTTGTTCCACAGTATTATAAATATGAGGAACACAAAGGCCAAATTATACCTTAATCATCCAAGTAAAACCAAAGAACATAGAGTATGTTGTTGGCCTATTTTTCTGGACATCTTGTTCATGGAATCATGGATTCTATATCAAATAGCAACAGATAAACAAATCTAAACCTGACTACCTCTGTTAGAAATCTTATAATGGGCCGTGGTTGGATCTTCCATCAGGACAATGATCCAAAACAAACATCAAAATCAACACAAAAATGGGTCACTGAGCACAAAATGAAGCTTCTGCCATGGCCGTCCCAGTTCCATGACCTGAACCCTATAGAAAATGAGTGGGCTGAACTGAAGAGAAGAAGAACCAACATGGAGCTGGGAATCTGAAGGATCTGGAGTGATTCTTAGCAGGAATTTTCTCTGATCTCTTGTCAGGTGTTCTCCAAACTCATCAGGCATTATAGAAGAAAACTCAGAGCTGTTATCTTGGGAAAAGGAATGTTGTGCAATAATTGGGTGCCAATAATTGTGGCCAATGTGAACTCCAAACATTCCTTTTGTCATTAATTGTAATAATTCAGTGAGATTTTTGTATCTCACTGATTTTAGTCTGAAAACAGCCAGTGCTCCACATCTGATCTCACCATCATTCAGTCCGTCTGGAATGACATGGAGAATCACAAAAAACTGAGACAGACTAAATCAAAAAGAACTGTGGCAATGTCTCCAAGACACTTCAAGAAACCTTCCTGCTAAGCTACAATACTGTGAAGGTTGTAGTTGTAGGTACTCGTGTAAAAATGCTGTAAAGTGAGGATGCTTTCAAAAATAATGTCATAAATAGATTTATTTATCAACTACTATACATAAACAATTTCAGCAGCCATTACTCCAGTCTTCAGTGTCACATTATCCCTCAGAAATCATTCTAATATGCTGATTTGCTTCTCAAGAAACATTGTTATTATTATTATCAGTGTTGTACTGTTTTGTAATAATAATAATGTATTGTAACAATAACAATATAAATTACAAAGACAAATAGACAAAACAAATTGTTCATAAGTTCTTGTAACACAGGAAGGTAAAAAAAGCTCAAGTTTTGGGTTTACATTGAATCACTATGCATGTTTAAATACTTGGTAGCAACATTACAATTATGTGCAGTGCATGAGTAAACCTTCGTGGCCAGACTCACAGAAGATCAGTCAGGGCCTGTACAGGGTGTGTCTTCAATCTGAGTCACCCTGACACACAGTCAGCACATACTGCGCTCGCACAATCCCCATCTCTCAGTCTCTGCTGGCAAACTCACATTGCATTTGATCAATGTTTTTACCTTGGGCCAAGCAAAAGTCAAATAATAAAGAAAAGCACCATTTGTTTTAAAGGGTTAGTTCACCCCAAAATGAAAATTATGTCATTAATTAATAATTACTCACCCTCGTGTCGTTCCAAACCCTTAAGACCTTCGTTCATCTTCGGAACACACATTAAGATATTTTTGATGAAATGTGAGAGCTCTCTGATCCTCCATAGACAGCAATGCAACTGAAATGTTGCCAGGTCCAGAAACATAGCAAGGAGATCGTTACAACAGTCCATGTGACATCAGTGGCTCAACTTCAGTTTTGCGAAGCTACGAGAATACTTTTTGAGCGCAAAGAAAATAAAAATAACAATTTATTCAACAATTCTTTTCTTCAGGGAAGACGCTTTTTTAAGGGAAAGCGTGAGTATGCATTGTGATACTCTCTAAAATGGCGGAAGACCTTAACTCGGGGGAGGATAATTGTTGAATAAATAATTATTGTTGTTTTCTTTGCGCTCAAAAGTAATTCCGTAGCTTCGCCAAACGGAAGTTGAGCCCTGATGTCACAGGGCCTGGTTACCGATGCCCTTACGACATTTCTGGAACCTGGAACATTTCAGTTGCGTTGCAGTCTATTTAGGGTCAGAAAGCTCTCACATTTCATCAAAAAAATTTAATTTGTGTTCCGAAGATGAACGAAGGTCATACGGGTTTGGAACGACACGATGGTGAGTAATTAATGACAGAATTTTAATTTTTGGGTGAACTATCCCTTTTAACCAATGCTTGCATTTGTCAACCTACCATCTGCTAGGCAAGTGAGAAAGCGCGGGATGGGCGATGGGAGAATATATATATATTAGGGATGGGCGATATGGGCTTAAAAATATATCACGGTATTTCTGGTATTTATTGCGATAACGATATCAATGATGATAATTTAGGGAATCCTGTTTTTTTAGAGAAAAGTGTTATCTTTCCTATTTTTACCCAAAATAGGGTGAGCATTAACCTCCTGAGACCAATTGAAAGTAAAAAATAAAAACAAAAATAATGAGATCTTTCTCAGAAAGAAAGACTAAACTCAGCATATTCCAAGGTGGTTTCCTTCAGAAAAAAAGAAGAATCAACTGTATATGCATTTCAAGAAAAAATAGGGTGAGCATTAACCTCCTGAGACCCTGCATCCTCATATGTGGACATTATATTTTAGTGAATTTCTCTATACATGCCACAGTTTTAAGTTTGGATGTCCTGTACAGAGCACATTCAAGGTTTTTCAGAGATACTAAATGTTTGGATGTTTCACCATGACCACCCCCTCTCCTTGGTCTTCAAAAATGTCTAAAATTAATTTAGTGACACTCTTATGGAAATATGATAATATTTTGTAATTGTCATTTAAATCGGACAATTTTTTAAACTGTGTGTCATAAATCAACATCTCAGGAAAATGTTATGGGGTTTCAAATCAAAAATATGACTTTCTGTTACGAAACAGGACGTTTATTTCATACATGTCCTCATATGAGGATACTGGGAGTAAAAGTATGTTTATTAGCATTTTGGGAGACATAACAAATTAACAGGGAAAGAAATTATATTTCTATATTCTATGGAATATTATATATTATTATGAAAATCTGGTCAATTATTACTCTCAATATTACTCTTCTTTTTTCATTACATGTTTCCCCCAAAACACATTAATATGCAAATTAGATTTCGTTTATAGATACATTTTTAGATAAATTTTGGAAAGAAAACCTGTTTGTGGCCATTTTACACACATTTTGCATGAAGAAAAATGGTATATCAAATCATTCTGTTAAAACATAGTTGAGAATTATCTTTATACAAAGTTTGATAAAAAAAAACATCCTGAAAACTAAAAATATTTATTTTACAGAAATTGAGTCCTGATGTCCTCTACCAAGGACGTAGCATAAACTGTAGAAATGAAAGATAATTAAAAAAAAAAAAAAATTGTTTACATTTTTTTAATGCTCTAAACAATGTAATGACATCAAAAAATAAAATTTTTTCCTAAAATGTTTTGCCGGGTCTTAAGAAGTTAATGAGTTCACACGTAATGTAAAGACTGTGTAATTCATACTGGAAGCCGGAGGACGCTCTTGCACAGAAACTCCACATATCCATAACAGAAGAAATACTACTGACGACGCTCCAAGAAGGTATCCACTTAATATCGCTGGATAAAACGCACAATGGGGATAGAGACATTTTAACTGATGAAACTTGAGGAAAATAAACATACTACTGCACAAAATATATGGTTTATCTGTGTTCTTCAATCTTGGGTATTTTTATAAGTACAGTATATTTATAATGCAATGTTAATCAACATGGCCTTTATCACTGAATATAATATCATTCTGTAATATGAAACCACGTCTGGTCACAAAAAGAAGTATTTCAAACACTCGACTATATTATAAGTTTAATTTGTAGAAATTTTTTTCTATTTGAGCTGGGGGGGGATGGGGGTCACGTGACAAGAGTGATGCGGGAAGACTGATACTATATGATGGCGGATCCAAAGCGCAGCTTTTCTTAATAAAACTTTCATTTATTCGTTTAATAGCCTATAAGTGAGTGTTTTTGTTGCTGGGTTTTCATTAAAAAAATAACAATGAACCACAAACTAAGCATTCGTTTTAAAGAAGGGAAAATACCTTATTTAATTGGGTTACAACGGCTATATCTTATTCATTTTGTCAATGCAAGGTAGATGTTTAATATATGCGAATTTGCCATTATACTATTTTATGGCTGATGTGTTTTAATTAATAAGATAATAAACCACAAACTACGAACGTTTTAAGGTAGCCTGAGGGGAATTCCATAGGCTATTTATTTGTGTTAAACACTAGTAAAACATATCCTTATTTTTTTGTTAATAAAAGTTCAAAGTTTAATGTTTTTTTTTGTTTTTTTTCCATTAGTAATAATGAGCCATAAGCATGCATTTAAAGTAAGGGGAAAATCCAAAAACCTTACATTTATTTATGTTACAACGCGGGTACATCAGTGGCGTAGCAAGTCAGCCCCGGGCCCATATGCAAAAAATGTGTACGAGAATTCGCCTCAGTTCAAGCTGCATATGAATCAATTATATTTTTTTCTTTAATATTTGCAGCACGAAATAAACATGAATATGTGAATGCATGTTAAAAAAAAAATCAGAACAACTTAATACAAACAAATGTCTCATGAATCGATCAATCAGACTTTTTAAAAAAGTCAAAAGAATGACGAATGCCACAGACACAGAGTAGGCCTATGGGTGGAATTTTCACAATATATAACATGATTTTATTATCTTAATTTTAACTTTATTCTTAAAATATTATGACATTAATTTAATTTATTTCTTATTTTTTAAACATGGCACACAAATTCTGCCATATGGGCTCTGAAGCAAACCACTTTTGGCACATCAGCCAAAACAACAAAAAATTAATTAAAAACAAAACAAAAAAAGAAAAAATATTGAGTGGATATTTTAATTATTTGTTAATAAACTAATGTTTTCTGAGTCAATTTTGACTATCCATCCTCATTGGATGTGCCTTTAGAGAGAAATGCATCTTTAGGGATTACATAATGAAAGAGTTTTTGTTTTCGATTAGAATTATTTCGTTTTAAAATAGTTATTTAAAGCATTCTATAGATATATTTGTCATGTCGGTGAAGCGCTCCTGCTCAAGACCAAGACGACAGAAAGCGCATCCTGTTTGTTTTCTTTATTTTATAAAATCACAATGTTTTGTTGATATTGTGAGTGCGCACAAATACAAGTAGACCCATTGTAGTTCCGAATGATGTATACTATTACCCTAATTATGGCGTATTTTTAAGTTTCCGCTGTTCTTAAAAAAATGCAAGTGATCGCGCTGGCGCCTCCATGTCCTGCAGAGCGCGCTTCAGCTTCCACTCTCCGCACAAACGATTGGATTTGCGCCTAACAGCGCTCATTTATCTTGGTTAAATGTTTAAATTAATACTGTGAAATGCATGAAGTGTTTTATGTCTATAGATTTTATTTTAGGCAAGTCTGGATGATTTGAGAAGGCTAAATTGATCCAACATAATGCTACTCTCGCTCTGCCGCTGCCGTTTGGTCGTTCTTTAAAAACAAAAACTTGAATTTAAACAAAAAACATTTTCCAAACATATTTCTAAATCAACGTAATAAAGAAACAAAAATAAATATAACCACTTTTGCCATTAAAAAAACGAAACTGAACAATTTTAATGGCTGTGTAATGGGGAAGAGAGAGAGAGAAAGACAGGGGATCCAGTCGGATTTGGGCCGAGAATTCTCATAAAGCTGTTGGACAAGGGCCGGGCCCATGCAGGGCTCTATTCGTCCCCTTGTTGCCCCCAGCTCGGCGGGCCCCCAAACTGCCTGGGCCCATATGCACCTGCATACCCTGTATAACCAGACGCTACACCACTGATCGTATTTGTTCTTATTTGTTCATAAAAGTTTTATGTTTAATATAAGCGGCTTTGTCATTGTAGCATTGTTGATGTTGTGTTTGTGTGTTTTTCATTAAGAGTAATATTGAATCAACCTTAAGAATTAATTTTGTTTCAAGAATAGGAAAGACCTAACGTTAAAGATCAAAATAAGCGCTGCAGCCCCCCCAGCCCCCGACTCCCGCGGTCAGTGTGCTTATGATGGAACCACTCGTTCATGTCATCTTAACTATATGTAATCTTACCATGTTTAGTAACGTCTCGGTTACGTATGTAACCTTCGTTCCCTGAAGGAGGGAACGGAGACGGCACGTCGGAGGACCGACGAAATTGGATCTCGCTGAGGGACCATCTACTCGCGTGTAAACTAACGAGCCACTTCACTCTTGGCATTCGATTATTGCTCCAGCTGCGCCGATCACAGCGTCAGTAATAAGTAGGCAGCAGGTGCAGCGCAATTCAGGTTTTCGCGCTGAGAGCCGAGCCTTGCCTCAGCAGCTCGCGTGGTACAGGAGCTGTGGCGACGGGACGTGACGTCTCTGTTCCCTCCTTTAGGGAACGAGGGTTACAATACGTAACTGAGATGTTCCCTTTTAGTCGGTCACTCTCGACGTCACGTCGAATGACCAATGAATTGGGATCCAACCAAAAGGGCACAGCTACTTCCAGTTTCCTGTGGAAGCCACCTGCGCCCCTATATTTTGGCGTAGGCCAGGGCTTCTTCACAAGAGGACAAGCTACTGCTGCAATGGCACTACCCAATGAGTAAGACTGGCAATAACACTGGGAAAACGTACCCGTTCTACTTGGAACAGGGGCGTTACGGATGCTCGAACCTTCCCGAAGGAGGTTTCGGAAGCAATACCCATATGGACATCCCTTAGGTGCATATGGAAGAATGGAGGTGATTGAACCCTCTTGGAATGGCAGAAGTCTGCCGGGGAAACACGGTCTCTGAGGCTATACCGTGGACTTTACACATTTGGGATCCACTTAGGTCTTACATATGGTACCCAGCCTTCTACCGGTTCTCGAGGTTCAGCTAGTGAAGGCCTGGCACGGACGCTCCGCCACGTCTGGTTGTCGAGGGGACGGAGGAACTCAACAGGGTCTACTGTATGGCCTCTCTGGAGTGGTTTGGCAAGCCGACCCGAAGCCGGGGCCTCTCAGTGCTTCTACCCGTTTGAGGTGAGAACACAGGAGGATACCGGCTCCACACGAAGGCTATAGATCTAGCGAATGTGTTCGGGGTCGCCCAGCCCGCAGCCCTACAGATATCTGTCAGCGAGGCGCCACGAGCCAGCGCCCAGGAGGATGCAACACCTCTTGTTGAGTGAGCTCGCAACCTGAATGGGCTGGGCACACCCTGTGCCTGATAAGCCATGGTGATGCATCCACTATCCAGTGGGCATTCCTCTGCTTTGAGACGGCATTCCCCTTCTGCCGGCCTCCGTGACATACAAAGAGCTGGTCTGAGGTCCTGAAGTTTTGCGTCCGGTCTACGTAGCACCTTACGGCTCGGTTGGACGCGCAAAACTAGGGCTGGGTCTGCCTCCTCCGAGGGCAGTGCTTGGAGGTTCACCACCTGATTCCTGAAGGGAGTAGTGGAAACCTTGGACACGTAGCCTGGCCGGGGCCTCAGGGTTACCTGGGATCGGCCGGCCTGAACTCTAGGCACGAATCGTTGACCGAAATTGCGTGCAGGTCCCCTACCCTCTTGATGGAGGCCAATGCTAGCAGGAGCAAAGTCCTTTTTTCATTGAAAGGAACTTCAACTCAACCGCCTGCAAAAAGGCTCAAATGGGCCCTGCTGTAGTGCCGTGAGCACTATAGTCAGGTCCCAAGAGGGTATAGAGGGGGGTCGTGGAGGATTTAGCCTTCTCGCTCCCTTAAGGAACCTGACGACCAGGTCCTGCTTCCCCAGCGATCTCCTTCTACGGGGTCGTGGTTTAGCAGCAATTGCAGTGACATAAACTTTCAGGGTGGAGGGAGATAGCCTTTGCTCCAGCCCTTGCTGCAAAAAGAACAGCACAACTACGATCGGCATCTTCGGGGGTCTTCTCGGCGAGAGGAACACCACTCAACGAACAGGTTCCACTTCAAGCGTAGGCGCTCTCGCTGAAGTGATGGTGTCAACTACCTCTTGGGGTAGGCCATTCAGAACCTCTGCGTCCCGTCCAGGGACCAGACATGAAGTTTCCAGAGGTCTGGACGCGGGTGCCAAGGGTGCCCCGTCTCTGAGTCAGTAATCTTTCCTCAGAGGAATCGGCCAAGGAGGGTCTGTCGCGAGGAGCATCAGTTCCGGGAACCAGGTCCGAGTAGGCCAATAGGGCGCCACCAGCAGGACCTGCTCCTCGTCCTCCCTGACCTTGCACAGCAACTGTGCCAGAAGGCTCACTGGGGGAAATGCATACTTGCGAAGGCCCCGCGGCCAGCTGTGTGCCAGTGCGTCCGTGCCGTGTGTTCCCTCGGTCAGGGCGAAGAACTACTGGCAGTGAGAGGTTTCTGGAGAGGCAAACAGGTCTACCTGAGCGGCTCCGAAATGTCTCCAAACCAGCTGGACCGTCTGGGGATGGAGTCGCCATTTTCCCGGGAGCGCAGCTCGGGACAGCTCGTCGGCTGCCGGTTGTGCAGCCCAGGAATGTGAACAGCACGAGGCGACCTCAGATGCGTCTGACTCCAGAGGAGGAGGTGGCGGGCGAGTTGCGATAATCGACGGGAGCGCAGACCACCTTGTCGTTTGATGTACGCAACGGTCGCTGTGTTGCGGACTAGTACATGCTTGCCTCGTATGCGCCCTTTGAGACGGCTCAGGGCAAGTTGCACTGCCAGCAACTCGAGGCAGTTTATGTGCCAGTGCAGTTGGGGCCCCGTCCAAACCCCTGACACTGCAAGCCCGTTGTACGTGGCCCCCCAGCCGGTGGTTGAGGCATCCGTGTGAACCACAGCATGCCTGGAGACCTTTTCTAGGGGCACTCCTGCCCGGAGGAACCTATGGTCTGACCACGGGTTGAAGGTTTGGCGGCAGGCCAGTGTAATTGGACCTGGAAGGTGCCGCGTTGCCACGCCCACCCCGGGACTCGGTCATGGGGCCAGTGCTGCAGCGGTCTCATAAGGAGCAGCCCCAGCGGCGTGACTGCCGCCGTGGCTGCCATATGCCCCAGTAGCCTCTGAAATTGTTTCAGTGGGACTGCCATCCTGCTCTTACCGAGTCCCTTCCATACCGGGAAAAGAGATCCTCTGCGTTGGGGAGATTTTGCTCTTTTCCCAGTTGACCTAAAGTCCCAACTGGCTGAGGTGGCTGAGCACCAAGTCCCTGTGTTCGCACAATTGATCCTGAGACTGCTTCGTCGAGGTAGTTGAGACTGCGAATGCCCTGTTCTCTCAGGGGAACAATGGGTACCTCCGCAACTTACGTGAAGACACGGGGCAACAGGGACAGCCCGGAGGGCAGGACCTCGTACTGATATGCTCGTCCTTCGGACGCGAACCACAGCAATGGTCTGTGGTGCGGAAGGGTCGACACATGAAGTACGCGTCCTTCAGGTCGATCGTTGCAAACCAATCTTGGGGACGGATGCCCCCGAAGATGCGTTCCTGCGTCAACATCTTGAACGGTAACCGGTGAAGGGCCCGGTTCACGACGCGCAGGTCCAAGTTAGGTCTCAACCCACCGCCTTTCTTGGTACAATGAAGTAAGGGCTGTAAAACCCCGTCCTCATATCGGCTGGAGGGACCGGCTCTATCGCATCCTTCGCCAGTAGGACTGCGACCTCCGCCCGCAAGACAGGACCATCGGCCGCCTTCACTGTTGTGAAGCGGATGCCACTGAACTTGGGGGGGGGGGACGCCGGGCGACTGAATCGCATAGCCGAGCCTGACGGTTCGAAGGAGCCATCGAGAAGGGCTGGGTAGCTCAAGCCAGGCTCCCAGACCCCGCGCTAGTGGCATCAATGGAACTACAGGCGTACCCGCAGTGGGGCAGCGCGGAAAAACGCAGGGACCCGGCCCGGGCGTCTCGTAGCCGGTCCGAGGCGGGGTCTGGTGTGTGTAACACTGACCTGCGTTCGAGCAGAGGGTGCGTGGGTAGTCCGTTGGTTCTTCCTCCCGATCCGCCCACTGCTGCTCACTGGCGAGAGAGGAGGGTGAGTGTGATACGCACTAGATCGTCCACAACCCCCCGTCCCCTCTGGGGACCCAGAAATAGAGGAATTGCTCTTTGTCGAGAATTTGGGTACCACCGACCGAGAGGTCTGTGGTGAAAAGATTCTCCGCCCGGCCCTCCTATGGGGGAGGGAGTGGTGTGCTTACCATCTCCTGAAGAGCACGTCCCTCCACCTCTGGGTCGCCCGTCTCCGGGCCTCTTGCTCTCTCGCTTGCCACCAGGTTTGGCGGGGGCCTGGACGGGCGGGGCGGCTGCCCTGCGACCGGCTCCACGGCACAGCTTTGCTGGAGGCCGCAGGAGCTCTGCTCTTGTTTTGGCGGTGGCAGGGGGCCGCCCTCGGCGACGGCAGCAGCTGCACGCCGGCAGGATGTACCTGATGGCCTCAGTCTGCTTTGGTCAGCGGAGAACTGCTGGGCAAGTTCTCCACCGTGTCGCCGAAAAGGCTGGCCTGGGACACGGGGGTGTTCAAGAGTCGTGTCTTGTCCGTCTCGCGCATGTTAGCCAGTCACAGCCAGAAATGGCGCTCCCGGACCACCATAGTGGACATCGCACGACCCAGAGACCGCGCCGTAACCTTCGTCGCTCGTGGCGCGAGGTCCGCCGCGGTGCGGAGTTCTCTCTGAACTTCCGGGTCGTGACCACCCTCGTGCAAGTCCCTCAGTGCCTTGGCCTGGTGCACTTGCAATCACGCCGTAGCGTGTAAGGCGGAGGCAGCTTCTCCACCGGTCGTATAGGCATCGCTGGCCAGCCGATTACCTACAGACCCGGGAGAGGAGGCACCGTTCTCCCTGCCGGTTGGAGGCGGTATTAGTACACAACTGCATCGCAACCGACCGCTCCACCGGGGGGACCCTTGGAACCCCCTAGCTGCCCCACCATCGAGAGTGGTGAGGAAGGAGGAACTAGCAGATCGGTTTCCGGCAGTAAAAAAAAGATGCCGTCCACGACTTGTTGAGCTCCTCATACACCTCCGGGAATAAAGGCACCGAGGCGGGGCACTGAGAACCAGCGCGAACCACCCCGAGAACCAATCGTGCAACCTTGAGGGCTTGGGACATGGTGAAAGTCTTCACTCGAGTCCTACCCCTACGGCGGCCTGGAAAGCATAGCCATTTTTTCTGGATCCGATTCAGGCATTGCTACGTTCCCGGAGGAGAGCAGCGCAGCCGAAGCTTCCTCTCCAGAAAGCTCTGGCTCACCCGCCGATGCTGCAGTCGACATCTGTTCGTCGGGGGGAGCCTCGGAAGAAACTGGTGGTACCCCCCGGGAGGGTCCAGCTTGCTCTTTTTGAGAGCTCCGCTGGTTTTGAAGTGCCGGTGGGCTTGGGCATCCCCTTTCTCTCTTAGGGGAATTCCTCACCGTGACCGTAAGACCAGCCCGCCCACCGCCAGAAAAAGGACGCCACCAGAGGGAACCCCAGATCTAGACAGTGGCACGGGCACTCCGCCCCCTTACAGGTAACGGAGTCCGGTCCGCAACTCCGAGATGGTCATACCCCGCAATGGGAGAATGACATCCACAAACGCCACCTCAGCGTGCTACATGCTCAGGCACGTGAGGCAGCGATCGTGACCTTCACCTGGTGCCAGGTAACGACCGCATCCAGAAACGGTCGGGTGATACGTTGTCTATAGCAAGACCCACATCGTCTTTATAAAGACGTAACTTCAAGTTTGCCAAGCAACGTCGTCTTTAAAAAGACGCACCCGAAATTGCTCTTTTAGGGGAAAAAGCCCTTTTAGCGTGCTGAGGGCGCCAGGGAATGATGAAAAAAAAAAAAAAAAAACAGCCTGCAACACCACAGGGGTAGTGCAGCCTATTGTGTGCAACCCACTCGACACGGGAAACCACCACCGCTGAAGTGTCGTCCGCCAACACGAAGAGCTCTCCACGAGCGCGCTGAACTCGTTCAGTCTTTTCGCTCAGTAGAGTAGTCAGGAGCAGAACGATGTGATTGCTCGGCTCCGAAGCGAAAAGCTGAATATGTACTTATACTCACGCTGTGATCAGCAGCAGCTGGATGCAATAATCGCATGCCAATGTGCATTGGCTCGTTTAGTATACACTCGAAGTAGATTGGTCCCTCTATGCGAGATCCCAATTTTGTCGGTCCTCCGAAGTGACGTCGAGAGTGACCGACTGAAAGGGATTATTATTGTTTTTTCTTTTAATTGATTTATTTAAAGGGTTTATTATCTATGAATTTGTCTTCTGATGATTTAAACGAGAGTGTATATTATATGTTGTTACATAGGCAATATATTAGTGTTCTAGGAATCTTTAGTAATTTTGCATCAACACCCATCGATTTCCATATGCAAATTACCATGCTCTCAGACAAAGGGTCATAAAACTCCCCAGTATTTCCAACCTCTCGTTTGGAATTACAGCCTTTCTCATTGGACAAGCCCATCCTGAGAGGCGTGAATCTTCTCAGACTTTAAAGGGCTCACGCACAGTTCCGCCCAGGTCTTCTGCTAGGTCTTTGGCTAAATCTTCTGATTGCAGCCCCTGTGGAGAGCCTGAGCCATTGCAGGCGTGCCCAGTGGGCTCCAACATTTCATAGGGCCCTAAACATGTAATTTTTGTTAAACTTTCAATAAATTGATGTTAAATTGTTCAAGTTTCATGATTTTAATTAATTAGAAATGCTTTTTAATTAATACAATTTAATTCAACTATTAAAAAGGAGTCGAGAAATTAAAAAGGAAAAACGAATTGGAAAAAAAAAAGATTTTGGAAAAAATAAAATGGATTTCATAGGACCCTAGCTATCCCTCAGCCTCGCCGCGAACCCCAGTTTGGCAACCACTGCTTTATTCTTTCAAATTGATACATTAATCATGTTTATTATATATATATTTTTATTAAAGTGGAAATCAGTTTAATAATGTAAACTTGAATGACTGCTTCACTTCCACTTTAAAGGATATTTGTGTTGTTTATTATTTATTTTTATTACTATTTATAATTTTTGTGCAATTAATTGCCTGTCAGTTGAGTTTGTGGCAAAACATTTTGCAGTGCTTACATGTTGTTTATTACTGCATACAATTTATTAAAATAGATGTTTAATTTCATAAAGTACAAACTGATTTCAAAATGCACCTACTTTTTTTCATTTTGTGTTTTTCAATTGAATAAAAGACTATTTTTCCCTATATATTTTATCATTGAGGATTTCTTTTAAAAAAAGTCTAAAAATCTTGTCTTGTTCTCGTGAACCCAGTCTCGTGTCTCATCTTGTCTCGTGGGATAAGTATCTCGTCACACCCCTACTCTGTAGTAGTTAAACATGAGATATAATTCATTTTGGGTAAATCTAACGGGCAGTCTTTGGTCTCAATCTATTATTTGTTCAGATGAAAGGATAGTACAACAAAGATATCGCTTTCCTCAGTGGACATTCAAACTAATGTTTTATTGTGAAGATGATTGAGCTGAAGAATGAATGTTGTATCAGGTGCAGGTAATCACACTCGCTCAGTCCATAATAATACTCGACTCTACATAATTAGCTTTTAATACAATAAACTTTCAATGAAGAAACTCAACGTTCCTTCGTTACTAATTCTAAAGTGACGTTTTCGAATTAGTAAAAGAGGCTTGGTCTCAGCTGTTAAACTGTCGAACTGAGATTTGAATCTGTGGCAGAAGGAAGTAGTTCCACACACAAAAGTTTTTAAAACCCTTTGTTTGTTGTCTCTTTTTTTCTTTACACACTCTGCCATCAATCTGTTGTATAAACGCAATATCAACTCTTAGCCCTGCGATATGGCTGATTATGAACACACTGTGATTACGAATGGGCTGTAACACCAATTGCACTGCTAGAGTGATATTGCTTATATATCTTATATATATATATATATATATATATATCTATATAATATATATATATATAGATATATATATATATAGAGTATATATTATAAAAATAAAAAAATCATCCCACATTTGCTATAAGTTCAGCCATTTAAAGTAGCAATTGGGGGAATACAACACCATTCAAAGCTACGCTATTGTTTAAAAATAACTTAAGGTTTTTCATCAAGATGCCATTAATTTATCAAAAGTGACATGAATCTTGGACATTGTAACGATTCAAATACAGCGTTCTTTTGAACTGTCTATTTCATCAAGACTCCTGAATAATAAGCATTACACTGTTTCACTGATATAAAATTATGATTTAATTATAATAATTATATTTTAAATTGTAATAGTATTTCTCCATACTACTGTTATTACTATATTTTTGATCAAATAAACATAAGACACTTATGTTGAACAAAAGACTTTTTTCAAAAACAAACAAAAATATACTACAAACCCCAAACTTTGGAATGGTAGTGTAAATAATCAATTTACAGTTTCAAATAACTGCCACTTAGAGAAAAGTTTCTAGATCAAGGGTAGTAGGTTTGAACCCACAAACGTTTTATTACCAAGCCCAGATCTATAACCACTAGGCTGCACCACCACATTCCCAGCAGATGGTTTTAAATATGTTTTAAACATGAATGAAGGAAAATGGCAGCAATGAACCTCATTGCCCAGGATTTCTTAGCTTGAACGAAAGTTTGGATGGCTCTATTTCAAAACAGAAATGCATCGGGTGAATATAAATCAGTGATCCATCTTGTAAACACACACCATCTTCCAAATTCAAAACACATTCCTCAGCACTACCTGACATCACATCCTACGGCTGTTTCTTCATCCCAGAGGCAGATGCTTTCAGATTTGAATTAAACAAAAAAAAAAAGCAGAGTGATTAATGAAACAAAATTCAATAGATTTGCAATTATACAAAAAACATTTATTTTTACACTGCTGAGCTACAGAGAAGCCAGTCATTTTAATATACACGATAAAAAATACCTACTTGCATTGCTAAAACAAAATAAAAAAATAGAAAAACAACTGTAAAAATGGACTTGCACCAAAATATAAGACCCTTTGTGTCTTATAATAAATGCAATAATATAGTCAATTAGCCCCGATTAGTTGTTGTAATAAGATACTGAATGAATACTCTGGTGATGTTTAATTGGTGTTCTGTGTACAGGACCAATCCAAAACATAAAAATGGAAACAGACTGTAGACAGGCCAGATTGAGCATCTATCAAACACTGAATGATTATTGGAAAAAAAAATTTTTTTAAATTTACTGATAAGCAATAAATTATTGCAGGTTTCAGTTTTCATATGTCGGACATGAAAGGTCAGGTGACTTTACTGCAACAGAAATGTATGACAGCTGCAGGATCGTTTTTACATACAAGAATTATGAATTCAATGGAAAACATCTGGGCAAAGACAACCAAGAAGTTGAAATCAAAGAATCAACCATCAGATGAATGCATTTGAAACAGCTAGTCAAAACCGAACACAGAGATGACTGATACAATTATGTCATTATAAAGCTATATCCAGAATTTTCACTTTCTGAAAATGAAATAAACACCATCTATTCCAGTTGTCAGACAGTTAAAATCATCTGTTGCTCAACTAAAAACAGCACAACTTGTTACGTTTACATGTAGCACTGCCATTCACTATCAATCTGGCAACCTGAAGTGAAACAGCCCTGCCTTTTTTAGTGTCATTGCTTAGCTTTTTTGAGAATGGTTCCCACTGCAGAGATGACTGTGGTCTTGGTGCCGCTGGCTGTTGTTGTCACAGAGACGACTCTAGGGAGGGTGGCAGTGGTGGTGAGGAGGGCGGGTTGTGCCAGGGTCACCGGCACTGCTGAGTCCCACTTGCTCTTCCTCTTCTGAGCATCTGCTAGGTCATCAAACTCAGACTTACTATACTATAAACAAACATTAGTAAAGTGAAGGCTGTTGCCTATGGGTGTTTTCACACTTAAAGGGGCTATATGTAGAATTCAGAAACCCTTGCTGTTAGTGACACCGGTGACGGTAAAGTGTACTGCAGCCAGCAACTTATTTGGTCAAGCTTATACTCGTGCACATGAAACATAGAAGAGACTGAACGTGATTCAGTGCACCGATAGTCATGGATTTTCCCAGCACACAATCCTGAGAACTTCACATAAAAATCAGTCCACAGGCTTATATCACAGCCTAGGAAGTTGGGGAAAGTCAAATTTTTTTAAGTTTCGTTACAAACTGTTCACACATTGTCAATAAAAAAAAAGGAATTAATAAATGTATATTTTGTATATATAGCCCCTTTAAAGGGGTCATATGATGCTATTTTAAAGATCATTATTTTGTGTATTTGGTGTAACAGAATGTTGACATTATTGTAGGTCCTCTATGCCCCGCCTCTCTCAAACACATCGTTTTCAACAAAGCCCCCTCCTTTGACAAGCGCAGTCTGCTCTGATTGGCCAGCTGACCCAGTGCATTGGGATTGGCCGAACACCACACGCACGTGTCGGAAATGTAACGCCCCTTACCATAATCGCGAGGTTCAGCTTTCAAAGTAAATATCAAATATCATATTAGTTTTATCATCAGTTCAGCAAGGGGCACAGAGTCGCGTGACAGACACAGTGATGATCAGTACACAAGCCTCGGTTATACAGCTGCATGCTATGCTTTTCTGACAGACATTTCACTCTCCGTTTGTGACCCTCTCCCTCACACACACCCACACACCCACCCACACACAACGCGTTTCTCTGTGCTGCACAAAATTCCGCATTTGAACAGTCAATAGCAAAAAAACGTAAACTAATAGCAAAACATACTTAGTCGCTGATTCAAAAGCACCAGATTGTCATAGCAAAGTCAAAATTGACCCTTTTTTTTTAAATATCCTTTGTGCCCCGCCATCCTTGTACTCTCTAGGTTCCAAAATGCGTTGCATAAATTCGAACATCTGGGTTGTACTGTTTTGTTGTTAATAAATCTTAACCAATGATTCCTAGTTGCACCTACTTCCGGAAGGCCAAATAAAGTGCTTTTGCTTTCGCCCTGAAACACACAGCATCTCCCTGACATGGCTGCATCAACACTACTGCTGTTCTGAAACCACGCCTTCTTTTCTTTGCGTGCACATTTGGCGGCATTACGCCTATATTTCCACATAGTGACGTCAGTGGTGGAAAGATTCAAAACTATACTCAAGTAAAAGTACCATTACCTTCCAAAAAATATAGTGTGAGTAGAGTAAAAGTACTTGTCCAGAAAAACTACTTGAGTAAGAGTAAAAGTGTAGCCTATTTAAAAGTACTCATGAGTTTTGAGTAGTGAGTACTGAGCTGTGGATTATAATAAACGCTGTACACCGCAATTTGTATATTTTAAAAACGTTGTACATTCTGTAGTTCACATTATCTTATTTGTCATAAAGATTGAAGAATATATTTCATCCAGCAGTTTTAATTTTGACTGTCAACTCTTTAAAATACATCAAAACATCACTGAAACAGTATTCAGTTGAAGAAAAGACGAAAGTTATTCTCAGATCATCCCCATTTAAATCATAAAGTTAGAAAAATTTGATTTAAAATCATGTGTAAGGCCACTTAGACAGCATGCTGTTGTTGCACATAACTTTTTTTTAGAACAGTGCAAATACAAACACCATTAGAAACTCATAGTTCAGCATCACAAACCATGATATGGGTTAAAATGAGATCCCATTTCTCTCCAAAACGGTGACAGTTTTAGTGTTTTGCAATAAAGAAATAAAAATAAACTTGATAATTTGTTACAATTTTAAAATAAATGCACATTGTTCTAGAAAGATGGCATCATGCCATACCTTTTACACATTTACTAGAATTGTTATGCTGATAATACAATTTGTAAGGAAAAACTGCATTAGAATACGATCTTTCTGGGGAAACTTTTTCCAAGAAAACACACACACGCGCGCACGCATGTCTCTTTGCTGAGCCACGGCGGTCTCGGTGAATCAGCAGCATCCACAACTGAATGGAACAAAAAGTGTTGAACTTGAAAATAGTTTATGCGCGAGTGCACTTGCTAAATGACAGCGAATTGTACAAAATTGATAAATTAATAAATAAACACCCGTTACGCAGAATGAGGCAGCGCAGATCGCGCGTCTCATAAGTGAGTGGGAATTTACAGAACGTGGCTCTTGCGGGAGTTAACACTGTACGCAATACCCACAACCTCACACCTAATTTCAGGCCGTGTAGATAGGCAAGCATATATACAAATCATTTAGTAAGCAGAAATCAGAAATTTACCTTAACATATTAAGATGTTAAGGTAAATCTGAATTGATGCTTGAAGAATGCGCTTCAAGCAGCCATGATAAACAGTTGGCGGTAAAAGTTTTCTATGCACAATTTGATTTGACGAAAGTCACTAGACCTATTACTATCTACCAATCACGTTGAGGAAAATAGCGGAGTAAATGTACCGATACATCACTTAAAATGTACTCTAGTAAAAGTACACAATTTTTTAATTACTCAAAAAAGTACAATTACTGATAAAAACTACTTAATTACTGTAACGTGAGTATTTGTAATTCGTTACTTCACACCCATTAGTGAACTAGTATGTGGGGTGTGTTAGAACGAGCCATTTTGGTAGGCTTGGTTGACTCTTAACTTTTATTAAGAATATTTTTTTGGATTTGAGACTTTAGTCTTTGTGCAACTTTACAGATCTTCTTTATGCACCAAGAGCTTGTAACACTCCAAAGAAAAGGAAAACTTGAATCGCATCATATGACCCCTTTAAGGTCTTATAATAAAAGACCACAGTTATGTCACCCAATCCAAAAATTGACAAGAAATAAAAAAAGTGGGAAATGGAACAGATCTCATTTTAGTCCAATTTAGTTTTTGATTTTGTAAATTTGATAGGTTGTCAGTATACTTTTACCTAGCACTGTTGTTTTTATGGAACTGGTACCACTTTAATATTGTATTAAATATAATTACACTTAATATTTATTTACTTGAAAAAAAAAGGCTAAATAATTTACATACAGAAAGATTAAATATACTATTAAAATATCTTATCAATATTAACCATTAAAATCCTGTTTCAATAATAATAATGAAAATTATTAACAGGCTACTATTATAAAGGAGTAATATAACTTATGCAGTGTACCTGTGGAAGAGGCAGTTGTTGTGTTTGTGGCCACAGCTGCTGAATTAGTAGTGGAGCCTTTTTTGGTGCCCGTCACAAACTCAATCTACAGACATATGGGTAAGAACACATATTAACTATCAGTAGTGTTGTGGCCCAGACAGTACAAATAAATGTTTTAATATTATTTTTATTTCTTTTTTTATAAGTGGAGTGCCTCAGGGCTCTAACTTTGGTCTTTTCCTTTTTAGCTTTTTCCAGCTTGTCCATCTCCACTTTCTGAGCTTTGGCTGTGGAGAGAACAGCACACAAATGGTTAACAGATGTAGTCAATTCAATCCATATGAAATGTCAAACCTAATTTAAAGCTAAATTTACCTAGTGCCTCATAATATGAATCCTCTGACAAGCCATGAGGATCAAACATGTCCTGTGAAGAAGTAAACAAAAATATATATATTTTTGCAACAGACATGAATACAACCAGAGGCGGACTTAACCATTAGGCAAAGGTAGGCGACCGCCTTGGGCCCCCAAAAGCCAAGGGCAGCCTAAAATGCTTTTTATATGTGAGATGTAGAAAAATTAAAACTGAAAAAAAAATTTAGGCTAATTTTGGAAAAATAAAACGGATTTCATAGGGCCCTACAAATATCATGCATCTGAAGCTATACTTTTAATACTAAGCAACAGTGCATATTATATAGGGCCTATTTTAATTCTTTTAAATGGCACTCACTCGTTTTTGTGAAAGACCCAAGAAGGGCCATGCACAGTCACTTTCCACACAGGCACACTTCATGTTTGGTTAAAATAATCCTTAAGGCTGCCATTTCATAATTTTTTCAGTTTTATTTAAATTTGTAGTTAAAATAACTAAAAATAAATGTTTTTTAAAGTTTAGAATTAGACAGCCTTGCCTTGTGTAGACAATTGCATAGTGAAAATTACCCCAACGCATCACCTAGTGTCCAACCTACACTAATACTATTATAACCTGTTTAAATGTGAACAAGGGATTTACAACATTAAATAAATCCTTTATTTATAACATGTACATGAGAAATCTAAAAGATTAGACACAACTATGGGGCACGGTCATGCAACAGTGAAAGGAACCTCAAGGTTGTAAATGTGTGAAATTGTATAGGGCCCCATTCCTGTATTTTCCCTGGGGCCCCCTAAATCACTAAATCCGCCCCTGAATACAACGTACAGTATTTATGTGGTATTAACGGGTAAGCATTACACCTACTTTTGGATAATTGGTTCCAAGTTCATCAATACCACAAGAACTGGATAAGCTTCTCATAAATACTATAAACACAAAAACATGGTTAAGTTGCAAACAAATAAAACAATATCAATAGGTAATTTACTTCAGATTATGTCTGGTGCACGGTGGGTCAAACACTTGTTATCTCCAGACCTTGGGTTGCGGAACTCTTTCTTCTTTTGAATATGGCTGTTTGTATCAAAGTCTCCGTGAAGCTTCCTCTCGTAAAGTTTAAAGATATTTTCCTAGAAACAGAAAAGGGAGTCATTATTTTACCCTTTCATTACTGATATTAAGTGCATGTATGATATTGCTAAATGAACAAACTCCATTTTAAGCCTATTTGAGTTCATTTTAAATGCAAAATGTGCAGTACAAAACATTGCCTCATCGCTCCAAGTGCTGTGAGACACTAAGAATGAATAAAGTCTTTGTGCGAGTGTGAGTTTCTAGAACTAGAAGGTGATTTTTGACAACCAGACTCCAAGAAGCACTTGGAGATGTGCCATTTTCAGCTCCTCAATCTGTTTTCCTTCACATTCCAAGTCGTCAAATAAATCAAAAAGTTGTTTGTTGACAGTTAAGACACTGATCTTAGTTCATTCGTACAAAATGTACAACTAGAAAGTTAGCAGGAAGACCAATTCAGATGTATAAGGGAATGAGGATCATGTCTGAACAGCGAAAAAAGCATAGCCGCAGGGACAGGACATTCATCACGACGTGGAAAAGCACAGTCTATCTAGCAGTACTAGGTTGTACTGTACTGTAGTGTGAAAACCACACCCATGTTCACCTGTCCCGACAGCTCACGAGAGAGAGAGAGCTACAGCAGGAAGTAGTATGACAATTAGGAATTTGACAAAAAATATAAATACATATTACTGCAATAAAACAAACCAAATAATTCGAATGAAATGCGTTTGAATATTACCTTGGCATCAACATGGTTTTGACATCACTGACCTCAAATGTTTGCACCTCTGGACATGTACTGACAATTTGCAAGCTGCATGATTTAGGGCGAACTGCCAGTCCTTACCTCTGGGTGGGGCAAAACACCCACAACCTTCCACCCTCTCAAGCCCCCCAGTGCCACACCCTGAGATAAAACATGCCAGGCAGGATCTGTGCATGTGGATTAAAGAGCTCGCCAAGAACTAAAACAATGAACCCATAAGATCTCTCCTTTTATGACTGTTGACAAGGAGCAGCAGTCCAACCAAAACAAAGCAGCTGAAAGAATGTTTTTCGGCTGGCTTATGGAAAAAAAAAAACAGCAGGAAACTGATACTGTTGATAAAAACATGTTTGCATTAAACAGTGCCCCTTTTAAAAAAAAAAGAATTTGATTCATGCTTTGAAACAAATAAAAATGATCAAATGCTACAGAAAATTCAGATGAGGGAATTTACCAAGATTGAACAGCACTGATCGCACTGTTTATTTAAATGCACAATTTATGTTATTTTAGCATCGGATTCACAAAAGTATTTATGCAAATTAGACTAGAATCTATCAGAAAACAAGATTTCAAGAAGTGCAGTCGATTTCTCTCATTGCGCCCATGGCAGGTAAGAGTCAGAACATCTCAAACAGATACACAACCTCTGCTCCCTGCAATGACTGGAACAACGCCCGGGAGGTTCAGGAGGAATTCTGATCTCATCAGGAGACATTTCCGAACCTTCTCTGAAAACTGTCTGTGAAAAAGAAGAAAAATTCCAAAGGACGCAAATACATGTCTCAGAGAAAAAGGTAATTTACTTTACAGCACAAAATGCTGCAATGTAGTAATTACAGTAAATCATATATATATTTAAATGTATCAAAATTATTCTTATAAATAAGCTTGCGTTTATTGACACAGACTAAAATACTCAGAACTCAGATAGCAATACGTGCAATTCCCTGGCATCCCTGCACACACCACATCATCAGGTATTTTGCCTGGGCAAGACCACTAGGTTCTCTGAGAAAATGTACAAAATCTAGTTTTGGTTTTAATGATCATTACGTAGCTTTACTGTTATTTTTCATTGAAATACAATTAAGTTTTACTTTTTTACCTTTTTTCTTTATTTTTATAAAAGAATGCAAGCTGATTTGTGTTTCTATATTTTACTTATATAGATATTTATATATACTGTATATATCTATATATATATATCTACACCACACATATACATCAGTTTTCTTTTTTATATAAGATTTTTACACATTTGATACAGACACAGCAGCGCACATTTGCAAAAAGCCCACGAAGTTAGAATACATTTATATAAATAAACCCATAAATCAAGCTGCCTAAGAATACTCTCCTCAGCGTATGAGTTTCCAACACAAAAAACATTCCTGGGTTCTGTATGCAACTTTAACCTCAGCTATATTTCATTTTCCACTTTTTTAGAATGCAAACAAACCGATCCTCTGCTTCATTTCGTAAGCATTTGCAGAACTATTTTTTTTTAATTCTAAACTAAAGCTCTATCAACAGTCTTGGTTAGACGTCCTGGAGCGAATACCCAAGAAATGGATTTGTGGTTGCGTACACATGGCAGCATGAACCCTTTCAAACCAATACTGGTTGTACATGCCACCTGCCGAATCTCTTTCACCTCCACCTCCTCTCTCTCACTCCCAACCCCTTCCTCCCCCATCTCCTCTCTCACACCCCTGTCTGCTGTTTCTGGGCAGGTCTGAGTCAGTGACCTGTGCCCAAATCATGCTCCGGTTTGTTGAAACACATGACAGCCCACCCAGCACGCACACGAATCAAGTACGTCTGGGTGGGGCCCTCTAGATGTGGCACTCTTCCCCTAAGCATGCCATACAAAAAACATGTACAACACACCTCTAGCGTATGAACTTGCAGAGTTTTCTTCGGAAAGTCAAAAGCATTTTTTTTTCATCAGAGCGGCTTACGTAAACCTTGCTTTGAAACACCCTGTGCAAAACGATCATGCACACCTGCACTGTAGGGTATGGTAGAGATTCAGCCTAGTATTAAACGTGACATCCTAACTCCTCTATAATATCCTCAATTGTGTTTTAAGTGATCAGACTTATTTTTCACCTGGTAGATGTTAAAACAGACAAAAAAAACAACAACTTCCCATTCACTTTTTCAATGGCTTTGGTTCCATTAATTTCTCCCATAGGGATTTTAAAGTAGTCTTTGTTATAACCTTGACCAAACCACCAGCTAGGTGAATATTAACATACTTGAACGAAAGCACATTTACATTTATTAATTTAGCAGACACTTTGATAAACAGCTTCCAATAGCTTCAAGTGATTTATCATAAAGAGGCAAATAAACACAAGAAGTGCTTGTAATACAGAGTTTCAGACACTGTTTAGAGTATTTAAAAATGGGAGAATAATAAGACTGTGTACTTAAAGGCTTTACTGAGGGAAAAATACAATCCCATGAAGCCTTGTGAATTACAATCAAAATAAAAAAAGAAGTATTAAACTACTGATATAAAGATGTTATTTATATAGAAACAAAAACATGTTTACTGCAAAATACACAAATACACAAAAAGTCGTTTGACAGCATATAGGGAAAACTGCATTAAGAGTGGGTATTAAAGAGTTATTTTTGCATAATTAGCTTGTTTTGATTTTCTGATTGGTGGAGATTTTTTTTTGCAGAAACATAGGTAATGTAGTTCCCTTTCAGGGGAACGTCGAACTGCATCCTCTAGGGGTCGCTATGGGGAACGCCTCGTCGTGACCCGTGTCTGAAGCATACATTGAAAACACCAAATGAATACAAATGAAGCGTGCATTTCCGTGGTAAGAGCGATCTATATTCCTATCGTTATGGCGAGCACTAGCAAAGCATTTAGAGGGTATGTGTGCATCCGTGTCGTCGTTATTTGACACCTGATGACACACACGATCTCTGCGTTGTTTGTTTGGGCAAAGAGCACGCACGCGATATCCTTGAGGGGGCAATCTGCGTTCATTGTGAGCGTATTTTAATGAAAAGCTCCGCTCTCGTTTGTCTCTCTTTTCGAGGAAAGGGGGGCAGCCATCTGCATCCCGCAATTCAGGACCCGCCGCTGCTGACGCACGGAAGGGATGGTCTCGGTGTTGATCGCATGTGGATCCGGCTGATTAGTTTTACAAGGGGTTCCCCTCTTGTGCTTGTTGCTGTGAGCGAGAGTAGCGCTGGAGGATGATGTTATTCCTTAACTCTTTTTATACCGGGGGCCGGTGCTCTGCTGCTGTCTAAGCCGAACACATAGGGGTCCTGGTCCTCTCGGTCTGAGGTCGAGACAGCCACAGAGGCTCGTTTCGCGGCTCGTGCCTCCTCCCCCACCTGCGGTAGGGTTAGAAGGAATCGCACGTTTCAAGTGAGGTGGGCAGACCTAGGATGTGATCCGACAAGGCTCAGCTCTTTCGTTCCGGCTCAGATGATACTTGAGTATCTACTGCGTTTCCTTCTTTGTCGTACACATTGCCCCTTAGCTCCTAATTCCCCATAACACCTCTCTCCCTGACCGAGGTTGGTAGGAATTTTCCTAATTTCCTTCCGTCTCCATGCTGGACCTATATGTTTGTTAGTTCTATGGCTTCCTATGACCCCTTGCTGGTGTCTTGCCTCGAGGCTTCTTTGATGCCTCTTTGAACTGGCCTCAGCGCTGGAACCATGTGGTGAGTATATCCATTCTATATATAATGTATATAAAGATATATATATCTATATACCAGTGGGTACGGAAAGTATTTCAGACCCCCTTAAATTTTTCACTCTTTGTTTATATTGCAGCCATTTGCTAAAATCATTTCAGTTTCATTTTTTTTCCTCATTAATGTACATACAGCACCCTATATTGACAGAAAAACACAGAATTGTGACATTTTTGCAGATTTATTAAAAAGAAAAAACTGAAATATCACATGGTCCCTAAGTATTCAGACCCTTTGCTGTGACCTCCTTATTTAACTCAGGTGCTTTCCATTTCTTCTGATCATCCTTGATGGTTCTACACCTTCATTTGAGTCCAGTTGTGTTTGATTATACTAATTGGACTTGATTAGGAAAGCCACACACACCTGTCTATATAAGACCTTACATTTCACAGTGCATGTCAGAGCAAATGAGATTTATGAGGTCAAAGGAACTGCCTGAAGATTTCAGAGACAGAATTGTGGCAAGGCACTGATCTGGCCAAGGTTACAAAAAATTTTTCTGCTGCACTTAAGGTTCCTAAGAGCACAGTGGCTTCCATAATCCTTAAATGGAAGACGTTTGGGACGACCAGAACCTTCCTAGAGCTGGCCGTCCGGACAAACTGAGCAATCGGGGGAGAAGAGCATTGGTGAGAGAGGAAAAGAAGAACCCAAAAATCACTGTGGCTGACCTCCAGAGATGCAGTCGGGAGATGGGAAAGTTGTAGAAAGTCAACCATCACTGCAGCCCTTCACCAGTCTGGGTTTTATGGCAGAGTGGCCCGATGGAAGCCTTTCCTCAGTGCAAGACACATGAAAGCCCCCATGGAGTTTGCTAAAAAACACCTGAAGTACTCCAAGATGGTGATAAATAAGATTCTCTGGTCTGATGAGACCAAGATATAACTTTTTGGCCTTAATTCTAAGCGGTATGTGTGGAGAAAACCAGGCACTGCTCATCACCTGTCCAATACAGTCCCAACAGTGAAGCATGGTGGTGGCAGCATCATGCTGTGGGTGTTTTTCAGCTGCAGGGACAGACGACTGGTTGCAACGAGGGAAAGATGAATGCGGCCAAGTACAGGGATATCCTGGACGAAAACTTTCTCCAGAGTGCTCAGGACCTCAGACTTTGCCGAAGGTTTACCTTCCAACAAGACTATGACCCTAAGCACACAGCTAAAATAGGTGTGGCTTCACAACAACTCTGTGACTGTTCTTGAATGGCCCAGCCAGAGCCCTGACTTAAACCCAATTGAGCATCTCTGGAGAGACCTAAAAATGGCTGTCCACCAATGTTTACCATCCAACCTGACAGAACTGGAGAGGTTCTGCAAGGAGGAATGGCAGAGGATCCTTAAATCCAGGTGTGAAAAACTTGTTGTGTCTTTCCCAAAAAGACTCATGGCTGTCTTAGATCAAAAGGGTGCTTCTACTAAATACTGAGCAAAGGGTTTGAATACTTAGGACCATGTGATATTTTTAGTTTTTCTTTTTTAATAAATCTCCAAAAATGTCAACAATTCTGTGTTTTTCTTCAATATGGGGTGCTGTGTGTACATTAATGAGCAAAAAAAAAATAACTTATATAAATGATTTTAGCAAATGGCTGCAATATAACAAAGAGTGAAAAATTTAAGGGGGTCTGAATACTTTCCGTACCCACTGTATATATATTTTATGTGCTGGTGGTTATGTGTGTATAATCCTTCTGTGATATTTCTTTGCAGCGTTTTCCGGGACCTGTGTGTTTCTGCCCTTTTTAAGGTAGGTCCTCTGTGAGCATCCCTTTGCTGGATTCAGAAACCAGGTGCTCGACTGGCAGTGTTACCTCAATCGTCGATATTGTGTCCAGCTGGTATGATAGCCCTGGTTCCGGCTTCATGCTTCCTGGACCATGCGGCCGGGTCAGAGGCTTCTGCGGGAGCCTTCTTGATCATCAGGCCCCCGGCACGACACTGCAAAAAATTCCTGGATGTCCGGGCTCCAGGATATCCCCTCTTGCTGAGGCATCGAGCGGGAAGTGTAGGTGGCATTTGCGAGAACCTTCTTGTGTGATGCTGTCTCAGGCAGTGCTCCCCTCGCCTTAGAGGGTTGTATTTGAGCTTGACTCTCCCATTTGGCTCAGTACTTCCGGGTATCTGTGAGCAGATGCTCGGAACTTTAATCCATGCTATGGTAAGTGCACACACTAAGCCTTGTGCACTTTCTGAAATCCACATGGTGGTAAGTGTGCACGCTGAGCACTTTGCGCATTTTCTAAAATCCACAGTAGTGGTAAGTGTGCACGCTGAGCACTTTGCGCACTTTCTAAAATCCACATAAGTGGTAAGTGTGCACGCTAGACTTTGCACACTTTCTGAAATCCTGTACGGTAAGGGTTACGTGTTGTAGCTTCGTTCCCTTTCTCTGAGTTGGTTAGACCCCGGTACCTTGGGCTCCACTCAACCAGTGTGTCTCTATTTTTGACACACTTGGAAGTATCGCTCCCCTCACCATTGAGGGTTACTATGAGCATGCTGCTTCCTATCAAGCGCCCGGGTTCGCTCCGTGGGCTGCTCTCGTGGTAATATTAGCAGTGCTCCCCTTTACCAAAGGGTTGCCTATGAGCGTGCTATTCTTTCTGAGTTCGGAGTTCTCCTCTCATGTGAGAGTTGAGTTCTCTGTTTTCCCAGAGCACCTGGAACCAGTAGCATCAGGTGAACTAGGCCCTTCCAATCCGCCTCTCTGATGCGCTGAGTTTTTGGCTAGCTTGCAGTACACTTACCTCTGATTCTAACGATCATGCTGGGCAAGCCCCCTCTCTCGTTGAGAGCTGGGTCTGTGTTCCCTCTGCTGGCAGTTCCAGTATTGGAACATGCTGTAGGTCCGAGCCTCCCTCTCGTTTTAGAGCTGGGTGTGTTGCTCCCTCAGCTAAGTAAATTATTGCTAGCTGTTCCAGCATTGGAACATGCTGTAGGTCGAGCTCCCCTCTCGTGTGAGAGTTGGGTGTTTGCCCCTCAGCTAGAGATTTACTGCTATCCAATCCAGCTTTATGCCTTAGATCGAATTGGTGACTCTCAAACATATTGGTTTTCGGGATGCACCATTCCATCTATGAGCTGCTCTTTCAGAGTGCCAACGAGAGCCCCCTTAGAACGGTATCCTAAAATCCATGTTATGGTAAGTGTGCACGTGAAGGCTTTGTGCACTTTCTAAAATCCACATTGTGGTAAGTTCGCATGTTAGTTCTTTGCGTTCTTTTCTGAAATCCTGTATGGTGAGGGCTTCGTGTGGTTGCTTCGTGCCCTTTCTTGAGCTTGTTTAAGCCCCGTTCACCTTGGGCTCCACTCCACTTAGGTATCCTAGGATACCTACTTTAACAGGGTGTAGCTACTAGGGGTCTGTTGAGACAGTTCCTTTCAGAGCTTATGCAAGAGCAAGCGGTAGCCCCTGTGTGACAGGCCAAGACTTAGTATGATACTAGGCTCTTGGTCGTATCCCTTAAAGGAATCCATTTTGATTCCAAGCCTTGAGCTCTACCCCGGGCCCAGGAGTCTGGCCCTAACAGGTAAGTTGGCTTTGGCCGTAGGGGATAAAGTCACGGACAGCCGTCTGACGTCCCAGGGGCAACTCACCATGAAAATGGTAAAGTTGGTACTTAGTGCTCATCATGTTTGCCCCACTCCCCTCGGCATGGTGGTGTGGGTATACTGTTCCCCATAGCGACTCCTAGAGGACGCAGTTCGAAGTTCCTTGAAAGGGAACGTCTCAGGTTACTTATGTAACCATGGTTCCCTGAGTAGGGAACGAGACACTGCATCCTCTAGGCTTCCTGCCATGCTTCGAACACAAGCTTCAGACGAAGAAGTGAATGACATGTTCTCCCGGCGCCTATTTATACTATAATCGCACCGGTAGTGATGTCATGGGCTGTCGCCGGCCAATGTTATTGGTGTTTATTCAATGTATGCTTCAGACACGGGTCACGACGAGGCGTTCCCCATAGCAACCCCTAGAGGACGCAGTGTCTCGTTCCCTAATCAGGGAACCATGGTTACATAAGTAACCTGAGACGTTTTTCTCCAGGAATTCCACTTTTAAACAATTGCTTAAAAAATAAGTTGAAATAATGCAGATTGATGACATTAAGGAAATCGATTAATAACCTCATAGCTTACAGTAGGTCTGTCTTTAACAGATTAAGTTATCTTTAAAATCAAATTTCCCTATGGATAAAATTAATGGGATTTTTACTTCTGAAATTTGCCCACTACAGTGACCAGAGACGTGTGGGCTCTTCTGACTGCAAGCGACCACCTAGAAACCACCCAGAGCACCCTAGCGACAAAGACAAACACAACTCACATTTTCTTAGAAAATATTTAAAAAAAGTAAATTTAAAGCTGCCAGGAGTGCGACTAGGAGTGTGGGATTATATTTGTGGCTGTCATGGATTCAGCTTCATGTAGTTGGTCTGAAAGCCGTGTTTTATAAAGCATTCAAGCATGTCCTAATAATTACAGTGTGATTAGAGTAAATGTGGTAGCAGCAGGCAGCAAGTGTGTGCAGGAATGTTGGCAAGATGGAGGTCTTCTATAAAACCTCTAAAAACCCTGCTGCTGCTCTCGAGCCAGATTTCTTATCCCTGACCTCATTTACAGTGTGATCTTAGCTGATCTTAGAACAGTACATCTCTTCCCATGGGTTTTTGTAATTTCCTTTCCATCAGAGTAATCAAGCGTTGACTGTAAGTGACTCATTTCTCTGGCATCTTCAGAGTTCAGTGTCCTCCCAAACAAGTGGCACAATCACACACAAAGCCCATACACCAACTACCATCTCAGAAAGACTCCAAAAAAGAGAAGGAGGGAAAACTTCTGTCTCCCAACCACAAAGAAAACCTTTGAGTCTCTGATAAGATCTTCCTGTCTTACGGTCTGTTCTGATATTTTCACATTTTAATGAGAAGAAAAACAAGACAAAGTGGAACGTTCAGTTACTCGTCCAAGTGTCTTGTTTACTGTAACTCCCGAGAACCGTAAAAAAATAATATTCCGTCTCTGACTGCATCAGAAAAATATGTGGCATTATACATACTGTTTTTATACATAAACACAAAGAGAAAGTTAAGGGCCCCACATCACAAACTTCTAGTGCAGGCTCCATGTGTTTTGTTGTTTATAATGTTGCACATTATAAAGTTTTCATGAAGACCGTACTCCTCATCTATATCAGGCTGAAGTAATAATACCAAATAAATATTAACGTAAAAGTATATTAAAACACAATTTCCTGTTTCGACTTCATTGACAGAGACAAAGTAATTCATTAGCAAGATTGGTGTGAGACTATACAATAATAAATAAATAAAATAAATAAATAAAATCTTGGACTAATTTACGAATTGGCAAGAAGTCCTTTGAGAGACTAATCAGGACGGCATATTCACACCAAGGATGATAACTATAAAGTTTTAATAACCATTAAAACAATTGTATGAGAACAGCGAAGTCCACGCCACAGCTATAACAATAATAGCAAAGAGGAACAATATCAAGAATCCACCTGACTTTAAATTGCTTGAACATTTAAAGTAGCAGATTTTGCTTATTATAAGCAAGTTGAGCTTATAATAAATGTAACATTATGAAGCACTTTTGCTTCCTTGAAATGCTGCTATTAATTTTTTTATTGTCAGGACTTGATTAATCTGCAAAATAATTAGCAGATTACATGATTACTAATATAATGACAGTCTTAAATCAGTTATCATTGTTATTGGAATCAACCAGGATTATACTTATTAGGCTTAATAGAAAAGTGATGAACCTGAGGTCTCACTATAATCAAATCACACGCTTTCCATAAAACAGGACAGAAGCAAGCAATCCAACCTGGATCACTCACTCATTTCCTGGGCACGGCCGAGATACACACAGACACACCTCAGCCACATTATGACAAAGCAATTACACCATGTTGGCTGGAGCACAAATACATAACAATGCTTTTTTCAAGAGGGCATGATGTGGTGCTCTCTACCATATCCAAGTGAAGTTTTGAAAAATATTTTATTTGAAGATGACAGTATGATTGATTAATTTTATACTTACCAACAAGCTCATTGGGGTCTTTAACTTCCACTTCTGAGACATCCTACAAAAGAAGAAATGGCCAAACATGCATAATTGAAAATCAATAACACATTTTACTTCCTATGTCATTTTAAGTCAGCATGTACGTCCACATGAGATGAATTATGACAGACCAAGTAATATATTGTAAGAACCGATTAATATTTGGCCATTTTGACATTTCAGCTAATAACAATGCATACTTGTTCATCTAACAAAAGTGTTAGTGCCCCCTTGTGTCAACTCCAAGTCTAACAACAATTTAAAATTATCAATTTTTTTCCAATTAAATATTGTGTTTAAAAGTATTCTTTTATGCAGATCTTAAAACACTGCTCGCTATTCAGAAATATAGGTTTAATCCTGTGCTGTAACTTTTAAAAGAAAAAAATCTCTCTTGGGAGGCTTAAAAACCGAAGGTGATGAAATCAGAACCAAAGTGAAAAACCCCAGAATAATAAAACTAGGCTAAAAAAAAGAGGTTCTCTATTCGCTGTCCTCTTTTACACAATCTTACACACACAGTCACTCAGCAACAGGATGTGCAGATGGAAGAATCGTCTCGTAAAAGTGCCCAAGCAGAAAATGTGTCTAGGACAGCACAGAGAAAGAAAGATATGACTCACTAAAAGATGAATCTCTTGTAGCCAAGAGCTCAAATCTTAACAACAGTCCATTCACTTGAAAACCCAGTATGGCAAAACAATGTGAGACAAAAAAGGACACATCTATCTCCACTGAGGCGAGGTCTCTTAAAAGAGGTCTTTTTCATTTAGATTAGCCCAAAAACAGGACCATTGGTTAATGGACCTACTTCTTGCCATTTCATTGTCATGCCCCTGCATGCACTTTTACAACAGCAAAGACAAAACAAATGTCTGAATCTTAAAATTATAACTTATAAGACACTTAAGTGAAGATTTAGTTACTTTCATGTTCTATGCTCTTATTTTTATGCAATAGATGCATAAAGATTGTTCAAAATTCCCCTTTTTAGTTTCTAATGAAAACCAAAACACCATATAGGTTTTAAACAACAAGAGAGTGAGTAAATGTGAATTGTAGTTTTTGGGTGAATAACAGTCGAAAGGACAAAAATGAACTGAACCCACATAAAAATAAAAAACACCATAACTCTTACATTTGTGAAAGTCATTATTAAGCAATCAATTTAATCAAATTAGTTCATTAGTTCAAAACATGTTTTGATGCTCTTATTTAGCAAGCAAGACGAACAGTGTTCTGTCTTTGGGGTGTGGCTCTAAATTTATGCAACATCGCAATCTTCTATTATGAAAAAGTAATGTCAGTGCATGAAATAACTTGCCACTGAAATGCTTTGCACATCTGAAATCCTTTTAGATGAAAACGGAATTTAGATTTGTGCTCTTAGAACTTAAAATCTTAATTCATAAAATAACAACACAAATGTGTTTCTGGACACTATTGTGATAGTGTCATGTAAATACCATATACACTACCGTTCATTTGGGGTCAGTAAGACTTTTATTTTTTTTGAAAGAAATTAATTGTTTTATTCAGCAAATATGTATTACATTGATTAAAAGGGACAGACCTTTGCATTGTTACAAAATATTTGATTTCAAATAAATGTTGTTCTTTTGATCTTTCTATAAAATGTTTAACAGTTTCCACAAAATACGAAGCAGTACAGATCCGAATAAGAAATGTTTCTTGAGCACCAAATCAATCACTTGAGAAATGGCTGCTAAAAATTCAGCTTTGCATCACAGGAATAAATTACATATTAAAATATATTAAAAATACAAAACATAGTTTTCAACTGTAACAATTTTTCTCATTATTACTGTTTTGACTGTAGTTTTGATCAAATAACTTTTAAAAACATCTAACACATTTGACAGTCCCCAAACTTTTAAACACTTTGTAAATGTTAAAAGAATGTGTAAGAAAAGTAACTGTGCATAAACCTAATGTTCAATAAATATGCATGAAAACATTAAGGACATGCTGTATTACTCTGATATGAACCTTCTCTGCAAGTTCAAACACGCATGCTGTTCCTTAGCTTGAGTGATGCTGTGTTCTCTTGGTTTGAGACCAATCATAACAATGCAGTAAACCGAGGACGGGTGTGTCTTGGGTTTGATACCCTGAACCCCAGAGCAGTCAGGGAGGGAATTTAGGTGGGGTCAAATACCTTCACATCATCTTGGGTCCGCCCTGAGTCCGACTCCTCCTCTTCCTATGAAAATAAAAATGAACAGGGTCACCACAGCCAAAACCATAATCAAGAGCTCCCCCCTCAGGTGTAAAACTAAAGTTTCAACCATAGTGCTCTGACTGAGAATGAATGGGGATTCAGTTGACTGTGGCCTTTTTTCTGATTAATTTAATTATAGCCGATGTCATACAACCGTCCCACACTAGACAGTGGGAAATAGCATCAATCAAATAATCAGAGTTGAAATTAAAAAAAGAGGGACCATTGTAAATTTACAAAAAAGCAACGTGCTATATTTTGATATGAAAAAGGAATATTTGTACTGAAAGTACTTATAATGACAAATAATAAGAACTACTAGATCACAGTGTTTAATATAATATGTCAGAGTGTTGTCACATTACGGAATAGTTTCTAATGTTTATATGGCACTAATATTATCAGCTAGAATAAAAATAATGTTCATTTAAAACAGATGGAAATTTGCATATTGTGTAATTATCTGAAACTGAAATTTAAATTCTTTATATTTAAATATTTATCACTTTTTCTACTAATGATACTGATAATTAAAAAAACAATAATGGACAATATAATAAAATTGATATGATCACATTTTTTTTCTTGTAATTTGCCAGTTTTTGGTTGCAGAATTGTACTGTTACATCCTTTTATTACAACTGGCTCTGATCTCCTCTAATTAGTAAGGTCCATTAAAAATGTGAATTTGTGAATTACATTCCATGTGAATGTAATGGGCAGACACTTCTAGAAAACCCCTAAACTGAAAGTTGTGGTTAAGGCTGACCGAATTTCTAGTGCTGTCATCATCACTGTCCTCATTCTCCGAGGGCTTCTCATCTGCCTCCTCCACACGACTCACTTCATCCTCTCCGTAACCAGCCGACACCAATCCACCATGAGATTCTGACAGACAAGCACACAAAAAAAGCTTTTTCAATTCCACTGAGGCCGTATTTACAAGTGTATGACCTGTTAATGACTTAATCGACCATTCCTGATGATATCAAGGAGCGATACGGCATACTACCAGATTTGTTACCATGCTCAAGTTACAAAAATATCTAAAAATCAAACTCTGAAACGTACTAACACTATACAAAATAGATCAAAATGAGACAGGCTGAGTAACAGAAATCATAAATACGTAACACAAAAGTGAAAGTGTGAAGTACCAAATCCTGTTTTTAACAAAGATACTAATGAATTTGAATCAAAATACCACAGATTTCACACAGTTACAACAGTTAATACTATAGTTACTCGTTATTGTTACTACTGTAAATCAATAATACATTAATATGAGATCTTTTGTGAGGCTAACTGTCATATCAATGAAGGTTACAAGCATAAAGTTACATAAAGCAGAAGAAGAAGAGACATTTAAAAAACTGTACCATTAAGTAATTAAAATAGGGAACAAACCAATTTATGTGCACTGCCCTCCACAGAACTCAATGGTGAACTGTCCATCATAATAATAACCTTATTACTACCAAGCCATCAAAAAATACCTGTTGAGCATCACAGTAGATATTAAATATAGATATATATATTCTACAGTGTTGGGAAGTTACTTTTAAAATAGTGCCTACAATATTGCATTGCTCCATAAAAAAGTAACTAATTAAGTTACTTAGTTACTTTTTGTTGAAAGTAATGTGTTACGTTACTTTTGTGCTACTTTTTAAATCTGGACAGGGCTTTCTTGTTTGTTTTTAAAATAAAAAAGTTGTATTTTTGGCAAATACTGTATAAAAGCCTTTTCACACCAAAAAAAGTGAAATGAATGAGCCTCAGGCTGAAGGAAAAGTACATTTACGTCCGTACAGTAGATTGCAGAAGAAGAAATTTCAACACACTACAGCAATAAAAAAAGACACACAAATGATTGTCTAGAGTCATTTGTGCTTATTATTATGGTTGAACTGGATCATCGAAGGTCAGAAGCAAAGACATTGGTTAATAGAATGGGATTAAATACATAAAGGATATTTGTGTTGTTTAACATTTAATTATTGCAGGTTTGTGTCATATTCTGAGTTGCATTGTTTTTATTCATTTTTGAGGAATACTGAATCTGTGGGTTTTTTGTGAGTGAGATGAGATTAATTCATAGTCATATTTATTTTAGAACTACAGTAACCATCTGATTTCTCTCAACATGGGGACAGGAGAGCTGTCAATCAATAAATTGAGAAAAAAAGTAACTTGCGTTACTTATTTGAAAAAGTAACTCAGGTATTCTCTTGTAAATTAAAAAGTAATGCGTTACTTTACTAGTTACTTTAAAAAGTAATCTGATTACGTAAATTGCGTTACTTGTAACTTCACTGTTACATATTGTAATTGCAACTATGTCTGCCTTTGAGAATTGTTAATTGTTAATATTGTTTGTTCAATGCCTATTTTGTACGTACATTTGTTTATTTACTATTAAAAAACAAAAAGCGGCAGATCTGTTTGGTTTCCATAGGTTACCACGACCCTTTAGGAAACTTTGATCAGACGCGCAAACTTTTGTTAGAGTTAACACCTTAAAATGTATTTATTTTAATAAATAAACAATAACTTAATGATAGTATTTATTACAAGCGACGTCACACTGACAGTGAAATTAGTACGTTTAAAGAAATTAGAGTGAATATGCCCCCCAAACGGAATAAAAGTGTTACTCCATCTGGGGCAACTCCAACCGGGGCAGCTGCTGCTAATAAAAACTGGGAAACAGCTCTTACTGCTGCTGTATTTGAAGAGGTAATCCTAAAAACCATCCTCAAGAAACTGTTCTTCTAAATTATCTATTCAAATCAGGCATTATTTACTCACCTTCATGTTGTTCTATTTTGACAATGTTTGACAGAATGTCAGTCTCAGTCACCATTCACTTTCATTGTATGGAAAAATATGCAATGAAAGTGAATGGTGACTAGGCCTGTCAGTCCCTCTTTTTGTGTCATGGATGAAATAAAGTCATACAGGTTTGGAACCATTTGAGCGTGAATAAATGATCTGATTATAATTTTTTTGAACTTGAACTTTGAAAAATGTAAACTTTTATTGCTCTTAAACAATGCAGAATGTACCTTGTACATTGTTGTCTCCTCTGAATCATACATGACTCTAGAATGACTGGAGGGCCAGTCTGTCTATGGTGCAGGCAGAGAGAGCAGAGGACGAACAGCTCATCAATGCCCTCCTGCAGGCCGTCCAGCAGCCCCTGCACAAGCTCTTCAGCGTGCTGTCCTGGGAGGACACTATGGAAAAGGTTTCTGTTCAGTGATGATTCACATCAAATCATTAGAGAGTATTATTAATGAGTGACATGGGTGAGATAGAAAGGAATGACATTTAATTATGTTTCATTAAATAAGTATTAGAATCTGTTGTTGTATATAAACCAATCTTCTGTGACACACATCAATGAACTGGGAAACCCAAAGACCAGAAAGACCAAAGATGTTCCCATGTTTTGTGAGGTGGGAATTGTTATTCACCATAAAGCAAAGAAATGTTAGTTTGTTGTTACAGTCACAAAAATATATTGATCATGTATAGTTTTAGGCTCCAGACAACACGCAATGGATATATAGTTGTTTTTTTTGTTTGTTTTTTGGAGCAGATTTTAAGCAAAATAAAGAAATAAATAAAAAAAATCTAAATATTGAGAAAATCGTCTTTAAAGTTGTCCAAATGAAGTTCTTAGCAATGCATATTACTAATCAAAAATGAAGTTTTAATATATTTACAGTAGGAAATTTACAAAATATCTCCATGGAACATGATCTTTACTTAATATCCTAATGATTTTTGGCATAAAAAAAAAATCAATCATTTTGACCCATACAGTGCATTTTTGGCTATTGCTACAAATATACCCCAACGACTTAAGACTGGTTTTGTGGTCCAGGGTCACAAATTATGTTTTTTTTTTATGGTTTATAAATTGATAAAGTCAGGGCTTTAAATGTTATATGCATTACAAAAAAAATGAATATCTTCCTTAGTATTTTGTTACAAATGTAAAACAAAGTCTTGAAAAACTGAACAAAATTAGGTTTAAGCTTAAAATAAGAACAAATATCTGTCAGTGGAGTATGAAAACTTATTTTCAGTTCTAATTAAGTTTCTTTTTTGAGCCCATTGGTAGATATTTGTTCTTGTTTTAATCATAAATCAACTCCATTTTGATTAAATTTCACAATATATGAGATTTACACTGGAAAACAAGACAAAAATACTGAGGAAGAGCATCACTTTTTTGCAGTGTGATCAGAAGGAACATTAAAAGTTATTTCCATATTTTAGTATTTGGAAGCAGAGCTTTTTTTGTTTTGTTTTGTAAAATGAATTAAAAAGTAATGGAGATCATTAGGAATAAATTTTTTTTTTTACTTGGTTCTTAAAAAAAGTCTTACATTTCCAATCTAAAACCTACAGAAACCCTGAATGTAGTGAGTGCAGAAAAAAACTGTCTTGAGGCAGGATGTACATGTTGGTTTTTTGGTGATGATATTTATTGTGGTTTATGTTTTAGGTTCTACAAACCCCAAGGAAGAAAGGAGTGTCAGAAGAAGACCCTGGTACAAGATATGATACACTGTTTCTGAGCTTTGGTTTTACTGTACATCACCTTTACATTTATATATACGATATATAAAAACATACAGAGAAATGTATTATTAAAGTTACACAGTCTCTCGCTGACTTTCATGAAAAAAAGCAATCAACAACGACATTAAAGTTTTAAATGAATTCATGTCTTGCCATTAAAAATAAGAGCATAATTAAAAAAATAAAAATAAACAGAGAAATGTAAGATTTAAGTTACACAATCTCCCATTGACGTTCATGCAAAATGTAATCAACAACAATAAAATTAATTAAACTTTTTATATTTATTAAAGTCTTAAACTGAACCTATGGGTTTCCTCAGCAGAGCCAGAGTCTCCTGTTCTTAGCTCAGAGGTTGATATGAGATACTACAGTGACTTACTGGACAGGATCACATCTGTACCTCTTATATTGCATTGCATTCTGGAACAGGTAGGGCACTTTGTAGGATTCAGTATAACCTTCAATTTGGAAATATAAAAGTCTGTTAAACATAAATATTTTTTTATTAACTTTTGCACAGGTTTTATGATCAAATGGGTACACATGCATTACTGAATGAGGCACACCTGCTGCAAGTTCTTTATTTCTTTGAAGATTTAGCTGCTAAATTTGACTTCCTGTGTGTTTTCTAGGTGGTGGCTTCAGAACAGGAAGGATCTGTTGATTCAGAGGAGCGCTTTGATAAAACAGATCAAGATCTAATCAGTTATATGCTCTCATCTGTCCTGAGTCTGCCACAGGATGAAGAAGACAAGAAGGTAAAATGTCTGGATCACACCAATGCTACAACAGCAAAAAAGAATGGCAGTCAGTGGGTTTCTGAATCAAAATCTAACTATAGCTTTGCTATAATCTGTGCTTGTTTAATGGCAGGAACTGATGGAGGATCTTGGGATGCAGAACAGTCTAAATACTGATCAAAAACACCTGCTCCAGCTCAATCACCACGATGAGCGAGCGAGGAGACTCCATCAGCTTCCTGTGAGCATGTGAACATACATTCACGAGGCTCATAATAAAAAAGGATGTTGGATTTAAACACAGAATGTCTCCCATAAATGCTTGAAAGCACACACAAATGTTTTATTCTGTGCATTTTAACCCTATAAAACCTTCTATATCATATTTAAGGCCTCTAAATTATCAACATGATTTAAACTTTGCTGGAGAAACCTGTTGTACACAAGTGTTGTACACTTCTGTATATGTTACAGGTACTAGATGGTTTTGATGTCATCAAAACTGAAGCAGACATTATGAAACAAAGCCATGTGTGGACCCACCTGATGTCCAGACACACTGAAAGTGCCATTGATAGACTGACTAGATCACAGGAGCTACTGCACTTCTGCACTGATGGTGAGGAGGAACTACAATGAATTACTTTAATAATAATTTATGGTCCAGTTCTTCCTAAAGTAAATTCTTAATGTGTATCTTTAGAGTCAATAAGCTGGTCTGAGCTACAGAGGCTTCTCCAGCTGTTTGTGTTTGAGAGCATGCCACTGACTATAGTGGATGAGAACAGCTGTATTAAAGGATCTCAATCAGATCCTCCAAACCCTACACCATGGGACAACCCTGTTGAATTCACTAAACACCTGTACTGGAGCAACAGCAGGATACCAGGTGTGACTAGAGCACAAGAGCAGCCATTACAATTTACTTTAAGTGATACAAATACACTTAAAATCTAAACAAAATTTTTTAAAGCGGTGTTGAAGTCTTGTTGTTGTACACTTAAGTTGTTTTAATTTTGAAGGATCAGCAGAAAGCAATGCTGGGACTGACGAACAAACGGTATGATTGAAGTTTTGGGAAAAACTATTTTAAGCTGAAATTTGAATGTTACATAATTAAACATTTTCACTATATTGACATTATCATGAACAAGTGATTGGTTTTTAATATACTAATACATTTAATCAAAGCAGGGTAATGAAGTGACTATAACAGATCTCCAGAAGACACCGATTCGTCAGCTGGGACACTGGAACTTTGTAGAGAAGCACAGTGCTTCTGTTTTCCCACAGGTACCCACCTTCAAAACTCATATTGTATCTGAATGTTTAATATTTTTACAATATTATTTTGAAAAGCTATTAGAAATTGCAATAAAAATGACAAATGAGTAATGTCTTGGCATATTCAGGTCATCCAGTCTGCGTCTGAGACTTATAGATGTGTGGGGACATTTCACTGTAGCAGAGACAATGCAATATACGTTGTCTGCCACAATCCCATGAGCCCTCAGAGGAGTTGCAAAGAATACTGGGATGCATCACTTCACACAGATGTGGGCTTCAGGTATTTTATCTAATTTTCAAAGCTTCCCTTCCTCAGCTGTCCATCAATGCCCCTAAGCTCTATTGTATTTATTTAGGCAATTAATATCATGTTATTGATAATTTCCTTTGTTTCAGCTACCAAGATTTAATTTTTTTTAATTAGTGGGGAGTCGCTCTCTCTATCTAATATAATATACTATATACTCTGCTCGTGTAGCAAACTACTGTTGTAATATGTGGCCCACTCAACAATGAATGGCATGGAGCGGAGACGAAAGAATTGGAAAGAAATTCCTATTCAAAGCCCTTCAGTCGACCGACCTCAAAGCTTGCGAGCTCCACCTATTCATCAAATTAAGTCCAATATATTATTTCCTTGTAACATAGCAGGTTACAGAAAGTAGCACTCACCCCTTAAATTTTTCACTCTTTGTTTTTTTGCAGCCATTTGCTAAAATCATTTAGGTAAATTTTTTTTCCTCATTAATGTACACACAGCACCAAATATTGACAGAAAAACACAGAATTGTTGACATTGTTGCAGATTTATTAAAAAGAAAAACTGAAATTATCACATGGTCCTAAGTATTCAGACACATTGCTCAGTATTTAGTAGAAGCACCCTTTTGATCTAATAAAGCCATGAGTCTTTTTGGGAAAGATGCAACAAGTTTTTCACCTGGATTTGGGGATCCTCTGCCAGTCCTCCTTGCAGATCCTCTCCAGTTCTGTCATGTTGGTGGTAAACGTTGGTGGACAGCCATTTATAAGTATCTCCAGAGATGCTCAATTGGGTTTAAAACAGGGCTCTGGCTGGGCCATTCAAGAAAAAAGTCACAGAGTTGTTGTGAAGCCACTCCTGTCGTCGGTTAAGTCTAACCGTAACGACGTCTGCCTTCGCTTACGACTCTGCTGCGGCTTAGGATGTCATTGCGTCTTGCTTTGAAGAGTACCGACCTTCGGACCGTCTGAGGTCCCTGCACACCTGGTCACGGAAGAATTTAATATTCGTCCATTATATCCTAGTGACTTGGCCTTGCGCATCTTCCATTGCCCTTCCACTTCCCTTTCGATTGCAACCAGTCGTCCTGTCCCTTCAGCTGAAAAACACCCCCACAGCATGTTGCTGCCACCACCATGCTTCACTGTTATTCAGGTGATGAGCAGTGCCTGGTTTTCACACATACCGCTTAGAATTAAGGCCTAAAAGTTCTATCTTGTTCTCATCAGATCAGATAATCTTATTTCTCACCATCTTTGAGTCCTTCAGGTGTTTTTTCATGTGTCTTGCACTGAGGAGAGGCTTCCCGGGCCACTCTGCCATAAAGCCCCGAACTGGTGGAGGGCTGCAGTGATGGTAAACTATCTACAACTTTCTCCCATCTCCCGACAGCATCTCTGGAGCTCAGCTACAGTGATCTTTGGGTTCTTCTTTACCTCTCTTACCAAGGTTCTTCTCCCCCGATAGCTCAGTTGGGCCGGACGGCCAGCTCTAGGAAGGGTTCTGGTCGTCACAAACATCTTCCATTTAAGGATTATGAAGGCCACTGTGCTCTTAGGAACATTAAGTGCAGCAGAAATTTTTTTCTCTCTCCTCTATCTCTCTTCCCTTGTTTGCCAGGGATTTCTGTGCATTTCCACATTCTGTCTCTGTCTCTTCAGGCAGGCTTCCTTTGACACTCTATGATACTCGTTGCAGACTCTCTACACTGATCTCATGATCATGCCGTTGAGCTGTAAGGTCTTATATTGACAGGTGTGTGTGGCTTTCCTAATCAAGTCCAAACAGTATAATCAAACACAGCTGGACTAAAAATGAAGGTGTAGAACCATCCAAGGATGATCAGAAGTAAATGGACAGCACCTGAGTTAAATATTTGAGTGTCACAGCAAAGGGTCTGAATCCTTAGGACCATGTGATATTTCAGTTTTTCTTTTTAATAAATCTGCAAAATGTCAACAATTCTGTGTTTTTTTCTGTCAATATGTGTCGGTGTGTGTACATTAATGAGTGAAAAAAAACTTACTTAACCCAATGATTTTCATGCAATTGCTGGGCACATATAACAAAGATGCAAAATTTAAGGGGAGTCTGAATACGTTCCGTCCCACTGGATAGATTATAATATATATATATATATATTATAAAATATAAGAATATAAATATATAAATATATATGTCTCTTGATCAGATATATCATGTATATAACATATCTAGTACATCAACTTATATAGACTTGAAATTGTTGCAATGGATTTAATGATGTGCATGTTTAAAATTTAGCTTATTTGTTTTAGACTGTCCAGTGAAGTCCCCCGTCTCAGACACATTAGAACCGTACATAAGAGATGATTCTCTCAAAGTGAGCTGTTAACCATATCATATAAATATTTACTGTATACTATACACATTTTCAGATTTCATGATCCTTACACTGGGCCTTTTTCCTCATGTATTTACTGTAGGCATGGAAGATCGAGCAGGATAGATTAAAGGAGGAGGAGCAATCCAAAAAGACTAAGAAAGAAAAAGGAGGAAAAGCAACACCAAAAGTAGGAGAGAGAATCGACTCAGTAAAGGAAAACAAGAAGACTCCACTGTCTTCAAGAAAGAGTAGAGAGAACATGTCCAAAACACCCAGCTCGGCCACACTGCCTAGAGACAAGACCAGAGATGTTCCAGAGACGCCTCAAGAACCAGCAAATGAGAGAAGAACAAATGTCTGATTTCCACATAAAATGCTTATAGGCTATAGTCTAGATTTGGTGGTGCTAAATTTGAAATTAAATAGCTAAAAGATTGTATATTTCACACAGGTTTTCACAGGCTACAGTTTAACTGGAGAACTGGTGCGGGTCACTGGCAAAGTTCAGTCTCTCTATCCCTGTGACGGAGGACAAATTGATGTGGAGAGTTTTCACTTCACACAAGGTTTGGGAATCCAAACAGGCAAAAATGTACCTGCACAAATACACATTAATTTTTTTTATATTAGAGCATTAGAGCATGTATTTAACTTTTTGTTATATAACAGCTTTTATGCCTTATATAAACTGGTATAACCTTTTATAATTGGATTCCATCATTAGGGTTGACACAAGTGAAAGTATGAAGAAGGATGGCCATCACTTCTACACACACATTTCAGATAGAAAAAAAGAGGACAAACAAAAGGATATTGATATGTTCAGTAGACGAGGTGAGTTGCAAAAATGTTAATCGCTTGTATAAAATGTATTTAAAAAATGTTCACAATTTTATTATTTAAAAAAAATCACTTATTTTTCAGATCCTCCAAACCCTACACCACGGGACAACCCTGTTGAATTCACTAAACACCTGTACTGGAGCAACAGCAGGATACCAGGTGTGACTAGAGCACAAGAGCAGCCATTACAATTTACTTTAAGTGATACAAATACACTTAAAATCTAAACAAAATTTTTTAAAGCGGTGTTGAAGTCTTGTTGTTGTACACTTAAGTTGTTTTAATTTTGAAGGATCAGCAGAAAGCAATGCTGGGACTGACGAACAAACGGTATGATTGAAGTTTTGGGAAAAACTATTTTAAGCTGAAATTTGAATGTTACATAATTAAACATTTTCACTATATTGACATTATCATGAACAAGTGATTGGTTTTTAATATACTAATACATTTAATCAAAGCAGGGTAATGAAGTGACTATAACAGATCTCCAGAAGACACTGATTCGTCAGCTGGGACACTGGAACTTTGTAGAGAAGCACAGTGCTTCTGTTTTCCCACAGGTACCCACCTTCAAAACTCATATTGTATCTGAATGTTTAATATTTTTGCAATATCATTTTGAAAAGCTATTAGAAATTGCAATAAAAATGACAAATGAGTAATGTCTTGGCATATTCAGGTCATCCAGTCTGCGTCTGAGACTTATAGATGTGTGGGGACATTTCACTGTAGCAGAGACAATGCATATACGTTGTCTGCCACATCCCCTGAGCCCTCATAGGAGTTGCAAGAAGCTGGGATGCATCACTTCACACAGATGTGGGCTTCAGGTATTTTATCTAATTTTCAAAGCTTTACATGGTCCAGTCATCCAAAGCCTATTTATTTCTGCAATTAATTATCATTTTAGAATACTTATTTTACAGAGGAATTTACCAATTAATTCTTTAAAAATCCTATCAATGTGATTTTCTGGATTTTTTTTTTTTTTCTCATTTTGTCTCTCATAATTGAGGTATACCGATGATGAAAATTACAGGCCTCTCTCATCTTTTTAAGTGGGAGAACTTGCACAATTGGTGGCTGACTAAATACTTTTTTGCCCCACTGTAATCTCTTACCATGTACATCATTCCTGCCTTTGATTTTGAGGCGATCGCAGGTGAAGCTCTTTAAAATGATTGTGTACATAAAATTCATGCACCATAAGGTTTATTCTTGGCATTGCATTCATTTCTACTCTGTATTCATCATTTCAAAAGCATCAGTAAAAACACACTGACTTGTCATGACTTTTACTGGGCTTGACGTACTGTATAACCAGCCTTTAATAATGAAGAATAGGCCTAGCCTGTTTTGTATTCATAGTTTCTCTCTGTTTGAAGACACCGAGAGCATTTGTAAAGTCTTATCTGTGTTTTTTAGATGAGGAATCTTATGTCCGATCTCTGCTGATACGACAGAGATTTTATAATTCAGGGTCTAGATCAGATCTGACCCCAGACTTCAGCATACACACTGAGGTCTCCAGGGTCATCACCGGCAGAGGGACAAATACAAGAAAGATGGTTCTACTGAGGTATTCACTTACATACATATGGTTGTACAAAAATGCACTTTTTCTGCACATAATACAGATACATAAAGCACACTCCAAATAAAATAATGACCTCATGGAAAAGCACAAGTAATCCAGTATATGTGTGTGTTTCAGGTCCTATATGAAAAAACAGAGTGTAAGTCCGTACGAGTCCAGACAAAAAAAAAAAATCACTAAGGACCATTTGTTTGCGGTTCCACACATACTCTTAAAGGAGGAAGAGCCTATTGAAGAGATGACAGTGGACAAAGACACTAAAGACAAGAAAGGTTGTGAATACCACATCAGCGCAAACAAATCCCTTACTGAAAACGTGTTAGGATACTGATTTATTTATTCACTCACACCATGTCCACTGAAAAAACTATGTAACATTATAAATGTCTTTCCTGTCATTTTTAAAATCAATTTAATGCATCTTTGCTGAATTTATTTCTTTAAAAAATCTTACTGCACTCAGACTTTTAATAAGTATATGAATCTGAATAAGTATATGAATGAGAGAGGCTGTAATGTCCATTTAAAGTATATTCAACATCTTTTGTTGTTCACAGGCAAGGCTGATTCTAAGGTAAATATAGAGGTTGAGCAACAAAAGTCCAAGGAAAATGAAAAACCAAAATACTATCTCGAGGTGAATGGAGGTTCTTGGACCACCACAATGCCCTCTGGCTTCAGAGTCGCCTCTGTGGCCGGGAAGGAAGTTGAAGTGCAGCCGATACTGGCCTATCATGCTACAGACCCCTTCAGTGGGACAGTAAGTGCCTCGTCATTCAAAACCAACATCTCCTTTTGTGTCAATATATGACTGTTGTAATACAAATTATACATGTATAGGCTGTGGTCACAAGAGAGGACAAAGTGCTGTCTGTGCTGAAGAAAGATGGCACACTGTGTTAGTGGATCACGCTGATGGAACCTTCTACCAGCAGGGGGAGCTACAACAACATCTGAGCTCAGGTGCAAGACTGTTTGTAACATAATAAACAGTTCCTACAGTGTTGACAGTAAGTGATTAAATCTGATTTCAGGAAAGAAACTGGTTAGGGTGGAAAAAGCTGAATTTGCAATGGTGATAATGGACTATGAGGGAAGAACGTGCGATGTTATTTGTGGGGATGGCACTTCCATCAGTGCAACTGCTCATGGATTATATAAAGTAAGAGGGTGGATGGAAGAATATGTGAGAGATATATGAGTCAACAACATCATATGTAAATGCTCTCTTCTCTCTGTCACTTTATTGTAGATTTATCCTCATGGTGGAGGTGTCCTCCATATTGATAAGAATGGTGGGGCAGTGTACACATCTTACCAGTCTCAACAGAGATCAGAGAAGGAGCCACTAGGCCAATATGTGATGAACCACAGAGAAGATGTCCTATGTCATGTGATGGACCCCGAGGGGAACCACTTTCAAGTACTTTCCATGAAATGTCTATTGTGAATAAATATGTATTTTTCTAGTTATGGTCAGCTCTAAAATATTTGAGTGTAACTGTTTTTGTAAGGACAAAATTTAATTTAATTTAATTGGGGTTTTTAATATTTGAGAGGGTGTAAACAACAATTCAAGTATTAATGTAATGGTTTTAGTTTTAGTTAACAATAACAACACTGAATGACAACAAACTCTTGTATCCAAGTCATCCTGAATAAAAACCCAGAACATATTGTGGGCAGGTTAATGCAGATGGTCAGATCACTGTCACGGCTAATGGATCAGAAAATAATGAGCCAGAGCCAGAAGCAGAACTTCAACAGAACACTGGCTTTAAAACACACCCACCAAGGTAAGTCCCTCAAGAAAACACAACCAAAGTCACTTAAAGACAAGTAGATTTTCTAAGAGATTATTAACTGGAAAGACTAGAAAGACTATTAACTTGAACAGACTAGACATGAAACTAGCACAGCTATGTAGAAAATCAGGAACAATTATACAGTTTGAGGTCATTATAGAAAAATATCGACTGGCGAATTGAAATATTACAGAAGCCATTAATATATTTAGTTATTTTGATCTGCTAATGTTGACTTTTTTTATTTAATGTAATGCTAATATTGCCTCTCACACACCTGTTGTGCAGTCATTGTCTTTTCTCTCTGTGTCTATATTCAGTACTGTACAAATATATTTAAAGCAGTAAGATTTGTTCTGGAAAAAATGAATACTTTTATTAAGCAAGGATTAATCATTGTCAGAAGTGACAGTAAAGACATTTATAATGTTACAAAATATTATATTTCAAATAGACTCAGTTCTGTTGAACTGTCTACTCATCAAAGAATCCTGAAATGGTAATTTGATCGTTTTTATATAAATATTAGCATACATCTGTTTTCAACATTTCCACCTAATAAGAACTGTTTTCTTGCACGCTTAAATCCAGCATATTTTAATGATTTCTGAGGATCATTGACACTGAAGTCCTGGAGTAATGAGGCTTACTTATATCAGTAGATTATATATTTCATATTAATAGATAACATAACATAACATTCATAATCATATTTCATAATATTGTTTTACTGTATTTTTGATCAAATAAATGCAGTCTTGATGAGTGTAAGGGACTTCTTCAAAAACATTACTATTTAAAAGTTTGGGGTCAGTAAGTTTCTTTAGTGTATTTACTTGGAAAATTGACATTGCATTTTGTTTGCATTACAAGTGACATGTTTAAAACTGAATATTGTGTTGTGTCTTTGAGGTTGTTTGTGGTACATGAGGACTGTTCAGCCTCAGAGCTGCTGAGAGCTCAAGATGTTGAAGATCTCCTACAGAAGGCTTACTGTGACTCTTCTACCACCGTTCTCACTGACCCACTACCAGACTCACAACGTCAGGACACTTTCCATTCATTCTGTGCATTGTTACTGGCCTCTGTCTTTATTTTCAACACCATTCCTTTTGAAATTATATTTAATGCAAGCATAAATGCAGCAAGTACAATATCTCAAGTATTCAAGTTCTCTTGATTGACTTCTCTTCAGAATCATTGAGCATCACTCTGCTAAGGCCCTGTCCAGACATCAACTCTCATTGGCTCTCATCCAAGCAAGGTGATGACATAATTCCCACACACCTCAAATCCAGGAAATGGGAGTCATTCCCTGCATCTGAGGTAATTCATAATCTATAGGTGATCCATTTTAGGTGTAAACTTCCTTTTAGTATTAGCTTTGGACCTGCTGTGGCACAAATAACTTGCTTTATAATGTTAAAAATAAATCCACATTAAAGTGCCCCTATTATGCCATTTTTAGGTTCATATTTTGGTTTTGGATGTCCCCAACAACAGGTTTACATGCATGCAAGATCAAAAAACACTTTCATTGTCTTATAAAATGCATTTATTTTACCTTATTTTTAAATATTTTGTTAACACGACTCGTGGAAGCAGTTCAAAGATCAGTCCTCCGAAACCCCGTCCTTTTCGTGAGCCCACTGCTGTGATTGGTCAGATGGCGCAGTCACTTTGTGATTGGTCCAGAGCCGTAGAGATTGGCTCTGGATTGGTCTACCGCGTGCAGCGCGTGTCGGAAACGAAACGCCCATTGGCATGACGGAATGACAGCCCTGGAGACTTGTCAATACATAGAAAAGATGGTATCGATTGTACATTACCAATTCGAGCCGGGGTCTGATGATGAAACAGTTGAACTGGCTGATCGATAAGAGACTGATTCGCAAGCACGACTGGAGCAGGACGTTTCTCAGTGGTAAGTGTCAAGTGTTAACAAGTTTGTGGTAATTATAAGATGTGCTAAAACAAATTTACTCTCACAGCGTAGTACAGCATCTTCTCGACATGATGTTATCCACACGGAAATGTTACTGTTTGTGGGCGGGCAAGTTGGCGACGTAGAACGTGGGCAGACATTATGCAAATGTGTTACTCCGTGACGTAGAACCGTAACAGAATAAGATTCGAATTCCTGACGACTCTTTAGACGATTGCGATTTTGATAGACAATGACTTTATTTATCATGCACTGTCGGCTTCACAACTTTGCAGATAGTTTATGTTCACATACAGCTACATGACACACTGCATGAAAGGTAATATTCGAAAAGGCATAATAGGGGCACTTTAAATATCCAGTCTTTTTTTTTTCACAAACAGGTTTGGAATGTGGTGGTCTGTTTTAACATGCAGTTTAGTGTGGATTACCTATAATGCCTTGATGGTTTGTTTCCATCTCTGGTGCTTAGAAGAGGACTCCAGGCCCCCCTTTTGGGACCACCCTTGGTTGTAGTCTTGAGTTAAAGGAGAAACCGCCAAAGTCAAGTTCCATCCGCATCCAACCGGTTTTGGAGTGCCCTGGTCTGCTGCTGGTGTGTCAGATGACCCAGCATGCACCTGTCAACGAAGCATTGCGCAGGAAACTGCAAGACAAAGTCAAGGTGCTCTAATTCCTGTAACACATAATAATTAACATGCGATACGATTTTAGGTTAAGTATATTATAAATATATGATAGTTATATTCTTTTATAACTAAAAAGTTTAAAATACATTTTATGTAAATAATCAATAAATATTTTAGCAATATCATTTTGGACAATTGTTTTTTGCATATTTTTTAATATATTAAAAACATACTTGAAAATATATATTTTTGCTCTATGGGTTTAATAAAACAGGTGTATTTGGAGCAGCTGCTACAGAGAGAGAATCAATGGGAGAAGATGCAGTTGAAGGACCCTCGTACGCGAGTAGAAGTCATCAGAATGATCTACTGCAGCTTGTACTGGTCAGACAAGATCTACTGTCATATTCTTTAGATAGTTTAACAAATGATTCATCATTCAGATGTCTAGAGTGATATGTTATATATTGAATAAGCTGGCTTGGCTTAAATACATTTAACTTTACGTTTGTTTTAGTCACTGCCTGATGCTTAGATCCTCCCTTGCTCACATGGAGGCCTCTGTCAGGTGAGAAATGGAACGGAAATATTAATAAAATAGTTCTAATATGTAATTATAATAATGAAATAATATTTAATATTTAAATAAGTTAATGTTTTCTAAGAGTAATACATCAAAATGTAATAAAGGAAACTAGAATTGTTATTTAACCCATTATAGTTATTATGTATAATTTATAGTTATTTAATCCTCTGATGCACAGATTATTTAATTACCAAAGGGGGAAAAAATTATGTTCAAAACTAATAACCATCAAAATACAATAATCTCCATTTTTGTTTAAATTATGATTTTTGAGAGTGTGCACTTCAATATTAGATAGCTCTCAGAAAAAAAGGTACAAAGCTGTCACTGGAGCGGTACTCTAAAAAGGTACTAACATGTACGAAAATGTACCATTTAAGGGTAAATAAGGTACAAAGACCTTTTGTACCTTAGGGTATCGCCCCATTGACAGCTTTGTACCTGTTTTTCTGAGAGTGTAGTAAATAGCAATACAAAAAAAGAATTAAATATGAATTTTAGTGACGGCCCTGTAACTAATACATGTTTAGCTCTGTTAAACTCTGTCATTCACAGTGAAGCTCTTACTGTTTGTCTGTTTTTGTTCCTGTCCCAGCTGATGTGGCGTCTCTCTATACTGAAGCAGTGCGAGCAGCTCAACATCCCCACAAGCTCCAGGAAAAAACAGAAGAGAAAGTTACCAAGAGGTACTGTTCATTATTTTACGTCTTGTCTACAATATGTAAAATGTAGACCAGAATAAGTTATTACATGTAACATGCTTATAACACATAATAGTGGGTACATTTTCTCAGCCAGTGGACTGGTATTTATAGATAAAAAACAGACCACAAATTGTTACAGAATGTGTGAAAGTGTATGGTGACTAATTGCTCTTACACGGTTTGCTTTCAACTTCTGCTTTTACAGTGTCAATAAAAAGAAGCAAAAGTCACTGTGGGAAAACAGATTAACCAGCACAGGTAAACAGTTATTCTGATTGAACGGTTTCGTTTTCAGCAAGTCAAAGAGGGCGATACATAGATGTTTTGCTTATCCAACCTTCCGGCAAGAACTCCAGGAGCAGAGAAGACACAGAAATGCACTCAGACACCATATCGTTACTCCATACTTTCACCCTGAGCTGAAGGAAATGTCACTCTTTACAAATGAGGCTAGTACAACCATCTGAATATTTCTCTAAGGGCTTAATAGCAATCAGTTTTTCTTTTTTTGTTCTTTATTTAGAGCAGGGATTCCCAAACATTTTTGTCAGTCAACCCCTTTGAAAAAAATTTATAATTATATATATATATACAGTGGGGAAAAAAAGTATTTAGTCAGCCACCAAATTGTGCAAGTTCTCCCACTTAAAAAAATGAGAGAGCCTGTAATTTTCATCATAGGTATACCTCAACTTTGAGAGACAAAATGAGGGAAAAAAATCCAGAAAATCACATTGTAGGATTTTTAAAGATTTTATTTGCAAATTATGGTAGAAAAAAAGTATTTGGTCAATAACACAATTTCATCTCAATACTTGTTATATACCCTTTGTTGGCAATGACAGAGGTCAAACGTTTTTCTGTAAGTCTTCACAAGGTTTTCACATATTGTTGCTGGTATTTTGGCCCATTCCTATATGCAGATCTCCTCTAGAGCAGTAATTTTTTTGGGGCTGTCGCTGGGCAACACGGATGTTCAACTCCCTCCAAAGATTTTCTATGGGGTTGAGGTCTGGAGACTGGCTAGGCCACTCCAGGACTTGAAATGCTTCTTACGAAGCCACTCCTATCGTTGCCCGGGCGGGGTGGGTTTGGGATCGTTGTCCAGGCGGAAAGTAACCCGCCACGTTTCATCTCAATGGCCCTTGCTGATGGAGAGTTTTCACTCAAAATCCTCACGATTACATTGCGCCCATTCATTCCTTTCTTTACCCGGAGCGGGTGCTCCTGGGTCAGCCTTTGAAAGAAAACAGCCCCAAAAAGCATCTGGTTAATTCCCCGCGACCCAATATGCTTCACAGTTAGTGACTGGGGGGGGGTGTGGTGTTCCTTTGATGCCACCCAGCATTCTTTCTCCTCCAAACACGACAAGTTGAGTTTTTACCTAAAAGTTATATTTTGGTTTCATCTGACCTTATGACATTCTCCCAATCCTCTTCTGGTTCATCCAAATGCTCTCTAGCAAACTTCTGATGTGCCTGGACATGTACTGGCTTAAGCAGTGGGACACGTCTGGCACTGCAGGATTTCCCTGGCGGCGCAGTGTGTTACTGACGGTAGTTTTTGTTACTTTGGTCCCAGCTCTCTGTAGGTCATTCACTAGGTCCACCCGTGTGGTTCTGGGATTTTTGCTCAAAGTTCTTGTGATCATTTTGACCCCACGGTGTGAGACCTTGCGTGGAGCCCCAGATCGAGGTAGATTATCAGTGATCTTGTATGTCTTCCATTTTCTAATAATTTGCTCCCACTAGTTGATTTCTCAACACGAAGCGGCTTTACCATTTGCGATTCAGGTCCTTCCAGCCTGGTGCAGGTCTCCAATTTTTTTTTTTTCTGGTGGTCCTTTGTTTGGGTTGAAAAACAGCTCTTTGTGTTAGGTGGCCATGGTGGAGTTTGGAGGTTGGGTGACAGTTGTGAGGTTTGTGGACAGTGTGTCTTTTACTCGATAAGCGAGTTCAAACAGATGCATTATACAGGTAACGGAGTGGAGGACAGAGAGCCTCTTACGAAGGAAGTTACAGGTCTGTGATAGCCACACATTTGCTTGTTTGTAGGTGGCGGGCAAAATACTTATGTAAATACCGTGGAATTTACCAATTACATTCGTTATAAAAATCCTACAATCCGAGTTTATCTAAGTTGGAGTATGTATTTCCCCTCATTTTGTCTCTCATAGTTTAGGTATACTTATGATGAAAATTACAGGCCTCTTTCTTCTTTTTAAGTGGGAGAACTTGCACAAGTTGGTGGCTGACTAAATACTTGATGGTTGGTGCCGCCACTGATTGGTAATGAAGCCATTCATGCAGGAAAACAAAGTACACGATTGTTTCAGATTTTTAAAGAGAAGTGTTTTATTTTTTAATAGTTTTTTAGTTAAAAAAAAAAAGAATTGAGTAAAATATGGAACAATTTTATGATTTAATTAATTATTAGCTGTTCATCAACTCACAAACCCGCCTGATATGAGCTGTATATAAATGAAAACGGTCATATTGACATCTGTAACATTAAGATACCAGGCGGACACGTTATATCACCATTCTTGCTTTCTGTTAGGATCTAAACCTGAGCTCACTAAACGTGGATCTTCCACCCTCCCCAGAATGCAGCGCGTTCTCGCCACGGACTCCTCATGTAGGCCGAATAGTTCACTGGGAGTTTAGAAGAGATAACATAAAGGATTTAAGTAATATCTTTTAATGAAAAAGGAAGTTCTCCAGAGCACATTGAGGACGGAATTTGGGTAACCTCAGCTCATTCTAACAAAAGGAAGAGTTCAGATGCAAAAGCCTCTAAGTGCGATCTGAAATTTTCTTCTAAAATGAGCTTTTTTATCAGGCTCCTATGTGCAGGTTCAGTAATTTCACTTCAATCGCAATGAATAGGTTCTTTTCATTGCCGTTAATGTGAAATAACTGAACATAAACATAGGTCCCTGAGAAAAAGAGCTAATTTTAGAAGAAAATTTCAGACAGCACAGAGGCCTTTGCATCTGAACTCTTCAAACGATGCATTTAAAAAACTTGTGAAGGTTTGCCGAGCACTGTCCTAATTCAACCGTTTTTCTGGAAAATGCTTGCACTCCAAAAATGTGACGAGAACTGCGTAGCCGTCAAAATGCAATTTTTTTTTGCATCAATTTTTGATAATTACCCTATATGCTGGTTAAAGGCAGGGTATTGCGTTTCAAAAACAGCTTAGCAACGATTCGGGCCAACTAGCAAAACAAACTTGTGGCCAATCAGCAGTAAGGGACGTGTCTACTCATGATATGGAGGAGAGTGCTTTCAGTGCATGGGACGGACATTAGCCGAGCTGAGCGACAGAAAGATAGAGATGGCGGATAAAAAACAAAAGAGGAAAACATCTGCGGAATGATAAGGCAAGAAGTAGGACCCGTGTAAATATCGGATTAGCTTTTCAGCGCTGGAGAGAACTCAAGGAGCGGAGGCCTGCGATCGGACGCCGAGGTTGCTTTGTTTCTTCTCTATAGGTGAGTAACACCGTGTCTACAACAGCTAAAGTCTGCCTACACTGGACGCGATCAAACGACCGTTGAAAAACCATTTGAAATTTGTGTCAGCATGTCATAAATAGAACCCGGCAGCAGTTTTCTGTCGGGGATTTGTTGTGCCGCGCCGCTCACGTCCGTAGACACTGTGTAACATTGGTTTTGCTTTGTTTCACAGAACTAATCATTGCCTGGGTTGTGTACGTATATGTGGGGCGAAGCTATCACAATGGGCAAGACCCTTTTGGGGTAGGGGCGTGTTTGTTTTGGTGATTTCAAATATCAACATTGGCTACCAGAAATCACTTACTCTGCCTTTAAATCGCATACCAATTTTGAATCCACTCAATAAAAAATATAGACAAATATTTCCTCCCAAAAATATGCAACTGCAATTGCTTAATGACAAATGCAACATAAAACTTGTGCGCTCACCAATAGCTATACTTAGGCATTCACAGTATTTTATTACAATAATGGAGGCAGGTCTGCCAAGATTAGAATAATTACGGCATCTAAGTACCCTAGGGAGAATTAATAATGAAAGTGAAAACCTTCACTTTTAAATATTCTTGGGAAAAAAAGTGGACGGAAATGCTTAGTAAGCTACACGTGGTAACGAACGATTCAGGAGATGTCACATGAAAACTGCACTTGCTGTTCTTTGTGAACCAGTTTGTGTGCTTACAAAGATATGCTTATTTTAAAATTGCAATTAGAACCACAAACTGTTTAAATCACTTTTCAATGATGGCTATATTTTTGATCCTTTCAGTGAACAAACTTTGTGTGGTACAACTTCATTTATTTCCGCAGATACACCTGTAAGAGAAAGGCCTGAAAAGCACCAGAAGTTGAAATAAGGAAACCCCCTCACTGCTGTATGACAGCTCGCTTCGGTTCTTGTTTTATGAACACTTCCTCTAAATGAAAGCAGAAGCGACAAAGTGATTCAAGACTCGTACACCAAAGCAAACACACACACAAGGCAGTTGTACAGTGACTGAGAGAGGACAAAGACAGTGAAAATAATCACATGTAGTGAGAGGTTGACTAGTTCCAGGTGGGTGAGGAGAAAGTAAATAGAAGAAACTGGTTCAGCAGGTAAACCGGCATGAAACGACGGTTGTGGACTGCTAACGTGCTGAAGTGATGTGGTAAATATTTAATCAAACCGAAGATTTCCAACCATCTCAAGCTACAAATCGGAGACACGAGAGAGAGTTTGCACTGTGGTAAGTCACTTTGAACGTTGTGTTTCTGTCCTACAAGCCACGAGTGTGATGTCCTTTAATGTCCATAATGCTCGCTTTCATTCTGTAGAAACACCTGTTAGCTGTCAGTACACAGCATGAAAACTACTGTAAGTTAGCAAGTTGTGTGTATAACGGATAAACAGGAAATATTATGCAATGTTTGTAAGAACAGGTGCACAGCAAAACTTTTGAAATGCCAACAATTGTAGAAGCAGGAAATGTTTACATTTACATGAACACTTTCATGATAACATATGAATGGGCATTTTTTCTATAAGAATAACTATTTCCGACAGTGTTTTATATTATATCTAATATAATAGCCCTCTAACTCTAGCACTTTCTCTTCTATTTTAATTCTACTTTATCTATTTATCTTTTTTATTAAAAAAAAAACTAACACTAGCTTTCTAATATTTTTGTATTCTATCTGTTTTCTTTGTGTGGGTTTGTGTGTATAGTGGTGTATATTGTTTAAAAAAAAACTTGCTACGTGTACTGTGTTAGGCTAGCTGAGACTTGTCATTTGCACTTTTATATTGTTGCTCTTTTGTTAGTTTTTGATTGCTTCTATTGTCCTCATTTGTAAGTCATTTTGGATAAAAGCGTCTGCTAAATGACTGAAAGTAAATATATATATAATAACATTGTCTATACAGATACACACTAGATATTAAAAGCAAATATTATATATAAATCTATCTATTATTATTTTTCAGTCTGAGTAAGTTTTCATTTGCACAAAAATTTCACATGCAAAATTCAATAACTGCCTAGTGTAGCGTTGCTGCATTTTATGTAGAACATCTTTTTGAAAGACTCTGAGTTTTCCTGAGACTTCATGAGACCTGGTAATGTCAACGAGTCAAAATAACTGAATGCAACGAATTCATAAATTTTTTTTAAAAAAGGTTTTCAGATGCAAAAGCCTCTAAATGCCATCTGAAATTTTTATCTAAAATGACAATTTTTATCAGGCTCCTATAATTATGTTCAGTTCTTTCACTTTAATGGCAAAGAAAAGAACCTAATCATTGCCATTAAAGTAAACTTAATGATCTAAACCAGAGCCTGATAAAATCTCACTTAGAAAATCTCAGACAGCACTCAGAGCTGTTTGCATCTGAACTCTCCATATATATATATCTATCTTTAGACATATAATTTAATATATAATAGTATATATAATATATATTAATGATCAAAATCACCTAAAAATAAACATGCCATGTTTTTTTTCCAAATTAAAAACTACGTTTTACATATTGATGACTCTCACCATATGGCTTTTTTGAATTTCGTGTGGTGAGAACAGCGCAAATTCAATAACTTCCTCATAAGATAAAACATATTGGTGTTTCACTATAGTGCACTGAGAAAATTATTTACATAACATGCATGATCTCAGAAGACATTTTCTATCAATATCCCTACTAGCTTCTTCATTTATAATAGCTTGTTACCTGACAGTCAAAATAATGGGCAATGGGAAACATACATTAGCTTGAGTCATAAGGTGCTATATTTCCCTCTAGAGGTCGGGGCAAGCAGGTCCTGTGTTTCTTTAGTGTTTAGGGAAGTAATCTAAAAATAACTAATGTCAGTCCTTCTTCTAGACCTGAAAGGTAAGAGAGCTTATTGTAAAAGTATTTACCATTTTATGACTCGTACCAAAAGAAAAATGACTCTGGGGTGAAATGCAAGAATGATGTCCTGTTACAAGCAGGATCTTTACACAAGTGACACAACTGCATTAAAACACGACGCATTTGACCTGCTAAAGCCCTGCCCCCGCCTGTCCTCCTGTACAGAAAGGAGAAACGGTCATTACATAATGACCCGTTTTAAGGTAAGGGTGTGCACCACACACGTGTTGATACTTGTCTGCTGACTGACGTCAACCACCGCACTCCACACTCAGTCTAGAACAGGTCTCGAATTCAAGTTCATTTTGTCTTGGTTCATAGTTCTGTGCTGAACACAGATCTCTATGCATTTACCTGTAGTTTAAAAGCTCAGTGTCAGTCAGCAATAATTTTGTGAGACCTAAATCGTTCCAGTAGCGTTTTTATGAAGTCTGTAACGTACCTAGATGTACTCGTAACGCAATTTCATTCAGCGTAACGTTGTGCGCACTCTGCGCATGCTCTGAGAGACTGAGGTAATGCGCAACGTGAATTTAATTCTTCAAATATTCTATTAAACATTTATACATGGACAAACAGATTTGATGTCCTACAAAAAATTTGATTTGTGCATTCTCTCGCAAAACTTGTCTCATGAGGTGGGAGGAAAAACTGATTTGACGAGTGAATAACTTTATTTCTTCTATGAAGAATATTTTGCAGAATTCCCAGACTGCCATACAATAAAAAGTGATTGACTATAAAATACAGATGATTACAACTATCCAAAACATCACCGTAAAAGCAGTCCAAATTACTTGTGCGCGGTTTACACAAAAATGTAAAGTCATAATTACCATGAAATTTTGGGTGAACAATTCCTTTAACTGATAAAAGTTCAAACTAAACCTGAAAAAGCATTGCCATAACTTAAGGTGAACATGTTATTCCAGTAAATGTCTTTTTAGGGTCTGAGTGTATTTTTGTTGTATGAGACATGCAAGAACATCTGTTTGCTAAGCCTTCTTTAAAAAAAAAAGAATTGCACTCCTCTGAGCTGTTTTGAGTCAAAATGATCTTTCACAAGAGATTTGAATGAATACTTTGGGCTAGAAGCCTGAGGTCAGATCTTGTCATCAAAATCTCCCTCACTGATGCAGCACAATCTGAATTTTATTGTGATAAGAGACAAACAACTGAACAAAAAGGAATAAAGTATAGAGATAAATGTTGAGGAGCTATTTAAAACCGCTACTGTCCCACCACATTCATCACATGATGAATGGCCTTTAATTTGGAATAATGAGAGAGAGAGAGAATGAGTGGGTGAATGAATGGATGTTAAAGGGGTCATATGATGCGATTTCAAGTTTTCCTTTCTCTTTGGAGTGTTACAAGCTGATTGTGCATCGAAAGATCCCGAGAGTTGCAAAGACTAGTCTTAAACCCAAAGAGATATTCTTTATCAAGTTAAGACTCTGCCACGCCCCCCTAAAATGGCTCGTTCTAACACACCCCCACATATCTACCTCACTATGTGGAAATATTTTGCATAATGCGGCCCAAATGTGCAGCAAAGAAAGAAGGCGTGTTTCAGTAACCGCAGTTAGTGTTGAGCAGCCATGTCAGGAGACGTTGTGTTTCTAGGCGAAAGCAAAAGCACTTTAATTGGGCCTTCGAAAGTAGATGCATTTAGGAATCTTTAAATTACTTACAACAGAACAGCATGCATTTTATGGACGACCGTTTCGTGAACCTAGGAGAGGAGGTAATTCTTACTTTGCTATGACAATCTGGCGCTTCTGAATCAGCTACTGTTTTGTTATTAGTTTAAGTATTTGCTATTGACTGTTCAAATGCAGAGTTTTGCGCATCATGTGTGTGTGTGTGAGAGAGAGAGAGAGAGAGAGATGGGGTCACATCACAGTGGAGTCAGATCTCTTAACCGTGGCTTGTGTACTGCAAACACATACCAGCTTCGTCACTGTGTCTGTCACGTGACTCTGTTCCCCTTTCGGGCTCTGTCTTTACATTATTTTGAAAGATGAAGCTCACGATAATGGAAAGGGGCGTTACATTCCCGACGAGTGCTTGCGGTGTTCGGCCAATCACAATGCACTGGGTCAGCTGGCCAATCAGAGCAGACTGCGCTTGTCAAAGGAGGGGGCTTTGTTGAAAACAACGTGTTTGAGAGAGGCGGGGCATATAGGACTTACAATTATGTGCAGTATTTGAAAAATAATGTGTTTTTTTTTACATTAAAGCATGTCAACATATTCTGTTACACCAAATACACAAAATAATAATGATCTTTAAAAAAGCATCATATGACCCCTTTAAAGATTGATTGATGTTTGAAGGAGGAGTCAAGGAAGAGGATATTCTCCTTTTCCCAGCAGCTGACACAGCCACTGTCTGTCTATTCATATCTGAGCCATAAAGGACAGAAAACCAGGATTCTCTGATACCTGTCCAAATATTGTTATTTTGCCATTAGAGATTCAACCAAGGTATATCATAATAGAAGCCTATAGACAGCTTTATAGGGGACTGGTGGAAAACTCTATCCAATTTCTGATCTACACTGAAATTAAGGCTCCAAACAGCAGCTGTGCCACTGTCTGCATCTGAAATAACATAAATGAGCTCTTTAAGGCCCAAATCTACATTCGTTTGGAACAACCACCGCATACAAAAGTCATGAAGCGCATCCTCAAAATATTCCCACATAACTGCTGCGATGGAGTCACTGGGGCAACAGGAAGACCTACTGCTGACCTGAGGTCATCCTGTGGGGAATACAGTCAGCTATAAAAAGACCCAGAGTATACTAACGGCCACGTCTTTCACAAAAACATGCCAATAAATGTATGGGAGAGGATGGAGATTCTTGTTTAAGAGACTGGGAATAAACATGAGCTTTACCAGGACAGAACTTGATACAAAGCAAAATGAACTATTTATTAATATTGAACACAGCATTTAATTATATTATGAAATTATTGAAATAAATAATAATACAGTGACAATGTTTCAGGTATTTTTGTGAATGTAGTCAAACATATTAACAATAGTTTATGGTAAATTATTATTATTAATTATATCCAAATCCCTTCAAATGTTTGGGGTTGGGAAATTCCCCCCCCCCCCCCCCCCCCCCCCCCCCCTCTTTATTTTTGAAAGAAGCTCTTATGCTAATCAAAGCGCATTTATTTAATAAACAAAATACATAATTATGTGAAATATTACTATTTAAAATCCTGTTTTCTATTATATATTTTTAAAATATACTTTATTCTTGCAAGCAAGCTGAATTTTCAGTGTTTTAATTCACATATCTTTCAGAAATCATTCTGATTTGGTGCTCCAGAAACCTTTCTTATTTATTTGTTTCAATGTTGAAACGTTGTGCTGCTTAATATTTTTGCGGAAACCATTTATTGTAATTTTCATAATTTCATTTTACGGTTCAAATAAACAGCATTTATTTGAATTGAAATCTTTTGTAACATTATAGATGTCTTAATCATTACTTTTGATCAATTGAATGTGTCCTGGCTGAATACTAACCCAAACATTTGACGGAAAAAATAAAAAAAAAAAAAAAAAAAAAAAAAAAAAAAAAAAAAAAACAAAAAAAAAAAAAAAAAAAAAAAAAACAAAAAAAAAAAAAAAAAAAAAAAAAAAGGGGGTTATTTTAATAACATTGCAATTTTATACATATTTGTATGTTCATATTTTAATTTAAATATTGCAATTATTTTTTACAGTATTAGAGTAACTTATAGTTTTCTGTTTACTGTAAAAGGATTTCACTGGCAATTAACCATTTAACAGTTTTCCTATATTTTTAAGTTCCCCCCCCCCCCCCCCCCCATTAATTACTAACATATTAATGTATCACAGATTTATTACAATTACTGTTTTATGCAGATTGTTTTTCTGCATGTGGCTTTATGGCATTGTATGTAGTATGTTAAAGACAGCTCTGATTTCTGGCTCAGATATGATTGCTAACCCCATGTGATGCTATGTATGTTTGACATACAAAAAACCACCACAATTCTGATACTTCCTGTGGTGGAGTGGCCTTTGAAGGGTGCAAGAGTTGCAGTAGCTATGTAAGCAAAAACAGTTAAAATGTTCACATAATTTCATTTAGTTAAGTTTACTTCTCTACAACTGGTGCATAGGTACTCCTTATGAAGTATGGGTTGAAGCACAAGGTTAATTAGGCTTTTTCATTAAAACGTAAATGCACAAAAATAGAGTTGGTGTTTATTGGCATTGGGAATAATGGAGCAGGTATGAGGTTGCTCATGTCTGTGATCTCTGCACACCTGCAGTAAAGGAAGTGTCAAGAAGACTTACCATTAATGACAAAAAGTCGGCAAGTTAATATTTACTTAAGAACCCAAAAGACTATGACCTTGGTCTTTGGGAAAAAAACATGGAATATTTATCACATTGAAGGAACTTTAACTTAAGTCAAGGTTCTCTCCGATACATTATTAGTTACATCGCAAATAATTTCTTTCTGATTGTGACTGAGATAAAAGATATTGAAGAAACTTGTGAAACTTAAGTGTGTGCATGTTTTTTGTAGGTGACACAATGACATCCTCCAGGAAAACCTGGGCGTTCTCCTCTGTGCGTTCAAAGAGTAAGTAGTTTATGAATTTAAATTAATTGTAAAACAAAACAATATTTAAAATGTTTTCTTAATAATATATATATATATATATATATTATATATATATATATCTATTAATATATATGAATATATATATATATATGATTAAAGCAGTAAGGTTGTTTCAATCTCAACATATTCGCATTCTGGAAAGATTCCTTTTCATTTGCCTCTATGACTACTAGCTGGACCATCACTGGATGAAGGGGAAAATTATTTCAGAAGAAGATTATTTTCTTCATTTAGAAGTGATCGACGTGAACGTGAGTCACTCAGTTTACACACCTAGCCATCCAAATTTGCTCTGCTTTGTAAATAACCTGCAAGAGAAGCCTACAGATTAATTAACACTTCTAAATCCGTGTATCATTCGATCGTTCGTTTTTTGATTTAATATTGAAAGTAGAAAAACGAAAAACGAGAATTCCGCTTAAATTTTCGTTTTTCGTTCAGGGGTAAAAAAATGAATAAACCGCTTGAATATTCGATTTCTACACGTGGGCGGGAATTAAACACCCTTTCTGCTGATTGGTCAGCCGAAGATCAAACCGTGCCGTCATCAGTTCTTCTGCAGTACCACGCAGCAGAATAATAGTCCTCTGCTGCTGCAGTTGTACTGATTAATAACCCATTTATTGCAACTACATTTCATCTTTTTTCATCAAACAGGCTAATGAATAGCTCGACACAGCTCATACCGGGGCAGAGTCTAGACAGGGTTTTCTTCTGTGTAGGCATAAATTATATTCTTTGCATCAGCTGTGCATGGCAGGGTATGATATGACAGCTTTCTTAGCCTACCCTGCTCACCCAGTATGTATGTTTGTTTAATTAATTAATTTGCTTCAAAATAAATATTTTAAACACTAAGACAAAAAGGAAGGAATAATAAATTGGCTTGGGTATATATAGGCCTATAATGTTCACGCAAGAACTGTCATTTTGACTGACAACCGGAGAACAACAGATATTAAATAGCCTACTTTTAGAGTTATGTAATGTTGTCTTGTGTTTTATTAAAATTGATTAAAATTGATATCTCAAAATGATATGCACTTGTGCGCGACGTGAGCTGCTGCGCACTCGCACTGCAACAAGATTTTCATAAATATAACTTGCCATTTCGTTTTTTTCTCACCAAACCCTCAGTATACCTTCAGAATGCTTGGAATATACGCCACGAGATTATTTTACGACAGATATGCATCCGCTTAAAAACAACAAACAAAACCTAACACCATTCTCTGCCATTTAATTGGCAAATGCTTGATTTTGCTAAATGCTAAATTTTGTGTTATTAAGTAATAAGCCTTTAGAACAACATTAAGGTGAGTAGTCACTCTAGTTCACACAGTTCCAATAAATTGCGATGGGTTAAATAAACTCAATAAGCAGTCAGACGCGACTACAGTCAAGCGCAGACCTGTATTGAAGTGCACAGGAAATAAGCAGAAGTCATATTTTAAAGCAGTTTAAATTAATATTGAGTACTGATTGATGTTCACTTGGATTTTTTCCCCATCGAGGGGGAATAACTTAATGCTCTGTCATTTATAGTCGTATGGTAAAATGTATATTTTTATTTGTGTAACGTTACGTTCAAAATAACTACAAAATGCCTTTGAAAAATAAAGAGAACAACAGAATGCGCTGCTTTAGCGCGTCTCGGTCTCCTTGAGCATCTTTCTGGCGCATGCCACAAGCATGAACCACAGGGAATATTCATCTTTTAAAAGGCTTCATTTAGATGATTTGACGTTAAATGCATCATATAAGTCACTTTGGAATAAATCACAGTAGGCCTAAGTTTCATGATAAAAAAAGCGACTTTACAGTCTGGAAATACTTTAGGCTATAGCAAATTATTTTGCGGAACCCCTATCACTTTAAGAACCGCTGGTCTACACAGAAGAAAGCCCTCTACCCCTGTACGAGTTGTGTCGAGCTATTCATTAGTCTGTTTGATGAGAAAAATATGAAATGTAGTTGCAATAAAATGGGTAATTGATCCATACAACTGCAGCAGCGGAGGACTATTATTCTGCTGCGTGGTACTGCGGAAGAACTGATGACGGCACGGTATGATCTTATGCTCACCAATCAGCAGAAAGGTGCTTTTAATTCCCGCCCACGTGTAGAAATCAAATATTCAAGCCGTTTATATAATATTCTACCCCTGAGCGAAAAAAGAAAATTTAAGCTGAATTCTCTTTTTTCAATTTTTGGAAAAAAACCCCTGAAAAAACGAAAAAGGAGCCGTTTTTTTAATTTTTCTACTTTCAATATTAAATCAAAAAATGAATGATCGAATGATACACGGATTCTTCTAGGTAGGCTACTAGAACAATGTTCAGTTGTCTCTGTCTTGGCCTACAGAAAGATCTCAAGGACAAGAAGATGACATAGATAAGAGAAGAGCTTTCTCAGATGGAGAAATTGAGACCAACAAAGGTAAGACTTTTTTTGAGTCTACTTAAGTGAAATGGACAGTTTTCAACCAACGCATTTTTTTTTTATCATTTAGGGTAATAAAGGGGTCTGTCTACTTTTGATATGTGCAATAAATGCTGTTTTCAGTACTGATGTTTAATAAGGCTTATGCATTAGCAGGTCTGTGAACCTGTTTATTCAAAAGTAAAGCTCTTGTGGTCAATATATAGTAAATAAAAAGAGTCTATAAATACTGAGGTGAAGGAAAAGCATGTCTCTGAGAATGTTCTTGTGGATTTCTACCAAAGTGAATCAACTTATGAAGCCAGCAGACGTGTTATTATTGGCATGTGTTATTAAGTTTGCAACCGTTATTTAACCAGGCAAAAGTCTCTGATTAAAATCTCTTTTACAAGAGTCCCCTGGTCAAGAAGGCATCCAAAAACACAGAAACGCGGACCTGCGATGCAAAGTACACAGTGTCGTATGAATTGTGTCATTATGTGTCACACCAGTGTCATCTAAAAGTACCTGCCGTTCAAATAAATTCTGGACTAACTGCAATGAAGAGCCGAGAAATGAAGGAACTCCCACTGAAGACAAGTCATTTAGTCGTTTAACACTAACAGTTCACATCGTTTGAACATAAGTAGGAAGCGTCTTCCGATTCCGATCTGCCTTTCACTTCTTTTCACCGATTCGATTCGTTCGGACAGTTCATTTCAATAAATCAGTTAAAACGCACTGTTTTCGCTGATTTCCTTTTGCAGTAAAACGGGATATGTTTATATAATGCTATTTATTACTATATTTTCGATTATGTTTCATAAATTATGCTGCTTGATTCTCTCTGACAGTCAAATGATTCACGAACTGTTTGCGACTCGGTTCGAATGAACAGCCGTTTTAAAAGAATCATTGATTCGCGAATCGGACGTCTGCAGCGCGCGCACATTCTAGTTAATACAGTGATCTTGCGCGTCAATGGGAAAGACTGCCGTGAGATCACGACCTAAATATCACTTTAATTGACAAACTTTACGCAAAGAGATTCGAACATGAACGGAGTTACTCTCTCTAATGTCAAAAAAAGAGGAACGAAGGCAAACTCACGTAAACACCGGAGTAAGTTCAACCACTGCGTTTAAAGTGATTCTGTGTAGTATAAATAAAAAAATAATATTTAAAATTTGTTTATATTAAATATTTTTCTATAAAGTCCAGAACGTTATGTTTTGTTAGTTAGACTGTTAGATGCTGTTGAACTTGTTGAATAGCTGCTGTCACAATATTGTATTAGGGATGTATTGGTTTTTTACAGTTAACTGTCTGGCATATGGTAAGCTATTTAAATGGCAAAGCAGGTTCAGCAAGAGTCTTTGTGGTTTCTGGCAAGGAACTCTTGAAAACATAACCATGTGGGAAAGAATAAATTACATTTGTTGTAATCACAATTTACATTTCAGCTGTCAAAACTAACCTCTTTGGCTAATGAAGTGAATATCCAAACATGAGTTAGTGATCAAGGCATTTCTGAGCTTTCTTGAGCAATTCTCAGTGGTTGCAGTTGATTAATTGTACTGTTTTGTGCATTTTATTGCTCAGGTGTCTTTCTTCCAGGTGAAGATCAACCAGACATGGGAGCCATGAAGAGGTTCAGTACCTTATTTTCGTCTTTCCGGGGAAAAATCAGCAAAGACAGTGAGAAACGTTATTTAAGTATTGACTTATCATTTTTACAAACATATCTAGCTACTTCAGCTATACTTAAAAATTCAGCTGCATCATACACTGTGCATGTTTGTATGTTTTAAGTAACAAAAAGCATCTCTGATGAATGCACAAGAAAACTCGACTATGTAAAACATTGTTCACTTTTGCTGTGGCCATGGGCTATATATTGCATATAAAAGTAGTTAACCTTATCAAAACATTTCAGCATGACTCATTCTCTGGTCTCATAGCTTAAGTAGGGCAAAATGCCTAAAATAATTAGTCTTTCAAACTGAGGTTTTGACGGTGTGCTCAAATATTCCAATTCAAGATATTTAGAACGATTTGCTTGTAATATGTTGTTCATTTATGAAGTCACAAGGAGGTTCACAAAGGCAGTCAAAGCACACAATTTGCATCTGTTCTTTAGTGCACTTCTGGTCTTTTCAGTTACAAGCAACAGTTATTGTTCTGTCCTTTAGAGAAAGCCACATTGAGGGTTTCCATGGTGAGGCAAGTCAAGCTAGAACAAGACTTTGTGACTTAGTGGACTCCTATGGTATTCCTGTCGGCTTTGTTTGCTCTGTGTTGGGGGAGGCTGCCAAAAAGCAGGCTCAAAAGGAAATGTTAAGGAAATTCACAGAAGTGCTCCGTCTTTCCCATTTCGAATTTGTTTGTACTTGTTCGTGGTTCAGCATTCCCCGTTTGATCAGCATCTCAAGTGCTTTTCCTAAAAAGCAACATTTTTAGATTGTTTAGAAATCAAACATTTATAAACAGTTGGTTTGGTAGTCTATCCATGAAATGACATGAAAACAGTCTCAGTTTGGTTCCGGAGAATTTGTGTCGATTTGTTTTTAAAAAGAGGTAAACATCACGGAAGCTAACGTGTGTGTGTGTGTGTGTGTGTGTGTGTTTTTGTAGGAACTGGTAATGAACCAGATCTACCTGCTAGCACAGAGCTTTCCCCTGTAGAAGAAAAGGCAAAGGAGCAGCGATACGCAAGCGGGCAGTTTTTCTTCGAATATCTGGTCGTGGTTCGACCTAAGAAGACTAAAGATGGGATATATGAGCCACAGATCATCTATCAGTTCCCTAAGGTGACGCAGACAAACCGTGCGCTCTGCATGCAGGCACATGTAGCATTCAGAAAATATTTAGTACTTTTGTAGCACTGTGGCATTATTTCCATTCAATAACAATTCAATACATTTTTTAATGTTTGCATTACATTTATTGAATTAGTAAAGGCTTAAATCAAAAGTGACATACACATGAGGAATGTTACAGTTTTCTACATCACAATTCACATTATTATGGCTTCATTAAAAGTGCTATTGTGTCTTCAGTTGTTTCTTTAAGATTGTGTTTCAAGAAGTTTGGAGTGAAATTTGGGTGTTTGGAGTCACTTCCCCAGAACTTTTCATTAGACCAATCTTTTTTATTACATAAATCTTTCAAAAGGAAAGATGAGAGTCTACATTTTTATATGACTTAACTGATGGGTTAATTAATCTATCAATATTTTTTTATTACTTATATGTAATATTTTATTATTTTAATATATGCCTAGTTTCTTTGAAGTGAATACGACCATTATAGTGGAACCCTGTAGTGTAACACTCAGTACAATATAAGCAGATGTTGACTTAAGTTAAATGGATTATGGGATTTTAATATCAGAAAAAACCATATTTTTATTTGGTTAATTGCATCATACATTATATCACTTATCACTACATTGTAGAAATCCTAAATGTATTATTTATTTATATGTACATGCATATTATATATATGTACTGTATATATTACAGTATTTTTTTCAATTTTTTACTTAAATGACAAGATCAAGGAAATGTGTGAAAAATAAAAAGTTACTATAGCTCATTCGTTGTCATTCTGATATGATTGAGATCTATATGAATGAAAAAGACAATTTGCATTTTCTGTCCCTGATGCTTATTAATGTTGTCTTGTTCTCCATTTTCTCTGTCTGTTGAGTACAGAAGGATGGAATGGTGCGATTTCAGAAGGAAGAGGAAGAGAAGACGTTAAAGGCGCTCACACTCTTTTGCTTTCCAGAGGGTGTAAACTGGGCGCCCTTAACAGAATATCCCAGGTACTGTCACCACACGCATCGTTTCTCCCAGCATGCCGTGTGGAGGCAGAAACTGTATGTTTCATTGTCTCTCTTTTTCTCTATTTCACAGTGAAACATTCTCTTTCGTGCTTACAGATGTTGATGGAACGAGAAAGAATGGATACTGTAGGAGGCTACTGGTAAATGTTGACTGGTCTCATTAGTGATACTTCCTGTTATTTATGTCTATACTCATACTACAACTAACAAATCCTTTACCCAAGGTGTTAAACTGACATAACAACCCACTAACAAAAATACTAGCAGCATAGCAACAGGATAAGCACCACTTTTTTTTCTAAAGCTTCTCTTGTCGTTGCTCTTTTTTTAATTAGCCTGATGGGAAGGGTGCTCGTCTGCCTGAAGCCTACTGTATCATCAGTAATTTAGCCTGTTTTGGACTCTTTTCCCAGGTAAACATCATAATTTACTGCACGGTCATCTGTAACGACCTTACATTGTGCTTTATTGTTTTGATCTGTATTTGAGAGATTTGCCTTTTGTGTTTCTTGACTTTGAGTTCATTGGCTTTGATAATCTAAAGTAATTTACTAGTCTGAAATGGCTTGTGTAATGTGTGATCTCTCAGTCTGTTTACTGTCTGAACTTAGTGCTACAGTTACTGGAGTATGTTTTGTTTGTTTGAGCTGAACTTTGTTCAGGTACTTTTTTAGGTGAATGCTCTCTCATGACTGGAAATTAGTTTGTTTGTTCAGGACAAACATCAAAGGCTAATGTGATATGACTAAAGCTAATGTGATCTTAAAGAAATGGACAGATTCAAAATGTGGGTGTTTGCAAAGTTGTTGACTCTCATACTTCAATAATATATAGTGTTGTGTGTTCATAGCTCTCCCAAATAGATTGCACATAAACTACCGTTCAAAGATTTGGGGTGCTCACCAAGGCTGCATTAATTTGATCCAAAATAAAGTAAAAATACAGTAATATTGGTAAATAATATTACAATTTATAACAGCGGGTTTCTATTTTCATGTATTTTAAAATGTAATTTAATCCTGTGATGCAGTAGTCATTACTCCAGTCTTCAGTGTCACATAATCATTACGAAATCATTATAATATGCTGATTTGCTGCTCATGAAACAGTTCCTATTATTATCAATATTGAAAACAGTTATGCTGCTTAATAGTTTTGTGAAATAGAAATCTTTTGTAACATGATTTATAACTCTTTATTGTCACTTTTGATCAATTTAATGCATCTCTGCAGACTAAAAGTATTGATTAAAAAAAAAAAAACGTACTGACCAAACTTTTGAACGGTACTTTATATTGAAAACTGATTTTTCGTCTTTTTTTTTTAATTCTGTCTGTTTCCTGCATTGTTCAATTTGTCTGCTTGCTGTTTTAGATCTTTGATGAGGTGGAACAGCGCAGAAAATTCTCCATGGCGATGATTTATCCATTTATGCAGAGCCTGAGGGAGTCTGCGTTTCCTGCTCCTGGACACACTGTTAATATCAAAAGTTTTATTCCAGAAAGAGGCACTGAGGTAAGAACTAGTGATAAAACTATTCATTTTTTTGAATCTTGAGGGCTGTCTGAGTGGCTGGTCAGTATATAGGATGTGTCTTCCCCTTTATTTTTTTATTCTAATAAATAACAAAAAAAAAAATGGAAATGCCATCTGCCTGAGACTAGGGTTAGAAGCACTCCAAATTGTACATCTCACACTATTAGTCCTGACATCGTTCTCTGAACAATGACTTACATAACAATTGTGGTTCTCGTAATGACATACGAATGCAGTGTTGCTCAAGACAGCAGCTGCTACACTTTCCATTTCCACTGTATTTGCTGCAGTTGAGTCAACACCAAAAACCAAAAAACTGGTGTTAGTCTGTCATTTTCTATTAAACACAAAGAAGAGGATATTAAATGAGAGTGTGAAATCGTGGAAGAGAATAAAAGCTGGTTTTACATGTATTTTCCCCAGTAATTTTAAACCAGAGAGTCAATTACAATACATTAAAGGAGGTGTAAAGTAATACGTCTCTAATTCCAAACAAGCGGACAGGCAGGCAGAGACACGCTATCCACAAACACACACCTCCTCAGCTCTGGCTAAACAGCAGGAAATTGAAGTGAGTGAAGTAATAGCTCAGGGGAAAGGGTCAGAGATGAGCTGTTTCATGCAGGTATGTCCTCATGCTTTGTACCAACTTGACTGAGCTCTGCTTGAAATTCTCCTTCAGCACATTTTCTATGTAACATTCCAACATATCTCACATTATTATAAAAACCATAATTCTGCGATTAGTTTGACCTCATCAGTGATTTTATTTGTAATTTAATCTATCTATCTATCTATCGTTCTATCTATCTGTCTGTCTGTCTATCTCTATAATTGATGGTACTCAATTTAAAGTTGTGAGTTAGCAACAAATTACTAAAGAAAAAATACTTAATACTTAATAATTTATCAGAACTGACTATATGGCTATATACGTAACTAAATGACAAAAAGAGGATTACAATTAGGCTGAAAACATCAAACATGAACACTAAATACAATTAATAAAACTAAAAAACAAACCAATTTATATTACTGTATGGAAAATATAGGGACTAAAACATTATCAATGATTCAAATGAGAGACAAATTTCCTCCCTGATGACAAATAAGTGATCTATCTCTCATTGCTTCTAGCTAGTTATCCCCCAACAGTTTTTTTAATAAAATATCTACTGTACCTATAATAAAGCATCTGTGTATCTCTCTGTAGATCATCAGTTTGACTCGTCCAACAGACTCCTGGCTGGAGCATGTAGATTTCCGCACATTGTTCAAATGCCTGTCAGATGAGGAGGTGCTCCAGGTGTTTGCTGCTACTGTACTAGAGCGGAGGATCATCTTCATCGCTGACGAGCTTGGGTGCCCAAACACACATACACAAGTGTTAGGTTTTGCTTTGATTTATATGTTTATGTATAACCCATATTGATCAAACCCATGCTATCTCTGCAGGACGTTGTCTCAGGTGATCCACGCAGTGGCTGTTCTCCTGTATCCATTCATCTGGCAGCACACGCTCATTTCCATCGTTCCCGAGATCCTAATCGATGTCGTCATGGCACCCACACCATACCTGCTGGGTGTTCAGAAAAGTCTCGCAGATCAGGCCACTGACCAGACCGAGGTGAGTGACCAGACTCGTGACACGGTTTAAATATCGCAAGCAATTTACATTTCAAACGCTACAAGCTGACATCTAAATTCATCTACTCACCCAGCTGCTTGTTGTCGACTTGTCAGAAGGCAGGAAGGAGACATTTATCAAGTGTGTAAGTTCACGTTTACATCAAAGAGAGCATCTTTTCATTTGTTGCCTTGAAAAGTGACTGATGGATATAGTGTGGGTGACTGTGGTTGAAATGTTTCTCCAAACAGATGGGAGATGAGGACACAATATTACCTCACAAACTCAAAGATGAAATCAAACAGGCCCTCAGTGCCAAGAACGAGAAATCAAGTAAGCAGCATTTTTACTCCATATTTAGAGGAGTTTGTTTTTTATTTATTATTTTCTTTTTTATTATCAATTTTCTCATAAGTAGTGTTAAGCATTTTAACAAACCCGTAATAAGGCCCAGGTATACTTCATTTTCCAACTTAAATTCTGTTTCACGCACAGTTGACTGTCAGTGTGGAAGGATGCGTTCAGCACATGCACACTATCTAGTAGACCGTTCGTTTTAAGCACTCAGTCACTCGGACATGCAATGGAAAGACTGGGTCATTTTACTGACTTCATCTTTGAATCTCCTTGAGCCAAATGAATTCAGGTTTTGAACTCATTTGAGCAGTGTTATATTTTCAATAGCCAAATTCTCCAAACATGTCCACATACACAATCTTTGACCATATTTTGTATTAGGAAATCATTGTAAAGGAGCCAAATATAGATTATAAAAAATGTATGATTATTTTTTTCCCCCAGTCTTTTGTTCATTTGTCATGTGACACACGCAACGAACGAATCATCATTGCGTGAATGATGTACTTAAATGCTGGCACATAACTTTATTCTATATTGTTGGTGCTACAGGCATAAATGATCAATTATTCGCAAATACAGTACAGTCTAAAGACTGTTGCCATATTTCGCTAGAAAACCCAGCACCTGATTCTAACAATAGCTAAATAATAAGCTACTTGGCACTAGCCACAGCAAATAAGCCTAAATTAACCAAAATACGCTGCTGTGTTTTTGTAAATAAGATCAAAAACGCAATCCACAACTGGTAATATTGACAAGAAATACTATGAAAAGTAAGCCCAAAAAACGTACGTATTCTAAGCAGACATGGTAACACTGCATGCGCTGCGTTACGACCGTAAACAAGACGCAGCGCCTCTGTCAATTTTAGAAGTTTCCAGACATATAATGTGTCTTTAATCGCTAATATTACTTGCGTTAAATACGTTTTAAACAGTTTTCGTTAATGTTTCATGTTCACAACCGCAAGACGCTGTGAAGTTGCTATGTAAATAATCACAATCGCACCCTAGAAACAGCATATAATTCTCTCAAAACAATAGCATAAATGTAAAAATCTAGTTTATTCATACTTTCACGTACACAATTATTTTGACCAAGTATTTAAAACTAATAACCTATATTTATATAATTTATCATCACTTCAGGTCTGGAGGAGTTGAACCGGGTGGTCCCAGAAGCTTTCCTGCCGTTCTTTATCAAGACTGTCGGCCACTTCTCTAAGTACATCGTGCGGAAGGGCAAAGACCAGCGGGGCGAGTTCCAGCGAACAAATTTCTGTAAAGCAATAGAATCCAAGAGCACACGACGGTTTGTGAAGACATTTGTACAGACGCAGATGTTCGACCTCTTCATTCAGGAAATGGAACAGAGACCCGCCTCTCAGGACGGCACAGGTGAGACGCTTTGACCTAACTTAAAATTGTATATTTTTTAAATTTTTTCCACATGAATCTCTAATTAATGTAGAAAATGTATCGTTTATATAATATATATTAAATATTTTTTAATGGTCATCTTTGTACTGAGTACTATGGACGAAGGCAAGCATCACCAATACTGATGTCTGTTCAAATGTTTTTCTTTTTTGTTTAATTTAAGTGAACTTAAAATCTTCACATAAACCTATTATAATAAATGTCACATTTTGAGGTATCTTTAATAGTGTCATCTTAATGACTGGTACTTTGATTTACTTTTGCTTAGGAAGAGGATGCTACCGATGTAAAAATGATCTTGAATAGTAATAAAACGTATAGTTAATATTTTCTCCCAATTTTCCAGGGCTCTTTGACAAAAAGATTGCTGAATACCAGAAAAGGATGAGGGAGAAAGCCAAGAAAAACTAGTGGAAGCACTCACCAAAGTAGCTGGTTGTAAATCTTGTGTGAAATAAATCAGTCAGTCAGTAGTAAATAATTTTAAGGAATGTAGATAGAATTAAATGTCAGATTATGTTTTATTTATGTTGTCATGTGTTAGTTGTCAGACTTTTACTGCTGTTTGTCATTTGTGTCGGGGTTTTGTTGGGTGTTGTGGGTAACTGTATTGTGATAAGCTGCTGTATTTAATGCATGAAAGACTTGTTTGAGCTAGAAACGTTTTGACCAGAACAATGTCTGAGCCAGTGGAAACGTGCTGAATTGAAAAACATAAATTTTTCAATGAAAACAAAACAGCGAATGAAATTAAATTAAATAAAAAAAACACATTTCATCTCCACATTTCACAAATAATTGTAAAAGCACTGAAATATGTCAAAACATTTAACATGTTTCTTCTAAAATTAAAAAGGAAAAACACTTAAAGTGGTGTGATACTTTGGCGATAAAACGTGTGTAAAAATATTTGTACATACATACCTAGACTCTCTCTCAATATTCTCAGAATAATGCATAAAGCTTAGAAGTTACAGGAGCTTCTCTTGAACGTGAAAAGTTTCCTCGGGAACACTCAAATCTGTGAAGTACTGTCTACTGAGTGCCGGCTGCAGTGCTGGATGTCAGACACACGGTGGCAGATTGTCTCTCACATGGCACCAGCCAGCAAAGGTGAACCCTCTCCATGCTGCACATGCTCTCTCTCTTCATAGTGAGGATAGTCGTAAAGATGGTTACTCTGAAGAACAGGCTGAACCCGCAAAGTGATTTTCTGGGGTAGAAAAAAGAGGTTTGGTCAAACGGGTGGCAAACTTAAGCAAATTAGATTTTATGCACATACTAAAAATATTATTACACATCATACGATAAGTTATGACATGCAAACTCATGAACCAGTGTAAGTAACAGTAACAGATCATACCTGGAAATCATGTATATACGTGACGAAGAAGCAGATGAAGGAGGATGCCAGAGACCATTCAGCTGCCGCACTGACCTGGTGCGCCACACTCTAAAAAATGCTGGGTTAAATACAACACAGTGCTGGGTAAAATAGGAACAAACCCAGCAATTGTGTTGTTTTGACCCAGCGGTTGGTTATGTTTACCCAACCTCTGGTAGTAACCAACGCGCTGAGTTCAAAACAACCCAATTGCTGGGTTTGTCCCTATTTTACCCAGCACTGGGTTGTATTTAACCCATTTTTAGAGTGGATAAACAACCCTCAAATATTCATAGAGTTTTACTTTACATCTATACACATCCATTATCAATGCATCATCAATTTCCCCAAAATATTAAGCAGCAAAAATTGTTTTTAACATTAATGATAAAAAGATCCATTAATAACTATTCATTATTAATAACTGGGCACCAGATCAGCATATTAGAATGATTTCTGAAGGATCGTGTGACACTGAAGACTGGATTAATGATGCTGAAAATTCAGCTTTGCATCACAGGATTTACATTTTAAAATATATTAAAATAGAACATAGTTATTTCAAATTGTAGGCTAACAATATTTCACAATATTACTGTTTTTTTATCTAATAAACGCAGTCATGGTGAGCATAAGAGACTTCTTTCAAAAACATTTAAAAATCGCAGTGTTTTCATCAGAATTATTTTCCTCAGACCCCTACATAACACTAACCTAATGTAATTTTCCTTCAAATCAAACTTTGCTATATTATATTAAACCAGTGTATTTCCATGAAAGTTGCACTTTCATTATATTAATGTGACTTAATGTGATTTTTTTTCATACATTCACATACCTTCACAAATGCAGTTACACTACAGTATATATACACCAAAAAAAAAATAATAATAATTGGGGATTTACTGTTCCTCAGAGTGACTTCTCTTGAACGCTGCATATTTGGCCAACTATAGTAAGTTATTTGCACACAGATAATTTGCATATATGTCCAGCATGTATGCAGGTACTATGTTTGAAATAATAAAAGAGCCTGTATAGTAACTTCAGATCAAGTGTATCATCTGTCTTACTCTCTCTCTGGGCTGCCAGTGGAATTTATTAGCTACATCCATGCCAGGCAGGTCATCATACATTAATACAGAGGATATGAAAACTGACAGATTCAGTCAAAGAAGCAGAACAGGTATAAGAGTACTGACACAGTTGGTTTATAAGAAATATAGAGAATCATTACAAACTGAGATGATTTTAAAGACTGCATATATATTGAGAAAAAGGATACATGTAATGATGCTAATGAGCGACCACATTCCCACAGCCATACGAGCCCAAAAAATATCCCTGCCACGGAAACGTGGCTGCATGCGATACGACATGCCAGTCTGGACCAGTACATACAACGTCCCAGCACCAAAGGTCAGCCCTGCTCCCAAAAGGTGGATGGATATATCATATCTGTTTTCTGGAAGAATATAAAAAAACATTACACTGAGTTTCAGAGAACTGACACTCAGATCAGAGAATGAAACTGTAGGTGTCACCTGGAAGTTGGCCACAAAGCACATCCCTACAGTGCTGACGATGCCCATCAGGAGGCCTGTAGTTCAGCAGCTGTAAGCCCGACTCAAAGGCTGAAATCAAAGCCTGAACTTGTTTATATCGCACATACATGGTGCCCAACCCTGCAAACATACATACAGGAGAGTAGGGGTGAATCAATCCTCTACATCTTCCCAAAATATCCACAGATTAAAAAAAATAAATACAAGTTGGGCTGCTATTCTTATTTGCATTTATGCGGTGTCAAAAATCATGATTAGATAAACACAAAACCAAATGTGGTCTTTGACCATTTTAAAACGGGTAAAATTCAACAATTTGCTTCAACAGTTTGTAAATTAGAATCTAAAAGGATATTGAAATATCTTTAGCACATCTTGAGGGCGTTTCATTTGGGAATATAATATTTATGGCACTCAGACAGTTATGCTCTAGGCAATTATTTTGATAGAACGAAACAAGATACATCTCTACTCTCAACATTATTTATTCTTCAAACATTCTTATTTAAAAGAAAAAAGTATCAGCTGTATGCAAAGTGACCCTTATTTGAAAATGTGTTAGAATTTACATTTTACTTACGGGTCAACACTAAAATCCCCATATAGGGCCCTTAAAGAAAAGTTTGTTGAGAAACAAAATCTAAAAGGATATTACTTCTTGAGTTACAGCCATGCAAACCTTTGAACTGTCACCATTTGCGTATAATGCAACAAAGATTGCTAAAGTCAGCAGATTTTGCTAACAGACCTGTAAAAACATAATGATGCTGCCATCTCTTGGCTCTAAATCTCAGGTGAAAATTGTCATTTTGATCCCCCTCTACAAAATAGTGGATTGCTCGGTAAATATTCATCAGGGACATTTACTATTTTGGATTTCTTCTTCATTTATGTATTTCTTTCACCAAAAAACAAAAATAGCAGGGGATCTCTGGTTGACCTGACATGCAATGACCCAAAAGTTAAAGGGGTCGAATGATGCTGCTAAAAAGAACATTATTTGGTGTATTTGGTGTAATGAAATGTGTTTATGCGGTTTAAGGTTCAAAAAACACATTATTTTCCACATACTGTACATTATTGTTTCTCCTCTATGCCCCGGCTTTCTGAAATGCGTCGATTTTTTACAAAGCTCATCGGTCTGATAGAGCGAGGTGTGCTGTGATTGGCCAGCAATACAGTGCCTTATGATTGGCCGAATACCTCAAGCGAGTAACGGAAATGTTACGCCCCTTAACATAATGTGATGCCCTGTCCGGCCGGAGCGATGATTCAAAAACATGAAAACCCATTATAAACGAGGCATTCGTTGCATCCAGTGGGGATATAATTATGGATTATAATGACTTATACTGTCTTTTTACGCGTTGCGTTGCTTTGCATCGCGCCGTGTAAACATAAAACTCTGTCTGCATTTGTTATCGGAGAAATGACAAACAACAAACCATACTCTACACTGCCCAAAAATCTCGCTTTAAATATAAAAAATATAAAATAAAAAAAAACTCTTTAAATATAAAAAATTTACTTACAGTCTGTGAGTCAGAACAGTTACATTGAACATTGTAGTCTACTCTACCAGGATCAGGAACAGTCCTCCATAAAATGCACTGCAAACATCTGAATATTTGGGTTGAAATGTTCTGGAACATTGTTGTAAATACAACTTACACTATTTTCTAGTCAGTCAATTTTTGGAAGGCCATATAAAGTAGTTTCGCTTTCACAACGCAACACATAGCGTCACACACGACGGCCTAGAGTGAGCGGAGGCCGGGGGCTAGAGTGAGTGGAGGCCGGGGGCTAGAGTGAGCGGGGCGGCTAGAGTGAGCAGCGGCCTGCTCATAGTGAGGAACGCAACAGAGTGCCTTATTGGACAAGGCCGGTGGCTAGAGTGAGCGGAGGCCGGGGGCTAGAGTGGGCGGAGGCCGGGGGCTAGAGTGAGCAGCGGCCGGGCTAGAGTGAGGACCAACCAGGGACTAGAGTGAGCGGCGGCGGGCTAGAGTGAGCAGAGGCCGGGGGCTAGAGTGAGCGGTGGCAGGCTAGAGTGAGCAGAGGCCGGGGGCTAGAGTGAGCAATGCGGCCTAGATTGAGCAGAGGCCGGGGGCTAGAGTGAGCAGCGGCCGCTAACGTGATGACCAACAGAGGGCTAGAGTGAGCGCGCGGGCAAGTGAGCCATAAGGCCGGGGCTAGAGTGAGCGTGGCAGGCTAAGAGTGAGCACGTCGCTATAGTTAGAACCAGACACAGTGGCCTATAGTGAGCAGAGGCCGGGGGCTAGAGTGAGCGGCGGCCGGCTAGAGTGAGGACCGGACAGAGGGCTAGAGTGAGCAGAGGTGGCGGGCTTGAGAACGGCACGGCCGGCGGATTCGACGAAGGAGCGTCTGGAGGGCTTGCGGCAACCACATGTGACGACCCTGGACTGGACTCCGCTTCGTCCACAGTGAAAGCCGATCCGGCGATCCACAGCGCAAAGTTGTTGTATTTCCTCAGCAACCAGCACGGATCAGCTCTAGGCATGACGAAGCGGATATCGTCCTCTTTTGGAAGGCCAAACAAAGTAGTTTCGCTTTCACAACGAAACACAAAGCGCCTTTACGACATGGTGGCAGTAACACCAATACTACAGCGAGAATAAAAGTTACGCCTTCTTTCTTTGCATCAACATTTGGGCGGCGTTATGCAAATCTTCCCAGATAGTGACGTAGACATGTGGGGGCGTTAGAACGAGCCGTTTTAGGTAGGCGTGGCTGATACTTACATTTTATAAAGAATATCTCTTTGGATTTGAAACTTTAGTCTTTGCAACTTTACAGATCTTCTTTATGCACCAAGAGCTTGTAACACTCCAAAGAGAAAGGAAAAATTGAAATCGTATCATATGACCCCTTTAAATGAATGTGAGAGAAGTCATGTAATACTGTAAAGTCATGCACTAAACAGCATTTGTTGACTTTTCAAACGTATTTAAAAACTAAAATAAACAAGTGATTTTGAACTAAAACCCCTTGGCAGAATACAGAACTCAAAAGGACAAGATGCACAGCATTACCTGAGAAAGCTGAGATTGACAGCATGAAGCCAAACACACAGCGTTCAGGAACCTCAGTGCCTGTGTCACTACAAACAAAATAATAAATGCACAGTTTGACAGATGACAGAAATAAAACAAAGCAGTCAGCTGAAGCTGAAAGATACAGATGGTAGTTCACAGAATGTCTCTGATCTACATCCGTCAAACTCTTAAAAGTGATACTACACTAAAAAATGCATGATTTATTTTCATCTTATGCATTCCAAGTATTCATGCAACAAGGTTTCTCTTCATAAAATGTTTCAAAATGTTCTCAAAGCCTAAAATGATGCATGACTCTGCATGGACATCAAGTACAAATAAAACTGAAAAACGTACCTTATGGAATGAGTATGTCGGCATGGCCCAACACGACCGCTGTGGCATAAGAGATGAGGAACGTATCGGATGACCAGATAACTAGAGCCCCCGGAAGAGCACAGAGCCCTCTCTGAAACCACCACATACTGCCCTCACATTCAGATATTCACTCAGAGATCACCAACATCAAGAACCATCAGTAACACAACATGAGCTTAGAGGTCAAATCAACCCAGTAGACAGAAAGTTACACATACTGTAGATATATACGCACACACACACACACAGTTAAATACATTGAGGTGAGGATGCAGAAAACTGAACAAACACAAGAGAACAAACATAGAAAGATAAAGATTTATATTTTGCACAAAGAATATCAGACCCACTTTTTTTTTTTTTTTTGGCATGGTGAAAATATTTAAACCATTTAAATAAAATGTATAATGTACTTTTTAACTATAAAAATATTTAATTGAAAAAATCTTCCTGTTTCTTTCCAGTGTCATGTATGTACAACTGACAAATATGCAGCATATTACATTTTTTTTTTACATCTAAATCTAAATATAAGCCTTATTATTGTTTAGTGTGATATTTTTATTTATCACCCTATGTATTATGAAATTTTTACTGTTTAACAAAAATATATCTATATTTTTAATATACATTTATTACAAGTATTTTTGGAAAGATAATTTTCAGCACATCATACTGATTTTTTTATTTAATCCTGATCATGTTGTTTTTGTATAATTAGATATTATATATCTATATTTTTATTATATTTTCAATTTCATTGAGCAATTATTAATAATTAATATATATATTTTAAATGTTCATTAGTCATTTTGTGTGTTTTAATCATTATTTTATTAGTTTTTTTTGTTATTTTTATTTTAAATGTCTATATAATTTTATTTGCGTTTTTATTATATTTTTATATATATTTCTTTTATTTTCATCTTTTTATTGTTTCAGTTAACTAGGATGCCTTTTCATTTAAAAAGCAGGAATAGTATGTACTACAGAATTGAGAATTATGGTAATACTAATTTTGTGAGAAAATGAAAATAATGTCACAGTATATTTTATATGCAGTTTTTAAACACGAGTTTCAGTTTTGTTCAAGGTGACAACAGTTTTGCAGTAACTGTTGAATAAGCGCATGGATTTAATTTGGATTTAAAGGCCACTGTATTCAGAAAGGTCACACCAAACACTGTTAGGTTGGTTAGGGTTTGGAGGCTTTAAGGCCCACATTAACTGCTCCACAATAGAGAGGATTCATTAGTCTAATACTGTGTGAAAGATACACACTGTACATAGTTCTTATAAAATACTTAAGGGGTCATGAAATTCCAAATGTGACTTAATAAAGAGAATATTTACTGCTTATATTGTTTATACAGTGGGTACGGAAAGTATCCAGGCCACCTTAAATTTTTCACTCTTTGTTATTTGCAGCCATTTGCTAAAATCATTTTTAAGTTTTTTTTTTCCTCATTAATGTACACACAGCACCCCATATTGACAGAAAAACACAGAATTGTTGACATTTTTGCAGATTTATTAAAAAAGAAAAACTGAAATATCACATGGTCCTAAGTATTCAGACCCTTTGCTGTGACACTCATATATTTAACTCAGGTGCTGTCCATTTCTTCTGATCATCCTTGAGATGGTTCTACACCTTCATTTGAGTCCAGCTGTGTTTGATTATACTGATTGGACTTGATTAGGAAAGCCACACACCTGCCTATATTAGACCTTACAGCTCACAGTGCTGTCAGAGCAAATGAGAATCATGAGGTCATAGGAACTGCCTGAAGAGCTCAGAGACCGAATTGTGGCAAGGCACAGATCTGGCAAGGTTACAAAAAAATTTCTGCTGCACTTAATGTTCCCAAGAGCACAGTGGCCTCCATCCCTTAAATGGAAGACGTTTGGGACGCCCAGAACCCTTCCTAGAGCTGGCCGTCCGGCCAAACTGAGCTATCGGGGGAGAAGAGCCTTGGTGAGAGAGGTAAAGAAGAACCCAAAGATCTCTGTGGCTGAGCTCCAGAGATGCAGTCGGTAGATGGGAGAAAGTTGTAGAAAGTCAACCATCACTGCGGCCCTCCACCAGTTGGGGCTTTATGGCAGAGTGGCCCGCCGGAAGCCTCTCCTCAGTGCAAGACACATGAAAGCCCGTATTGAGTTTGCTAAAAAACACCTGAAGGAATCCAAGTTGGTGAGAAATAAGATTCTCTGGTCTGATGAGACCAAATAGAACTTTTTGGCCTTAATTCTAAACAGTATGTGTGGAGAAAACCAGGCACTGCACATCACCTGTCCAATACAGTCCCAACAATGAAGCATGGTGGTGGTAGCATCTTGCTGTGGGGGTGTTTTTCAGCTGCAAGGACAGGACGACTGTTGCAATTCGAGGGAAAGATGAATGCGGCCAAGTACAGGGATATCTTGGACGAAAACCTTCTCCAGAGTGCTGAGGACCTCAGACTGGGCCGAAGGTTCTTTTCCAACAAGACAATGACCCTAAGCACCCAGCTAAAATAACGAAGGAGTGGCTTCACAAAACTCTGTGACTGTTCTTGAATGGCCCCGCCAGAGCCCTGACTTAAACCCAATTGAGCATCTCTGGAGAGACCTAAAAATGGCTGTTCACCAACGTTTACCATCCAACCTGACAGAACTGGAGAGGATCTGCAAGGAGGAATGGCAGAGGATCCCCAAATCCAGGTGTAAAAACTTGTTGCATCTTTCCCAAAAAGACTCATGGCTGTATTAGATCAAAAGGGTGCTTCTACTAAATACTGAGCAAAGGGTCTGAATACTTAGGACCATGTGATATTTCAGTTTTTCTTTTTTAATAAATCTGCAAAAATGTCAACAATTCTGTGTTTTTCTGTCACTATGGGGTGCTGTGTGTACATTAATGAGGAAAAAAAATTAACTTAAATGATTTTAGCAAATGGCTGCAATATAACAAAGAGTGAAAAATTTAAGGGGGTCTGAATACTTTCCGTACCCACTGTATGTTGCTCCAAGATGCACTTAATGGGAAATCACAGTACTGGCGTTATTTTAGTATCATTGATATACCAATTTTCATATTTTCTCTTTTAGTAATTTTGTTTTGTTTATGTATTTTTTTAATGTGTCTGTGTAGCTATTAATTTTTATTTCACTTTTAGTTTTTTTTATGGTTTTAGTTTTGGTTTTGTTTTTAGTTAATTATAATAACTCTGCTTCTATGGAGCATGTCCAAAAACCATGGTACATTGTTGGTAGCATAAGAACTAAAACATAATACTAAAACAAACTGAGGCAGTGATCAAGAAATCTGTTAACATAAATATAACAATCTTTATTTCATGACCATTAGTCTATTACAAAGTAAAGTATTTGATGTAAATCAACAGAACATCAAAAATACTGGTCGAGGTACAAATTCTACATGTATGCAAATGTAGATGCAGCGACAGACACCATTTTCTTCAACTATGTGAGTTTTGCAGCTTTGGCTGACCTCGGAGCGGTCCAGGTGAACGGATGACGCATTTAGAAAAAAATTAAAAGGGAGAAACACAAATACACGGAAACCCACTTAAATAACATTCACGACAGGATTAAAACATCTTCAATAAAAGTCTCAAATCAAGAGACTAAAATAACATATACAAGCAACTGCTCAGAGGTAGATGCAAAACAATAACGCGTTTTGAGAAATATATAAAGAGTTTGGCCACTCTGTTCATATTCTACTCTTGGAAGCACCCGATACAGAACTTCAGAGTTAATGTCTATTGTTTTGCAATATAAATGTCCAAAACAAATTGGCATGAGGGTAAAAAATATATATAATGACTGATTGCAGATTGCTAATTCAATAACGCGACATGCAGGAATATGAAATTGCATCTTTGTGGAGAATGATGCTTACAAACAAAATGCGATTTACACAAGAGGTTAAAAAATATCAAAATCGCTGAGTCCCACGTTTACTGTGTGCATAGAGGAGTATACCGACAGTGACAAATAAAAGGCACAAAAATAAATTAGCACAAGTTATCACATTAACTAATGTATTTAGAGCAAAAACACTCATTTTTAAGGTTTTAATGTCATCTATTATTAAGGGTTCATTTGTACAGTGTAACTCACTTATAACCATTCTAGACGTCTATCTTGGCCCCAGTTATTATTAAGAAAATATGGCACTATCAAAAAACTGTTTCTAATACAGTTTTTATCATTTAGTGACATTGGTATACTTAAATAATAATAATAATAATCCCCTCCAAAACACTACAAACACAAAGTAACATATGCATAAAAAGAAAAATGATACATACTGTATAGATTAGTTAACCGAATGACATCAGATGAGAGGCTGAATTAGCAGGATTTGTAAATGTGAAATTCTTGTCATTTCTGAAATATTGATGGAACCTCTTGAGCCTGTTTTTCTTGTCATAAGATCTGATGTTATCTCTTACCTCTCTGAATGCTCTCTGCTCCTCACAGACAATAGAGCACCGCTTTGAACTGGCAAGAGTGTAAATTTTGATTAGTGAATGGCCGCAAAGATTCCAGTTAATGCCTATAGCATTCTGTAATTATGAAACTGCATTCAGATGGAGTGCTGGCTGTTAATGGAACACTACACTAATCTACACTGCTGGGCAAAATACTTGGTTCAAAACAAAACAAAATTAAATGAAGAAAAACAAAAAACAAAACAAAATGAACAAACAAAAAACAAACTGAAACAAAACAAAAAACACACACACAACATCCCCCTCCCACCAAAAAACAAACAAAAACAAAATAAAACAAACATTAAAACTGACAAAAAAAACAACAAAAAACATTCATAGTTGTGGCCTCTGTGGCAGATCTTCTAACTATGGCAAACATAACTGGTCATCTAACAACAAAATACTGACAACTGAATGGTGTTCTAACCGTAGGATGTATATTCTTTTAAATATTCCATATCGTCCTTCAAATATCCTCTCTCTCTCTCTTCATTATGAGAACAAAGTTCGTAACTGCAGCCATTTGGGCTCGGGCTCTGTGAGTTGTCATTTACATTCACTACTTCAGTAGGTGCGTGACCTACTGGAGGTGTTTGAGGGAGAGGGGACGAGAGGTTAGTGGTGATTTCTGCTGTCTGCCTGGACTCTGGATGGAGACGGAGGCTGGATGCTGAAGACACGGATGTTTAAGTGTGTGGCGATCATGGTTACAGACACTCACTGCATTCCCCGGGGGGGGGGGGGGGGGCACAGATCAAACGTGAAGCACTACAAATAAAAAGGAAAAAGCTAAAGCATTTTTGATATGGCAAGATGAAAATTTTAAAAGCAGGGTATGTTTTTTGGGGTTAAATAAAGGTGAAGATCATGCACTTCCCACAGTTAAGATCTACACTTTTATATTTTTCCCTCTGATTATAATGTTAGTTAAAGTTTCTTCATAATTTAGTTTTACAAGATGATTTTCACCCTCTCTCTGACCCCATATGCTCCCGTAACTTTAAGAATTCTATACTTTGGATATAATTAGCAAGTATCTTCACATGTGAAAAGAGTAATAAGTTGATCAATACTAAACAAGTGAAGTCAATGTGAAACCCCATTCATAATCCATTTTACTTCTGTAATCAGACATATTTCCAGGTGAAACAGGATGTTCAGTAAAAAAGAAAAAAAAAAAAAATATATATATATGAAATATAAAGGCCTGTTTCTGCCACTAAATAAATAATAAAAAAGGTAATTTTCTCAGAATTGCATGATATAAACACAATTGCGAGTTATAAAGTCATAATTGTGGGATTACTGGCTTTGAGTGTTACAACAATGTAGAATGCTGAGATACAGTGGGTACGGAAAGTATCAGACCCCCTTAAATGTTTCACTCTTTTTTATATTTGCGCCATTTGCTAAAATCATTTAAGTTAATTTTTTTTCCTCATTAATGTACACACAGCACCCCATATTGACAGAAAAACACAGAATTGTTGACATTTTTGCAGATTTATTAAAAAAGAAAAACTGAAATATCACATGGTCCTAAGTATTCAGACCCTTTGCTTTGACACTCATATATTTAACTCAGGTGCTGTCCATTTCTTCTGATCATCCTTGAGATGGTTCTACACCTTCATTTGAGTCCAGCTGTGTTTTGATTATACTGATTGGACTTGATTAGGAAAGCCACACACCTGTCTATATAAGACCTTACAGCTCACAGTGCATGTCAGAGCAAATGAGAATCATGAGGTCAAAGGAACTGCCTGAAGAGCTCAGAGACAGAATTGTGGCAAGGCACAGATCTGGCCAAGGTTACAAAAAAATTTCTGCTGCACTTAAGGTTCCTAAGAGCACTGTGGCCTCCATAATCCTTAAATGGAAGATGTTTGGTACGACCAGAACCCTTCCTAGAGCTGGCCGTCCGGCCAAACTGAGCTATCGGGGGGAAGAGCCTTGGTGAGAGAGGTAAAGAAGAACCCAAAGATCACTGTGGCTGAGCTCCAGAGATGCAGACGGGAGATGGGAGAAAGTTGTAGAAAGTCAACCATCACTGCAGCCCTCCACCAGTTGGGGCTTTATGGCAGAGTGGCCCGACGGAAGCCTCTCCTCAGTGCAAGACACATGAAAGCCTGCATGGAGTTTGCTAAAAAACACCTGAAGGACTCCAAGATGGTGAGAAATAAGATTCTCTGGTCTGATGAGACCAAGATAGAACTTTTTGGCCTTAATTCTAAGCGGTATGTGTGGAGAAAACCAGGCACTGCTCATCACCTGTCCAATACAGTCCCAACAGTGAAGTTTGGTGGTGGCAGCATCATGCTGTGGGTTGTTTTTCAGCTGCAGGGACAGGACGCCTGGTTGCAATCAAGGGAAAGATGAACGCGGCCAAGTACAGGGATATCCTGGAAAAAAACCTTCTCCAGAGTGCTCAGGACCTCAGACTGGGCCGAAGGTTTACCTTCCAACAAGACAATGACCCTAAGCACACAGCTAAAATAAGTTCTCAAATTGTGGCTTCACAACAACTCCGTGACTGTTCTTGAATGGCCCAGCCAGAGCCCTGACTTAAACCCAATTGAGCATCTCTGGAGAGACCTAAAAATGGCTGTTCACCAACGTTTACTATCCAACCTGACAGAACTGGAGAGGATCTGCAAGGAGGAATGGCAGAGGATCCCCAATCCAGGTGTGAAAAAACTTGTTGCCTCTTTCCCAAAAAGACTCATGGCTGTATTAGATCAAAAGGGGTGCTTCTACTAAATACTGCGCAAAGGGTCTGAATACTTAGGACCATGTATATTTCAGTTTTTCTTTTTTTTAATAAATCTGCAAAAATGTTCAAATTCTGTGTTTTTTCTGTCACTATGGGTGCTGTGTGTCATAATGAGAAAAAAAATTAACTTCCATGATTTTCGCAATTGCTCAATATACAAGAGTGAAACATTTAAAGGGGGGGTCTTAATACTTCCGTACCCCCTGTAATGTTTCTCAAGATGCACTTAATGGGAAAATCACAGTACTGCTGGCGTTATTTTAGTGTCATTGATATACCAATTTTCATATTTGCTCTTTTAGTAATTTTGCTGTTTTATGTTTTATGCTTTTTTTAATGTCTTTATAGTTTTTATTAATTTTTATTTCACTTTTAGTTTTTTTTATGGTTTTAGTTTTGTTTTTGTTTTTAGTTAATTATAATAACTCTGCTTCTATGGAGCATGTCCAAAAACCATGGTACATTGTTGGTAGCATAAGAACTAAAACATAATACTAAAACAAACTGAGGCAGTGATCAAGAAATCTGTTAACATAAATATAACAATCTTTATTTCATGACCATTAGTCTATTACAAAGTAAAGTATTTGATGTAAATCAACAGAACATCAAAAATACTGGTCGAGGTACAAATTCTACATGTATGCAAATGTAGATGCAGCGACAGACACCATTTTCTTCAACTATGTGAGTTTTGCAGCTTTGGCTGACCTCGGAGCGGTCCAGGTGAACGGATGACGCGTTTAGAAAAAAATTAAAAGGGAGAAACACAAATACACGGAAACCCACTTAAATAACATTCACGACAGGATTAAAACATCTTCAATAAAAGTCTCAAATCAAGAGACTAAAATAACATATACAAGCAACTGCTCAGAGGTAGATGCAAAACAATAACGCGTTTTGAGAAATATATAAAGAGTTTGGCCACTCTGTTCATATTCTACTCTTGGAAGCACCCGATACAGAACTTCAGAGTTAATGTCTATTGTTTTGCAATATAAATGTCCAAAACAAATTGGCATGACGGTAAAAAATATATATAATGACTGATTGCAGATTGCTAATTCAATAACGCGACATGCAGGAATATGAAATTGCATCTTTGTGGAGAATGATGCTTACAAACAAAATGCGATTTACACAAGAGGTTAAAAAATATCAAAATCGCTGAGTCCCACGTTTACTGTGTGCATAGAGGAGTATACCGACAGTGACAAATAAAAGGCACAAAAATAAATTAGCACAAGTTATCACATTAACTAATGTATTTAGAGCAAAAACACTCATTTTTAAGGTTTTAATGTCATCTATTATTAAGGGTTCATTTGTACAGTGTAACTCACTTATAACCATTCTAGACGTCTATCTTGGCCCCAGTTATTATTAAGAAAATATGGCACTATCAAAAAACTGTTTCTAATACAGTTTTTATCATTTAGTGACATTGGTATACTTAAATAATAATAATAATAATCCCCTCCAAAACACTACAAACACAAAGTAACATATGCATAAAAAGAAAAATGATACATACTGTATAGATTAGTTAACCGAATGACATCAGATGAGAGGCTGAATTAGCAGGATTTGTAAATGTGAAATTCTTGTCATTTCTGAAATATTGATGGAACCTCTTGAGCCTGTTTTTCTTGTCATAAGATCTGATGTTATCTCTTACCTCTCTGAATGCTCTCTGCTCCTCACAGACAATAGAGCACCGCTTTGAACTGGCAAGAGTGTAAATTTTGATTAGTGAATGGCCGCAAAGATTCCAGTTAATGCCTATAGCATTCTGTAATTATGAAACTGCATTCAGATGGAGTGCTGGCTGTTAATGGAACACTACACTAATCTACACTGCTGGGCAAAATACTTGGTTCAAAACAAAACAAAATTAAATGAAGAAAAACAAAAAACAAAACAAAATGAACAAACAAAAAACAAACTGAAACAAAACAAAAAACACACACACAACATCCCCCTCCCACCAAAAAACAAACAAAAACAAAATAAAACAAACATTAAAACTGACAAAAAAAAACAACAAAAAACATTCATAGTTGTGGCCTCTGTGGCAGATCTTCTAACTATGGCAAACATAACTGGTCATCTAACAACAAAATACTGACAACTGAATGGTGTTCTAACCGTAGGATGTATATTCTTTTAAATATTCCATATCGTCCTTCAAATATCCTCTCTCTCTCTCTTCATTATGAGAACAAAGTTCGTAACTGCAGCCATTTGGGCTCGGGCTCTGTGAGTTGTCATTTACATTCACTACTTCAGTAGGTGCGTGACCTACTGGAGGTGTTTGAGGGAGAGGGGACGAGAGGTTAGTGGTGATTTCTGCTGTCTGCCTGGACTCTGGATGGAGACGGAGGCTGGATGCTGAAGACACGGATGTTTAAGTGTGTGGCGATCTGGTTACAGACACTCACGCAGTACCGCACCAGATCAAACGCTGACAGCACCTACAAATAAAAAGGAAAAAGCTAAAGCATTTTTGATATGGCAAGATGAAAATTTTAAAAGCAGGGTATGTTTTTTGGGGTTAAATAAAGGTGAAGATCATGCACTTCCCACAGTTAAGATCTACACTTTTATATTTTTCCCTCTGATTATAATGTTAGTTAAAGTTTCTTCATAATTTAGTTTTACAAGATGATTTTCACCCTCTCTCTGACCCCATATGCTCCCGTAACTTTAAGAATTCTATACTTTGGATATAATTAGCAAGTATCTTCACATGTGAAAAGAGTAATAAGTTGATCAATACTAAACAAGTGAAGTCAATGTGAAACCCCATTCATAATCCATTTTACTTCTGTAATCAGACATATTTCCAGGTGAAACAGGATGTTCAGTAAAAAAGAAAAAAAAAATCTATCTATATATATGACATATAAATGCCTGTTTCTGCACTAAATAAATAATAAAAAGGTATTTTCCAGAATGCATGATATAACCTCTCAATTATGAGTGAAAGTCCCATATTGTGGATTATTCAGTTTCATTTGAGTGTACAATGTCAGAATTTGAGATACAGTGGGGTACGGAAAGTATTCAGACCCCCTAAAAATTTTCACTCTTAACAATATTGCAGCCATTTGCTAAAATCATTTAGTTAATTTTTTTTTTTCCTCATTAATGTGCACACAACACCCCATATTGACAGAAAAAAACAGAGTTGTTGACATTTTTGCAGATTTATTAAAAAGAAAAACTGAAATATCACATGGTCCTACGTATTCATACCCGTTGCTGTGACACTCATATTTTTAACTCAGGTGCTGTCCATTTCTTCTGATAATCCTTGAGATGGTTCTACTCCTTCATTTGAGTCCAGTTGTGTTTGATTTTACTGATTGGACTTGATTAGGAAAGCACACACCTGTCTATATAAGACCTTACAGCTCACAGTGCATGTCAGAGCAAATGAGGTCAAATCATGAGGTCAAAGGAACTGCCTGATGAGCTCAGAGACATAATTGTGGCAAGGCACAGATCTGGCTAAGGTTAAAAAAAAATTTCTGCTGCACTTAAGTTTCCTAAGAGCACAGTGGCCTCCATAATCTTTAAATGGAAGACGTTTGGGACGACCAAAACCCTTCCTAGAGCTGGCCGTCCGGCCAAACTGAGCTATCGGGAAGAGCCTTGTTGAGAGAGGTAAAGAAGAACCCAAAGATCCCTGTGGCTGAACTCCAGAGATGCAGTCAGGAGATGGGAGAAATTTGTAGAAAGTCAACCATCACTTTCGCCCTCCACCAGTCGGAGCTTTACGGCAGAGTGGCCCGATTGAAGCCTCTCCTCAGTGCAAGACACATGAAAACCCGCATGGAGTTTGCTAAAAAAACACCTGAAGGACTCCAAGATGGTGAGAAATAAGATTCTCTGGTCTTATGAGACCAAGATATAACTTTTTGGCATTAATTCTAAGCGGTATGTGTGGGAGAAAACCTGGCACTGCTCATCACCTGTCTAATACAGTCCCAACCGTGAAGCATGGTGGTGGCAGCATCATGCTGTGGGGGTGTTTTTCAGCTGCATGGACAGGACGACTGGTTGCAATCGAGGGAAAGATTAATGCGGCCAAGTACAGGGATATCCTGGACGAAAACCTTCTCCAGAGTGCTCAGGACCTCAGACTGGGCCGAAGGTTTACCTTCCAACAAGACAATGACCCTAAGCACACAGCTAAAATAACGAAGGAGTGGTTTCATAACAACTCTGTGACTGTTCTTGAATGTCCCAGCCAGAGCCCTGACTTAATTGAGCATCTCTGGAGAGACCTAAGAATGGCTGTCCACCAAGGTTTACCATCCAACCTGACAGAATTGGAGAGGATCTGCAAGGAGGAATGGCAGAGTATCCCCAAATCCAGGTGTGAAAAACTTTTTTCCAAAAAGACTCATGGCTGTATTAGACAAAAGGGTGCTTCTACTAAATACTGAGCAAAGGGTCTGAATACTTAGGACATGTGATATTTCAGTTTTTCTTTTTTAATAAATCTGCAAAAATGTCAACAATTCTGTGTTTTTCTGTCAATATGGGGTGCTGTGTGTTCATTAATGAGGAAAAAAAATTAACTTAAATGATTTTAGCAAATGGCTGCAATATAACAAAGAGTGAAAAATTTAAGGGGGTCTGAATACTTTCCGTACCCACTGTATATACTTGCAATTCTGACTTTTTTCTCACAAAAGACGTTTTTCATAGAATACATAACTCAATGTGTTAATAGTGTAAACAGATCTAAGTTGTTTCAGAGGAAGAGCAAGTCACTATATTGCAGATTTCTTTTTAAATTGGAAATAGTGCATAATATGACCAGGAAAGTTTATTAAGAGTGTAAATCGTGGCGATTCTTATATCATGTTGACTTGAATGTGCTTGTAATTGTGACGTCACAACCATGACGGTTTCTGAATGACCTTTGTTTCAACTTCATTTCAATAACTAGTCTCAGCAGACTGTGTAAGAAGCCATGCGATGTGATGTCTACATACTACAGTGAGCTCCTTTTTTCAAAAGAGCAAGGAAAATCCATGTTTTCAGACAAATCTCACACATACCAGTGCGACCCACAGAAGCCAGTACTCATTAATGAAACTGTTGAAGTACTGGTTCAGAAACAGCAGCGCTGGCCCGGTGAAGGCCAGGTCATTACGATGCATTTCACTCTTTGTCATATGAGCAACCTGGAAAACAAAACAGATGTGACTGTAGTGACATTTACTGATGCTAATGTGGTTCGAGTCTGACAGATATGAACTACAGACAACAATGCCAAGTATTTATGTTAAAATGTGCAGAAAATCATACTAACAGCGGTTTTATGCTCACATACAAGCCATAATTCTTCCTGCCAACTATAAAAACAGTTCAGGTAGAGGTACATCAATAATCTGCCAATAGTATTCATATGCGTTGGGAGGAATTTATCATAGCACTTATTTAGTGAAGCTGAAATAAATACAGTATATTGATGTCATTCATGATCTTACCACCAGTCTGTTGGTGAGTTTGGCCGAGACAAATCCAAATGCTAAGATGTAGAGACAGGGATGTCTCTCGAATAGCTGCATTGAAGACTTCTTATAGATCATTAGAGCAAGTGTGATTACCACTCCTATATGGAAGGATGGAGACAAAACGCTTGTTCCCTAACAAAAGAAGAAAAACAGATGTGCAAATAATTTTGACGTTAGACCAATTTTGACAAAGTAACAAGATCTTTTGTTTTAAATTAAGTTCACATCATGTGCATTTAACAATACAAATGTCTGATACATACTGCATGAAAAAAAATGGTTGCTTAAAGGGGTCATATGATGCGATTTCAATTTTTTCCTTTCTCTTTGGAGTGTTACAAGCTCAGAAGATCTGTAAAGTTGCAAAGACTAAAGTCTCAAATCCAAAGAGGAATTCTTTATAAAAGTTGAGTCAACCACGCCTACCTAAAACGGCTCGTTCTAACACGCCCCCACATATCTAAGTCACAATGTGGGAAGATTTGCATAACACCGCCCAAATGTTCATGCAAAGAAAGAAGGCGTAACTTTCGGCCAATCACAATGCACTGGATAGCTGGCCAATCAGAGCACACCTCGCTTTTCAGACCGATGAGCTTTGTAAAAATCAACGCGTTTCAGAAAGGCTGGGCATAGAGGAGAAAAAATTATGTACAGTATGTGGAAAATAATGTGTTTTTTTAACCTTAAACCGCATAAACATTTCATTACACCAAATAATGTTCTTTTTAGCAACATCATATGACCCCTTTAATCATTATTTCGAAGCATTTCACAAACAGAAGCCATTTATATTTTTAAGGTATTTTATATTTAAACTACTTTAGCTCAAATTATTATTTAAAAAATCTTTTTCAGGTTGGTCCAATTGGTCATAGACTAGAGTAAACGACTCATTTTAAACTATTTTAGTTCAATTAAAATTTATTTCAATTAAAAAAAAGAAGGTTACTTTTAGAATTAAATATAACAAAAATAAAAATGAATAACACAAAACTATGAATTTTACACTCAAGCAATGAACGACAGTGTTTGTCGCTATACATTTTGTTATTTTTCATTTTGCATTTCTGTTTGGTGGTGCAGAAATCCCAAACACTTCAGCTTTTACTTACCGCAACACTAGATCCATTTTTGCCCATTCCGCCTGTGAATATAACCCGGAAGTAGTTTGTGCAGGAGAAAACGGCACCCAGAAGAGTGCAAATGGCCGGTATGATTTTAATCTGGATATTTATCACAGGGATCTGAAAGATTAAAAACAAATCTCTCATATCCTCTTTCTAATCATCACATCATTATATACGAGTCCTTTTCATTGTACATGTAAAGATATTCTGCATTTCACTCAACACATGCAACATGCTAGAGAATCAGATTTCCTGACCGACCATGATATACAGATTTTACTAATTTGTCCTTGAGAATATGGTCTAATCATATGACCAAAATATGAAAGAATTAAGACTGATTTGAATTACCACAGATTGCCAAAAAGCCGTTCCTCCAATGGCAGCCAGTAAGTACATGATTATAATGTAGATTTGAACCTCAGTCACATCAATTCTGCACAAGCAAAGAAGTGATTAAAAGATGAAATTAAATGAGTTAATTATTAATCTCACTCAACTCTAGCACTTTTCTTTCTTTCTTTATGTAGTCTTTTATCAACGTACTAACGCAGCTGTCTGAAAGCTGCCGGTTTCCCATGAGCAGAACAGAACGTTCAAATATAATATTTGTGAACTGTACGTGAAGTACAGGAGCCATCGGTTATGATTAAGAGGACAGTTTTCACTCACATGCCAAAGCGCAGCGTTCCAGAAACATACGTCTGCCAGTGGGCACAATAAAACATGAAGATGCCCACGAAACAACAGAAAAACATCCAGTCAGGGTGAGTACCCAGCTGCACTGCTATACATGTGCCCAGGACCACAAACACTGCATCAGAGAAAGACACAGAACAACAAGACAGTAAGTATGTTTAAAGGCTGGAATACACTACACGACTTTTCAAAACTGGACAGATCTTAAAACACTGGGCATCATGCACTTACCGACTTTGTAACAGTCACAGAGGAAAAACTGGGCATCATACACTAGCAGACTAGCAGGCCAATTCACCAAACCCCAAAAAACAAAAAAAAAAACCACAAGAAAAAAAAAACCAACGCCAACAAACCCCAACAGACAAGTCTGTTGGAGTTTGTTGGATCAGTGTGTTACTGTTACCCCTGTAACACACTGTTTGTTATGTAACATGTTTGTTATCCTCTGACTGGATGGAATCAAATTCTGAAGCAAAAAAATCAGAGTCTGTGACCAAAATACAAATCTGCAGACTGGCTCTGACTTTCGGCAACTAACGCAACTTTAGACAATAAATCGAGGGGAAAATGGGCCAAAAATTGTGTAGTGTATTCCAGCCTTAAAGTAAGACATATATATGTTGCTTATACACACATAAGGTATATATTTCTCATCTATTTAGAGATTTAATGGTCTATTTAGAATTTTTTTTAAACATCCAATAACAGAACCTTTCAGATGGGAAACATGTGCGTACATGTGAAATTGGATTTAATAAAAATGTAAATTAAGATGGATGATACATTGGTGGAAAAGAGTGTAAAGTATTCTTCCACAATATTTTAAAACAGAATAAGAGATGCTATCCAGATGCCATTCTATTAATGCCAAACTAAGGAAGAAATATATCATAATGATAAAATAAATACATACCTATAATAGTTAACATAATAGCTTTTTATAATGACTTTTTTAGTATAATATTTTTGCTTGTGTTTAAGCCAGTGGTCTAGAATTTTAGGTTTAAGGCAATATAACTTATCATCTGTTCTGCATTGATAGATAATACATTTTGACCTATACATCTTTACTCAAATGTATAGGGCTCAGTCTCTTAAATGAATTTCGTAATAAAGTAATAAAACAATGCCATAGAGCTAAGTGTAATATCATAGTAGCCGACTGTATTTGCATTCACAAACGTGAGCAGACCTGTAGAGAGGGAGTCACAGCCATGATCAAAGAGCTCGCCAAGAGGTGTGCTGCTATTGGTCCGTCGAGCCTGCTTTCCATCTATAGCATCCAATGATTGGTAGATGAACAGACCCAAAGCACAGGCTAAGTATGCCCACGTTGGTGCCTGAAAAAGATAAAATAGGCTTCAATTTCTGTCCACTTGGATGCTTTTCACTGACTTTGTGAACCAATAACCAACATGCAAGTTCATACTTACTGCACAAAGGTGGATATGAATGTGTTCTTTTATCTCTATAAGCCTAACTGTAGATACTAATGGTACGTGGAGAGAGAGTGGGTGTCATATTGCAGACTTGAGCAATGTAGATGTTTTCCATAACATCAGGACTCATAAGACTGTTATAGCTGATAAACAGACTCCGTTACAGCTGATAGAACAAGCTGTATCTGACAATACACAGTATCTTATTGCACGGTTTAAATAGACCACAGCAATTATCTCCTCAGGAGAGCACAGAATATACTAAATTATGGCCTTCATAGTAGACTATATGTGAGGCAGGGTAAGAAGTAAAACCAAGAATTTACTGCAATTACAACTAAATATTCATAATTACACTTAGACTGATATTAAAATCAGCAATAAATACCACATCCTAATGATGACTGTTTTCATAGCAAGTGAATATTCATAAGTTGAATGAAAGAGATATTAAAATTGACAAAAAGATCATGGCCCCCTGCTACAACAATGACTTATATATGTAACTGAACTAAAACTAAACCTGATATATAAGTCATCAAACAGGTTATGTCCTAATGGTGACCATTGCAATAATAGCTACTAAACAATCAGAATTAGATTAAAGTTGATTTAAAAAGATCAATTCAAATTAATTAACAACAACAAAAGTGTGGTAACTACTGTAATAAAAGCTATTATATATTTATAAGTGGACTGAACTGATATTAAAACCAACTAAAACACAATGTCATGATGATGACCACTGCAATAACTATTAAAAATAACTAAAACTGATATTAAAATCAACAACAAAATGTCTTAATGGTGACCACTGTAACAGCTGTTAAATATTCCTAATTACATTCAAACTGATTAAAATCAACAAAAAAGGCTGCATTATTAAGGTGACTACTGTAAAAGCTAGGCTACTAAATATTCATAAGTGGACTGAACTGATATCAAAACCAACAAAAATTGCCACTGCAACAGCTATTAAATACACATAATTAGATAAACTGATATTAAAATCAACAAAAAGAAAATGTCTTGATAACGACCACTGCAATCGCGGTCTAAATAGTCATAATTAGATTAAAACTGATCAGCAAAAATGACCAAGATCTGTAACTGCTGCCAAATCACAATATCTAGACTAAAAAGGATATTCAAATAATGAATACTAATTAAAATAACTGCTAAATATTCTATACCACTGTTAGCAGGTGAAAATAAAATGAATTAGGATTTGTAGTTGATCTGTTTAAACCAGCAATGGAATCTACTGAAGCAGTGGAAGTGCAGCTCACCTGTTCGGTGGCAGTAGGGCAATAGTATACCAGTATCAGAGTACTGATAATATTAGTAGCGAGTCCCACTATGGTGATGAGGTTCGGCGCCATCCAGAGAGGCACTTTGCTCACCAGCCAGCACCAGAATCCCTGCATGAAGGGCTCCAGGAGGGACCGTCCCGCACTGCTGTACTGATGCTCCTCCAGCTTTTTCAACTGCTGTCGGGACAGACGGGCTAGGGGAAGCTCCATCAGCTTGGTCAGGAGCCCGGGGCCCTCTTCTGCACCTGGTGCGTTCAGGTCACAGGCCATGGAGAAACTGGTGTCAGAATCGGGCCGAACCCGGACAGGTCTCTTGTGTGAGCTCATGTTTCTCTGAGTGGGCGTGGTGACTGTTGAATTCACAATGAGATTGTGGGATTAGATCTATGGGAGCAAAGACAGCAGAATGCATAAATGATTTTCGAACACATGGAACAACTCTGACACTACTGAAAAAGTTGAATTTATAATTAACAATGTTTTTGTGGGGTTAATAGTTACTTAGTTAACTGCTATTTAGTAAATGATTTCCATACACTACAATCAAGCTACACAACAGTCTGGATGGAACAATCAACAAGTTAAATGTATCGCTCAAGAACAACCCCGAATTTTAAAGATCAAATGGGACGAGAACTGCTTTCTCCCAAAGAAACAAAATTAGCCACATATTCTATTTGAATAAAATGATATACATGTATATGAACTGATATAAATATCGACACATTTAAATTTGATACATTTTAATCTTAAAATGATTCCAATTTAAATTACAGGCTATGAATATTTCATTATTTTTAGCAGATGTTCAACCAGTGCTTTTATGCTTTATCAGATGCCTCTTAAAACATTTCGACGGTATAGAATTATAAGCAGTAATATATAAATGTGCGCATGTATAAGCTGATATTAAAATGAATTCATTTTATGAATCAGAATTACAGGCAGAATATTTAATTAAAGATTAGCACATATTCTACTGGTGGTTTTATCATTTATTTGACGCCTTTTAAAATATTTGAATACAATTATGAGCAAATATATACTTTATACAAATGTATATACTTCATATTAAATTATACTTTAAAGCCTCTTGAAATATTATGCTGTCTACAACCTCAACTTTAAGGAGTAAAACAAAGAGAATGCTATTTTTGTGATTTAATAGGGTCTTCAGTCCCTTAAATATATACAATTTGATATAAATATTTCATGCATATAATATAACATATTATAAATGTGATATACTTACAATTATAGTTATATTAAAGACATTTTAGAGGCAGTGTGTGACTAATACATTTCGGGTGGCCCACCAAAATACACCTGACCCTACAGAAGAGGACAGTTGATGCACTGGGAACTAATGAAACAAAACCCTTAAACTATGGTGTTGATCTGCGTTGTTCTATGGCGTACTTAACAACTGAGTGTATTTAAGAGATGTATAACAGCCGTTCAAATCTGGAGGACGACGACAACTTGATAACAAACCAAAGAGTGATGTCTTCAGCTTGATAGCGATCTGTCAAACGTGCCAGGCATATGAGAAATGTGATATAACGCATATCATTATATTAAACACATTTTAAAGGCAGCGTGATTAACGAAGTTGGTTTGTTATTAACAGAAACGTTACCTTCGTTTACGTGGTGAAAATGTATTTTCTCCGCAGCATTACACTGGAGATGCCAAAAGTTGAATTCTTAAATTATAGATAAAATAAAAGAAATGCCGGAACGAAGAAACGTACACGGAAACGGAGAAGACACGTAGGATGGTTCAACGACGGCAGGTTAAACAGCGTGGATGACAAGCAGAGGCGTGAAAATCGCTTCAATAACGCAACGACAACGCCTTCCGGAAGTACGCATTTCAGAATAAAAGTCAGCTACAAAACATAATAAAATACAACATCATATAAATCACATTTATTTCTGCATTTATCAGATGCGTTTTAAGCTGGTTATTTAAATATGGAATAATAAAAGTCGTTAGCACTGCAATAAATACTGGTGCGGTTTCAGCAATGTGTACAAAACCTATAGCTTGAAATGAAATTATTACTAATAATAAATGTGACGGTACTTCTACCATTTTGGTTTAGGACCTGTGCTGATAATAATACTGCCGTTGTTGTTCTATTTGTTTATTTACACAAACACCCTTTTTCTTCTCTTAGAGCTCACTGTATCATTAGCAAACAGCGCAAGCTACACACCATCCCCTACTTTTTGGAACTGCATCCACTCAAATGAGTTTTAAATCAGTGTTTTAAGTTGTTTGAAGAAGTCCTGATTTAAAAAAAAAAAGGTATATCTATGTTGTCAAAATATGAAAAAGTATTTGTACTTCTCAAGTCTGAAGGGTACAGTTTTATTTTAGTATCGAGATCTTTAAACTATTACATATTTGTTTTGTTTTTGTTGAATTCGCCATTGTAATATTTAGTTTTAATTTTAGTTATAGTAATTTTGTGTTTTGTCTATATTTATTGTTTATACATTTTTTTTGCGTTATTTTAGTACATGCAGATAAACTAAACGAAAATGAATGAAAAATGTTGCCTTGTCAACTAGCTTAAATGATATTTAATGATTTTTAAAATGGTTTTAGTTAACTTTAATAACTTTGGAAGAGTCAAGTTAATTTATAAATTTAAACTTTTTATACTTTCATTCTCACCCTCTTGGACAAAGCTGCCACAATCTCTACAGTCTAAAAACTCTTCTCTGATTTTACAAAGACAAGAAATCACAGTTTAAGTACTCTTAAAAACAAAGATCAAAACAGAAAGTCGGGAACCAGGATAAAAATTGAGAATTTTGTTGAATCATTCTTTATTTAGCAACCACTGAATTGAGAGGTGCCTACACTGAAAACATCAGCGGCGGATAAGTGGTATTCCCTATTTGTTATGACAAACTTGCTGTAAGTTATTACATTTTACAAATTTTAATAGGAGATGTGAGAAGTTTGGGAAGTTTTAAAAGCAAAGCACGAAGTTGGTGGACTGTTAACTTCCTTTCCACAAGGAAACATGATTTGGCACAAAAGCATTCTACAGATAAACAGATGAGAGAGACGGCAAAGAGAATATCGTGTAAAAAAGAGACAGCGGTCATTGATAAACCAACAAAACTAACTGCTGACAATTCTCACATTCATTCACATACCCTTAAGATTTTTTCTCCCAGTGCATTTAATGCTTCTTTGACAATGTCTTAAACTTCAACTATTATACCTTCAAGAAATGGCAAGGTGATACAGAATAAAATGCTGTATCAGCCAATCAACAGAAACATACACTGTGCCAAGTACGGTAAACGGCCCCCGAAAAAACAAGGTTATTTAAAGTGCAGATGAACCAGTCAGCCATGCTAGGAACGGAGTGATAAACTGTTGCAGAGTGTTTATGCATACAATTTAGAACAACTTGAAAAGAAGGATTTCAGTGGTACAACTAAAAAAAAAATGTGAGTATCAACTGATACAAGTCTGTACCCTTAACCTACAATGAAAAAGTAAATAAATAAAATCGATTCTAATAAAAAAAATTCTAAAGCTTTCCTCAGAATCATTCATCAAGGGTTTTAATGATGAAAAACCTCCCCTTATTTTATCCTCTAGTGATTTGTAAGAATTACCCAACGCTTTATTTCACATGTGAAAGTAGGAAAGGTTTCTTCAGAATACTTCTGAATACTATCAAGAAGCCTACAGGACTCTTGTGTTTGTCGTTTCCCCGTGAGCATGTTCCAGGCTACAGCGCACGGGGCCGCTTGGGGTTAATCTGCTTGCTGGCTTGTTCCTCCTCTTGGAGAGTAGAACGGAATGACCTCACTTTATCTGATAACACGAGCAGACACACATCCATTAATAATCATTCCATCAGGGGAAAACTGAAAGGAAAAACATTCTAGAGGATGCATTACCTCGGAGCTCAAAAAGGATCTCAATCTTCTGGTCAAGAATCTGCTCAAGCTGAGAAGAGTATGAGTCCACGTCGTAGTCCACCTCCTCAGTCATCTCCAGGAGAACCTTCTCATCCTCAAGCCACCTGATAGACTCCTGTCAGCACATATAGTGTAAAAATCCTCATTAACAATTCCCTTTTTCAGTTTTGGGACTGAACCGTATCAGAGTACAAATGAAAGAACAGTTCAGGAAAAAAAAAGAAGCACAACAAACCAAACGCTGACATCAACTGGACTAAAAAGCTCTAGTATGAAAGTGACCTTAGAGGAATAAATACCTGAAACACAGCCCTGTGGTCCTCCAGAACCTGCTCTTCCATCTCCACCAGCTGAGACACTGCCTCGTGGAACGTAAAGAGCTGAGGGGAGACTTCCTCTTCCTGTCAATATTCAAACACAAGCTTTTAACCGACCTACAAGTCTTAATGGAGTTTGGTTCACAGTATCTAAAAGACAAATCGATTGCCGTTTCTCTTTCTTTCTTTCTTTCTTTCTTTCTTTCTTTCTTTTTAAAGAAATGAATACTTAATATTTAGCAAAGGACGTATTAAAGTTATCAAGTGACATTTATAATACAATTTATATATGCAGACAGTAACACTTGGTCACAAATTACACTTCTAAAAAGTGTCTCTGAAGTAGGTGGCATTACTGTATCATCGTGCATGCAGTTTAAAGCAGAGGAAGTACGAGGAACAGATGCGGTTTTACATTCTGTTCACAGAGCAGTTTGAGGTCATCTCTCTGAGGGGAGTTGCCCAATTCCCATTCCTCGTCCATGATGTCCAGCTGGTTGATGGAGTTGACATTGGGGCGGACTCCTTCAGTCACAGCATTGGGATCCACGGTCAGCTCCTTCACTCTAAATTCACAGATTGACAGCATTTGTGATTATATTTTTAGAGCAATCGTGCTGACCTAAATGACACCATGCACAAGTCACAGGACTCAACTGGGGAGATGCTTGTTTTTGCTGTGACACTGTATACTCTTTACCTTATTTCAAAGGTTTTATGCTCTTAAGCATTTTGTGACAAAATCAAGCAGACATGAGAATTCCCATCAGTGCAGCTGGGCATATAAATTGCAATACGGCTAACACAACTGTTTATGGTGTCATCTCATTTTTATTAATTATATACAGTGATTATGTGCATTAATATTCACAATATGAGATATTTCTAAAGGAGAAGTAAGAACAACAGCACCACAGATGTGCCAGACATTCCCAGGGTTAGAGAAATGAAATGGCAGCAGATCAGAGGGGAAATGAAAAATGTTTACACCAAAAGCACAACCATTAGTGGGAGACGTGAGTGCAGCCAATGTTTCTAATAAAAAGAAACAGACTGTGGTTATATACATTGCAGTGCATGAGTATTTCCATGCATTGGTTGCAAGCCAACGCGGGATGCTGCTCGTCTACTGAGCAGTGCTGGGGAAGCTACATTAAAGCTGATTGTCAAAACACTGTTCCTAACACTACAAGTTGCTAAAAAAAAAAAAAAAAAAAAAAAAAACAAAAAAAAAAAGGAGTGAAGCTATTTAAGAAGGTAATATTGCTGGTGGTTAGGCTACTGTATGATGATTGAAATCACTTCAAATGATTAGTAAATAAACTGCAGAATGTTATATTTTCTAATGCACGCACGAATTGCATGTATTCTGACAGCGCTGCACGAGCTTGCGGCGCCAGGGTTCAAAGTGCAAAGCACGAGGAAAATCTGCGCTGAAACACTGTTACTTGTCAGTTGCTCAGTAACATTTTTGTGACATTTTTTAAGGCAAGTGGACAATGCGATACATGCGGTAACAAAAACATCTTCCCAAATTCATACATGAGACAATCATTTAAAATCTGCATGCTGTTGTCAACCAAACGAAACACTGAGATCTCCGCAGGTTCTTGACAAAAACAAGCCGAGGGAAAAAGCAACAACGCCATCAACATTCATAAATGTTAGCATTGTAATTTTACTGTTGTTCTGTAAAATAAAAGAAAAAAATAAGACAATAATAATTACCCTACAACAGCTCTATTAATACATTTATTATAACATTCTCACATAGTGTTCAAATTGGGATCTGTAATATATTCTAATGTTTTAAAAAAATTTTCTACTCAGCAAGGCTGCTTTTATTTGTACAGTAAAAAATACATGCCTGATTCAAGTCTCAAAAATGGCCAAAAAATATTATATTACTAACTTATTAATTTTAAATTAAATGTGTTTGTTAGTATAATGTCTACTAGAATGTAAAAAAAATGTTCAGTGTTAAGTAAATAGTTTTAAATTGTTGTTTTGTAATGGATTTTTTTATTTGAAAACCAGGACAAAACAAGGCAAAAAAAAAAGGCAAAAAACGGCCGTAAATGGGGGGGAAAAAAAAATAAGGAAAATGGAAAAACCGGTTCGGGGTATTCGGCCCAGTGTTTCATTTTATTTGGCTTCGGCCAAGAATTTTCATTTCGGTGCATCCCTAATTTAAACAACTCAATTGAAAACATGAATAAATAGCATTGAACAAAATATATGGATAAAAACAAGGTGTAAAATTATGCAGACATTACAAGTGAATTAGTAATCATTCTTTTGAAGTAGTTCACTGAAAGTAATCTAAGGTTGAGATGTCACACAACCTTAAGGTTCTAAGGTTCTCTGGTTCTCATAACAAATTTTAGTAGTCGATCACAAATAAGTGAAATGTGACAATACTCAATGCCATTTTTGAAGGAGTGATACTTTTGACATCTACTCACAATAAAGTGATTTGCTAAAATGAAATGTCACAAAGATTTCTTCTAGCTGATGTATGATAAAAACATTGACAGCCAATCAGAATCCACCCTGCTTAAAGTTCGAGCATTTAAAGTGGCAGACGACAGAACAGCAGTGCATGCTTATAATAAACAGAACGTTATCATGCGTTGTTGTGGACGCTAATATAGTTATCATTATTGTTCTTGGTGTGAATAGGGCATAAGACTCTACAGTGTAGAGTGTGATTTAGGGGATTGTCTTTTTTCACTGCTTGTTGAGAGGGGGAAAATGCTTGTTCATGAAAAAGCTTGATTTTGAAAAGAGTTTGGCTACTATTACGCTACTAAAAAATGTTAGTAACTTCTATCACTAGTTTTAGTTAGTCCCCAACACTGCTGCAGTGTATCTGACTAAAAATAAGGTGGGAAGCTGCATAGACATGTGCTCATACTCATAGGTAGGAGAGGGTTCAGAGCGACTTCCTCCCCCCTGAGAGAAGGGGATGTCAGAGGGGCTAATCCCAAACTCCTTTACTCTGAAGACAGTCAAGACAGAACAGAGAAAAACAGCAAGTCAGAGAGAAGAGCACAGCCAATCAGGAAAGATGTACAGTTACAACACTTTTTCCCCTTTGGCACTTGCATTGGTAAATACAACAACTTTACTGAGATTTTTTTTTTTATAAACATTGGAGGCAAAAATCTGAGAGTGGTATTTAAAATATCTTCAAAAGGAAAAAATAGTTCTACTCAACTTCTGTTTTCATAAAAGCACAACGCAGCGCCATGTCCTCACCTGTTGGCATATCTCAGAGTGTTCAGCGTGTTCTCACAGGAGGCCATGCCAGGAGAAATGGTGGCGATCTATGCAGACAACAGTCACAATTACAGCTGTGCAACAGGCAAAGGTAAACTTAGCCAAATCCTAGTGTTGGAGAAAGCGTGCTTAATCAAACTTACCATGCATGTCCTGGAGTTCTCACCGATGAATGAGTCTCTGAGGACCTGTGTGAGCTTGCTCGCTCTGAATGGAGTGTGAGGTTTATTACGGCCCAGAGCCCTGATACACTCCTAATACATGGGACATGAAAGATCACAGTGATTAACTAGGAAAATTCAAAATGGCACTTCATGAACAAATGGTTGATGACCCCTGCTCTTGGGTAGGGGTGTGCTATATTGACAAAAAATAATATCTCAATATTTTCTTTGATTTTATCGATAACGATACTTAGGAAGATATTTTTTTTTTTTTTTTTTTTTGTGAGGGGGTCTGTGGCTGGTATCTTAAGGACTACCGTGGAGGGCTGACTCCTAAAGTTTTTTATATTCTTCATATTCTGTGTGGTGGTCAGTTCACACGGATAGAAACAAATCTTTTCCAATAAGTTTAAACTGATCTTTACCTTTTATGGGCATTTTTACCTTTAAAAAAGCAATTTTTTCTAAAAGTGTGCATTATCTTTTGAGTCAAATTCTTACATTTAATCAGTGAACTAGAATATTAAGACATTTGGGCTGTTACCAAGCAAATGAAATCAGTATCAATAAAATTCCTCTTTGCAATGCAGAGGAAACACTGTGAAGTGCATCTGAAGTGGCATTTAGATTGATTTACACAGGCATGGGCGCCGGGTATGGGATTTCTGACGATGCTTGAGAAATTACAGCTCTACAAACGTGTATTTTTAAAGGTCTGGTGTAAAAAAAAAAAATTTTTTTCCCCCACTGAACATTTTATTTTTAAGAAACATATAGAACATTTTGGAAGAGTAAATATGTCAGGCTAAATAATTAGAATAAATAATGAAATTCTTCTTAATTAAATGCAGTCACTTAAGTGAGACTTAATCTGCAGCTCAACAATAATCAGAACATTAATAAATTATTTTCTGTAAAAAAAAAAAAATCCCTAAAAATGGTGTCACTTAAGTGAGCCTAAACCTGCAAGTCAATAATCAAAAATATAATCAAAACAATTTCTGAAAAAAATAAAATAAAACAATAAAAAAAATGGCAGTTCAAGTCATTATACCGGCAGCCATCAAAAAGGGTTTTTTGGACATGCTCAATTTCACACATTCATCTTCAGTCCAAGAAGATGATGCAGGAAATGTTCACTTTTCACGGATTAAGGTGTGGAGAGGTGAGGTACGAGGTGTTGTGTGCACATACAGGCGATAATGGGAAGAGATGCGAAACGAGTGTCACACCACACACACCACACACCGGCACACACACGGTCTCTCCTACAACAGTTTGGTGTGTTAAAATGTCGTGATTTTTTAACAGATGTAAACAATGGCAGGAGGCTTAAAAGTATAGACGTGATACCAGCTAAATTTAATTATTGTACTAAATCGCAGACAAGTACAGTACGTACTTTAGACTGCTATTCCTCACTCTGTGAAGTAACGTGAGGGAGGAAACTAGTTGACGTTAGCTAGTTAATTAGCCATGTTATCTGCCTCGGTAGCAAGCCAAATAGTATTTCAACACTGAAACAAACAGCAGGTGGTGTCTCTGTCTTGATCGGGAGTGAAAGAGGGAGAAATGAAGATGACACAGATATATAGTTTACGTTCGACCAGGAAGTATTTATTTAGCGATCAGAGCATCATCTGTATGGAACACCATTGTGTATGGAACATGGTTAGTCTACGTTACCCGAAAAATTCCCATACGACAGACTTCGTCTTTTTCGACGGGGGAAAAAGTTCCAGGGATTCATCTCCTTCGGCCATCCTACACACAGGTGACTCTCACTGACTGCTCGCACCAACCGGAGGGGCTGAGGGGGAGGGGTCGTGTGACTCGTTATGCTCTTCGCTGCACACAACTGAGGGAGTCCTGCACTTTCCGTCTTTGACGACACGTAAAAAAACTGCGCATACCGCAGGAACAGTATAACAGAAAATTTTTGTGGTTTTGAAACCGTGACTTTTCCAAACCGCGGTATACCCTGAAACCGGTTATTGTCCCATGCCTAATTTACAAACTACTGTTTAGTGCAGAACATGAATGCATTTAACCTGCAATTACAAATGCATAAATAATATTTTGATGTTTGAAAAACAAAATGTTGAATACTGATATTTGAAATTATATAAATAATGAATGATACTTTGAAAGTGAAATTAAAATCGCCAGTAGGTGGCAGCAAATCACTGTTAATAAGTGAGTCATTGCGATTGAACCGAATCATTTAAACGGTTGATTCATACAGGAACGAAACACCGCCATGTTGCTCAGAGACACAAAACAGTGCAGTGGCTGTGTTTGGAATAATTTTTGTTGTCTATAATATGGCAATATGGTGTCTATAATGTAAGTCTCTTAATTAACTTCTTGTTTTTTGAACTGTTGTAAAAAATCTATATTAAGTTTGTAATCATTTGAGAAAAAAAACAGCACTCTTTGTGCGATATTGATTAACTATATGAGTTGATATGAATATATAAATTTTCTGTCCCCATATCTTGAATTTTGTGATCATTCTAAATGTATTTTAATTGAATCATGCAGTGACAGAACGCACTCTAAGTGCGAACGCGCAATAGTCTAGACTTCACGTAATGTGTGCGTGTACTCTGTAGGGGGGTTTTGAATGGTTTTTGCAAAATACTCGATAATGTCAAATTGCACATCGTTAAAACAACAATTATGATATTATCGCAGACGATATATATCGCACAGCCCTACTCTTGGGTGGTGTTTTTAAGATGCTGACCTTCAGAGCCAACAGACTCTTGTTGATTTCGGCTCCCTCCAAACGAGTCTGCCGATCAGCGCTGGATGTGTCCGCTCCACGTTCGTTACCCGCCAGATCAATAAGTGAGAATTTGCCGTGCATCTTGCCCTTCCTTCGTAGAATGATTTGGAAGACGGCGTGGCTACGGGATGAGTGGGCATTAGCTGAGGTCTGACCTGAGGTCCTAAAATGGAAGATAAGAAGGTGAAATTTAAGTCAGGAGTGTCTGATAATTGTGTGGACCAATTATAGATCAAAGATCATGAATCGTTAAGGAAAATATTATGAAATAAACAAATGCTAATAACTAGAGCAATATTCAGTGAACTTGTTTTATCCATTGGGTATTACCTGCAACTGTTCCCTATTTCAATAAGTTTGAGGACATCCTCGGTGCATTTGACCTCACGCTCCTGAAGCCCAACCACCTGCACCTGCTGCTTCCCATCTTCTAGCACACGTAGCTTAGTCTTACGATTCAACAGATCAAATACCTAAAGAAGAAAAAGACTTTGAAAGACCTGTCCCATTTTTAAAATAGCCTTTAGCTATCAATTAGTCATCAATTTTCTAAAACGCACCTCTTGATAATAAAAAAATAAATCAATGAAAGGAAATATTCTGTGAAATGAAACTGATCCAGTCACTTAGCAAATGAGCACAAATCTTCAAATGGTATTCACCACACGTTTTGAATGAACAAAAAGTGAGCGTAACTCAGAGCCACTTACCTTTCCACTGTAAATTTCAAAGAAAGTTGCGTAAACCTGAAGATCCAGCTTCTTATAATTTGGTTTCTTCAGCATGAGAAAAACATCTCGAGCTGTGTGTGGACAACATGCACATGAATGAGTTTGCTTGAAAGAAAAAGACTGAAGAAATTACAGGACCAAAAAAAACATCAATTACCAGCTAATGCATAGATTCCTTTTGAACAATCCTGGTTCTTTCCTGAAAAATCTCCACCCATGGTCTAAAAAAACAAACCAATCGATGAGCTTTATGTCTTATTACACTAACATATGACAAATAAAAAATAAAGCTGTGGCCATTATCAGTACAAAAACTAGCAAACTGTACAAACAGTATATATATATATATTTTTAAATATCAATTAAATAAAAAATACTTCTTACATGTGTTTTTCCACTTCCTGTTTGGCCATAAGCAAAGCATGTGGCCATTCCTCTATCAAAGATTGTTTCCACAAGGGGTCTTGCAGTAAACCTGTGAAGAAAACAGTTAAGATTTTTATCCTCCAACCGTGACAATGCCCAACATCATTTTTAGAGAAATATTCATGTTTAATGAACAACAAATGAAATCATGCTTACCTGTAAACCATTTCATTTGTTGTGCTGTCATCAAAGGCATAATCGAAGCGGAATGTTTGGTTCTCTAGGTATCGAGTCAGATCCACCTTCTGTTTTGGTTCATGAACCATGACAACATCTTTACTTGGAATAGTGATCACATCTAGGTCCTTTACTGTCAACTCTACAACACAAATGAGAAATAAATTACAACATACGAAGGGCAATCAAAAAAAAAAAAGTAGAAATGTCTGAGGCATTACCTTTTTTATTGAGGGGTCGTTTCCTAACACAAACGCATATTCTGTGCTCCTCAATCTGTTGAAAAATTAATCACGTTTTACTTCTCTTAAAAAAATGTATTACTTAACATCCAAGAATGAAGAATAAGATATTGCTAGTTATAATTTTTTCTTACTGATAATACATGATATTGATATAATGATATTACATATTATTTTTTCTGTATTACTATTATTATCATCATTAAAAAGTGGATCTCAAATACATGAACATGACCATGTCTAGGTCGTATTCCCCTCCAAAGGTCAAATGGAGAAAAATGTGAATAAATAATCATTATAAAAAAATTAAATAATGAATGGAAAAAAATTAAACAAACAATAAGAAAATAAAAAAATAAGGTGGAAAAAATAATGATACATGATGGCTCATCATCATTTTGTTTTATTTATTTTATTTCATATTTTATTTTATGACCCAGACATTAATTCATCAATACCTACCAAATCTGTCGTGGTTAGTGGTCGATAGTCCAAACTTGCTCTGAAGTCTCGGATCATCTGCAGTATTTCATAGTTTGGAATTGTCGTATCAATTTCCTTTAAAACAAAACAAGCACATTCACAATAGGAACACCACTAGGTGAAATAATCTATTTGTCAAACCCACTACAATTAAAAGCTGAGAGACGAGGCAGAAAGATATAATGACAGAAAGATGAGAAGTCTTACCTGTGCTCGCTTTTCTCTCAGTTCCTGTTGCTGTATCCTGCGTCTCTCCCTCTTCTCCTGCAATTTTTCCACTTCCTTCACACAGTTCGACTTCCTCCTTGCTGTTAAGAGGGCAGAATGGTACACACGATTCCATTTTAACAAAGGCAAGAACTGTTTCCTCTCTTTCAGCCCATCCCCTCCCACTCTGTATCTCTCGCTAAAATAAGAGTGTATGTGTCAGGGCTCTACAGTGCGAGCATTTGCAACTGAAAACTACTGCGTGCGACTATGAAATAACATTTAGGAGCACCAGTGCGTCTGGCCCGATCAGCATATTTGTTTGCGCTCAGGGGAGCTTTAAAGGTTTCTACATATTTTTGCAGCGTTGAGTAATGTATCACAGACATATCCTCTCATTATAACAAACGAAGTGTTGACAGAGTGTAAAGAAGAGATTTATTGTGCAGTGTAGGGAGCTTCGTCGATTATAATAGAGTTTTGTGAGATCGCGATGAACTAAGATGAGTGACAGCTTTTAATGATTATTAAGGGAGTTTGCAAATGTGATATTGATTTAATACAACAGTTCATTAAACAAGAAGTTAATATTAAGTGACTTATATTGTCTGACAACAACACAATTGCCTTATTTTGCTCCATTTCATCAACGAAAATAGATCCAAATAAAGTAACAGCTCAGCCACTTCACATCTCAAAAAGCAAACAGCGGTGTTTCATTCATGAATGAAAGTGCATTTTTAAACAAATCTAGTGAGTCAATGATTCAATTACCCATTCATAAAAACAGCTACTTCGTTCCTGAATGATTCAGCTGTTTGAACGAATCAATTGAATGAATGATTCAGTGATAAAATCAGTGACTTGCCGCCACTTGCTGGCAGTTTTAGATTAATTTTTAAAGTATCTTTTCTGTTATTAAATAATTTAATATTTCTATATTAAAAATTTTATATTTAAAACATTAACCTCAACATGAATTTAATTGCACTCATGCGCCCTCTGAGCCTCATTAAACGTCTGAAAAAGTACCTACAAGCCACTGTGTGTTATTCGTGACAATCTGTAGCACGATTTATTCGTAAATAGATTTCATTGGATTGGTAAACTTATTCTTACTTCTACTTTTTTTCTACTTGGTTTTTATTTTGTTGTTTTAATAGAAAGTGTAAAATAAAAAGCTTATAAATATATATTTTTGAATTTGACATAAAAAGATGACAAAGGTTTGTAAATACCATTACAAAGGTAATCACTTTAAGGAGTCAAATATCACCTCGTAATGGGAAGGTTAATTTTTTTATCAGAATTTTTGATTAACTGATTAGAGGTGCTTCCTAAAATTTTGACCGTGATCATTAATTTTTTTAATTAGGAGGACAAGCTCTCCTAAAAAGAAAAGTAAGTGTAGAGCCCTGTGTGTGTAGACAGAGTGGCTATAGAGGCAAGCCACAGCCTCTGGCAGCTGGCACATGGTAGCGCCAACAGTCCTCTCCATCTTAAAGAGCTCTGTTCTCTGAGCAGACCTTTTCCAACAACATTTATCTATGCGCTCTTGCTGTCTACAACATACCCAACATTACTGCTATTACTTGCAAACAGTAGTATCAGCAGAATAAGGAATAAAAGATTAGGCCACATAATGAAGGCATTAATATTTATCTGACTGACTAATTTAATCCACCCACAAACAGTGTGTAGTTTGAACACGGACTCCTCTTGCGACACCAAACTAGGGAGTCTTTAGAAACCTCACGATTCGATTTAACGGAATAGTGCCCCAAAATTAAACAAATGAATCAGTCCAAACAGCTGATAAAAACATCACAATAATTAACAAATAACCCACAAGACTTCAGTCCATCAATTAACGTCTTGTGAAGCAAAAAGCTATGTGTTTGTAATAAACAATTAATGAAGATCTCTATCCATAATATTGCTTTTTCCGGTGAAAAGTGGTCTCATCTGAATCAGGAGAGAAATGTGCACTTGTGAATGTTGCTTATGGATTGTTGTGATGCTTTTACAGTTGTTCAGACTTGATGGCACCCATTCACTGCAGCGGATCCACTGGTGAGCAAGTGATGCAATTTTAATATTATCCAAAATCTGTTCTGATGAAGAAACAAACTCATCTACATCTTGGATGATCTAAGGGTGAGAATATTTTCAGCAGATTTTCATTTTTGGTCGAACTATTCCTTTAACTGCAATTCTGAGAAAGAATCGCAGCATATCTGTGAATCAATTTTGTCCCATCCTTGCACTAAACAAGCAAATCAAACCAGTCTAGAACAATTGTAGTTCTGCCCAAAGGATGTGCTGCATAATGTAGCACAAAGAAAACAGTTTTTAATTAATTCAGCAGACAGACTCTAATAAGCTTCATAAATTCAAAGCAAGAGGATTAATCGGGGAGGTTCAGAGTCAGGTCAATCCTGCCTGGTCACAAACAGTCACTGACATTCAGAGGGGTGGCAGGGGTAGCCAAGATTTGAGCCAAGGTACCGACAGATGAGCAAGGTTTAGGTTTACTGCAAAATTCAGACTCCAAAAGGATGCTTTCTCTTTATGCATGACATTGTGCGCAGGAGACCTCAGTCCAGCTTTCAGCGTTTTCCTGTGGGGGAAAAGGGAGTTGACAATAACAGATTGAAAAGCACTGAGGAGTGTCATATTACCGTTTTGTTGCTGAGTTAGCTGACTTTGGGTCAGGCTCTGTGTGGGCTGAGAGGGCTGTTGTGCTGGTGGAGGGGGTGCTGATTCTGGCTGTTGCTGCTGGGCCGGCCGTCCCCGAGTCGAGACAACTTTAAAACAGAACACATAAGAGTCAGCGAATCACACTTGGACAAACAGAGACTATGTCTGCAAACTGAGGCATCACAGGAGCACTCAAAACATGCCTATGATGCACAGAAATGCCGCTTAGGGTGACAGCTCACCAAGTTTTGAAACACAACCAGCTTAGTATGCTAAGACAACTATAAGCCATGTGTAGTAAAACAGTAATTTTTACTATATCAAAATTTACCATATCAAAAAAAAAATAATAATTTATGTGCGCATAAATGTATTATTCACAATAATATTAATAAAATGCATTTAAAAAAAGAATGAATTGGTGTAGGGTGAATTTCCATTTCATGATGTTATTCTTTCGTAACCGAACTAAATTATTAATAAACTTTATTTAGAAAAATAACATTTTGTTTAACAATAGCAATATACACCTGTCATAATCTTTCATGCGGCAATAAACTCAAGTCTTAATTTTGACAGCCTTTGAGTTGGTGTATTTTTTTTATAAGCACTTTCTTCCAGTTCTGGTGAACTTGCCCCCATTGTCTACAAAACCTTGTTGTTATTATTTATATTTATCATTTAACACCATATCAGCATCAAAGGCTAAATTTGTGGCAAATTCAACCAATAATAATGAGTAGTAAATTAAAATATATAAATAGTCATAAAAAATAATACTTCAGTAAATTATATACAATAATGTCCCAAAAACAAACAAACAAACAATAACACAAAGTTATACAAAATCAATATATTTGATATTTGTTAAAAACTCTATTTTCCAAGGAGAAGCTTTTTTTAATGTCCATTAATGTAATTTTTGAATCAAACTTTGCTTAACATTCAAATATGCTTTAAGCAATTTCTGCAAAGGAAAACTTTAAAAAATCACATATAGCCAATTATTTCCCCTAGTGTTATTACAGTACAGATTTGAATAGTAACTTATAGCACTAAAAATGTTTAGAATTAGGCAATGAGGAAAAAAGTAGTTCCCAGTGTATGTTATAACGAATTTAGTGTACAGTCACAATGAAGTGCTTGTGGAGTGTGCACTCTCTGAAAAAACTGCATCATGAGCCTGACACATGCATGTGCTGCCCCTTCACTCTGAAGCACCCAGCACATGCACACTACTTTTTTTTTTTTACCTAAATCACTTTTGTGGATTAATAACTGCACATGGCCATACTCCAATTCATAACTTATTTCGATTTATTGTGCAGCCATATTCCTGAGTCATATAACAACAAATATACCTCTATTGTCTCTGGATGGGATTTCACTCCTTCCCGGTGCAATAGTTCTACGATTCTGCACACAAACAAGTGTACAAAAAGGTTCAAAATATGCGAACAATTAGAATGCAAGTTCAACTTTTAACTCTGGCCTCATACAAACCTTAGGGATTTTGTTGACCTTCACAGAGCTGGGTGTAGGAGGCGGTGGTGTAACGGGGCTCAAGGAAATCTCCTCCTCTGGAGCAACATCTGGATTTAGTGAGAATATGCACTCCAAATCAATCTGTTACGAAAAAAAGAACAAGCTGTGAACATTACAAGAAGAAATCTGATCACTTTTTTTGCCAAATCATGCAGAATGCTCTAATCTTAAGGAGAAAAATGGTTCAGGGTACATGATAACATAATTCATATTTGAAAGAAACACAGCATATGTGTCCACTGACTGAGAGTTTCATACGGAACCCTAACACCACCAGAATGTTGTTCTATCCATTATTAATGACACAGGCAGCTGAGAGGCTACTAGACTTACCTCTTTTCCTTTAGTGTCTCCATTTTCTATCCATTCCACAGTAGCACTTTCATTATCTTCATTTAAAGAGGTCACCATGGCCTGGTGTATTCGCCCTGTAAGTAACCCAACACCTCTAAGTGTGAAAGACAAATTGAAAACATTCATGTATCCACTTAGAAATTTTACACATCTAATGGTAACTTGAAAAAGTGTTTATGTACATGATGGCATGTCAACAGCAATCTGCTTCTCAGGACACTTCAGAAGTTGTGCTATTACTTACTGAAAAGTATCAGAGCATCACTGAAAACAAACAGCCATGGTTCCGTATCTATTATTCAGAGCTATTCCTACTCACACGTCGACATCCCTGCAATTATTCAACAGCGGCATCAGCAAGAAAAAGCACACATTATCCTGCCATAAAACAAGCTATTTAAAACCGCTGTGTGCAACATCAGGCCAAAAGAAAAGTTAAAACCCAGCTTGAAGTAAAGGCACATCTTTATGACACTAGAGACCCCCTCTGTTAAAAGATGTCACAAGCACTGTTCATCTTCAGAGAGCATGTCAAGAGTCACCTCTACTACGCAATACATGAAACTTCCCAAAGCGACAGGAGTGGTTTGTCTATCACGTCAGACCCGGGGCTCACTTATTTCTTTGCTACAAGCTGAAGTTAAATATAACACAGCCTTCTCAAAGAGATCAAATCATCATCTCTTCTGACAGTCTTCCAAATAGTATTGATACGAATACTAATGATACGCCACTGAATGCTTACAAGACACCAACACTAGTTTGACTATATTTCCATCTCTGGACTGTGACATCATTAGTAGAAATTGATACTTGATTACTTGTAATTACACAATTAATCTCAATCGTCATTAAACATCTTAAATATATTATTTTTATTACCAATATAATACAGATTAGTAGTAGTAGTAATAGTAGTAGAATCCAAACAGTACATCAAACAGGTTACTTCACATGTGAAAGCCATTGTTTGGTTCTATTTTTGAGTGAATGAACTGTGAATATTGGTAATTTATTTATACATCTGTTTATAATAATGCAACTAATCCCAAGCGATGTTCCCTGTGTTTTATGTACATTAAGCAATACAATTTTTTTTTTGAAATCCCAAACTGTCAGTATTTCCTTTGGCCACTAGGATGGAGTTCAATCTCTGAACCCAAAGAATGACACATCACTTAACTTCAAGGAACTTGCTTGTCATCTTCAAATCGTTACATTTACAATACAGTCAGAATATTATGACTAGGCCTATATGAAAACTCTCAGATGTCGTTAACCTTAAATGAGTGACTGATGTGAAGTAAGTGGCATCCAAACTTATGTTGGGTTTAAGTTTCAAAAATACCAAGCTAAACAAACCAGCTGGTTAGAGTAAAACCAGCATCCTCCCTCTGTCCACAACCAATCTATAAAACAAAACATTAATTTGCAAGTGACTTAAGATGGCTAACCCACATAAATCTAGAATATTCAAGACTTACTGATCATATTCCTTACCAATACAAGACATAAATAATTCCACACTAATCTGCATCAAGTAAGCAAGTTAATGGGCTCATATCAAATATGACCGCACACATTATGAATATCTAAACAAACTCCACCCGGGTTTAGCAGGTGGCTAACGTAAGCCAACAGTTGCACTGTTGATTGACACAAGCTAGTTAACTACCCCGGCAACCACCTCCAACAGACCGAACTTAACACTGAACATCGATTTATACCAGGCCCAACCATCTAAACCTTCCGTTTCTGTCAGGTTTGTTTTGTGTGGTAACGTTAGCATCCGCTAGCCGAACCGGAGCAACGACTTTAACGGACGGTTACAGGCGACCCAAATATGAACTCACCATCGCTGCGTTTTATCTCCACATAAATCCCCACGACGATCTTGCCGAAGCTCACCGCCATGGCTCATTTAAAGGACGGAGGGAATACTCAAATAGACAGACGTATGGGAACTAAAAACAGTGTTTGTGTTTGAATTTTTCACATTTGTTGTTCCGTGTTGCTCAAAACCGGGAGGCGGCCACAGCGCGGCACATAAAAGAGGGGGAGAGTTCATGGCGCGTGCGCGGGGGCCGTTCTACTTGCGTGTTTTTTTTTCAGGCAAGTCCCGCCTCCTGCGTCGGGATTGGCTAGAAGCAGCTGTAGGTCTGCGATCGGACAGTTGATGTAACCATAGCAACCACAGTAAGCGGAGGAAGCCGCTTTGCCTTTGTATGCAGTGTTGCCAATTTAGCAATTTTGTTGCTAAATTTAGCAACTTTTTAGACTACCCTAGCAAATCTTTTCAAAAAGCACCTAGCAACAAATTTAGCCATTTAAAAAATTAATTTGGCAACTTTTAGCAACTCTTGATAAGTGACTCAAACAATAAAAAAGGCACACATTTTCCATCCAAATTACACAGAAAGAGGAAACCAACGATGCCTAGCAGTACACACATCACGTGAATTAAGTTAGCTGTTATTTGCAATTATTCAATTTAATAATAATAATAATAATTGAATAATTGTTCATTTATGATTCACTTTGTTAGTAGCTTGTACCTGTGATTGTTGTTCAGTTACACTGCAAGAAAAATATGTAGAAAAATGGAAAAAGTGCTAGTAATTTTCCAGGACATTATCCATTATTCATTGTAACCCTGTAACCCGAAAACACAATGCATAATTTAAAATGCAGGTAAAACAACAATTCGGAAAATTATTTCAAATTAACATAGTAGATTGTGCCCTATTTTTACAGACTTTTCTTAGAGTGTAGCATACTAACTAACTACTAATACACTGCTTAAAGCATATTAGTTGAGAATGTGTAGTATTACTACTAGTTATTAAAAAAACTTAAATTGTAATCATTTAAAAATGTGTAAGTGTTCAATAATTCAATGTATTGAAAAATACAGTTATTTATATTTTATTATATTATGCATATTATCTTACAAACACATCTAACTTAACATATATCAAATATTTTTTTTGCTGAGATTTGATGTTGGGACACAATTTTGCATCGTGATTACGCAAGGACATCATAATGTCATTTAGCAACTTTTAGCAACAAACCGACCTTCCTTCAGCAACTTTTTCTGAAAATTAGTTGGCAACACTGTTTGTACGGCAAAGTGCTGGTAGCTACTTCACTCAAATCTGAGTTGAGGAAGTTCTGACGTTTGCTTCCTTAATTTTTTGTCCCTCATCTTGAAATCCCAGTATTGCAAAAATGGGCTTTTACTTTCACTTGCTGTCAGTTATACCCATTCGAGCATTAAAGCAGTTCAGTCTGCAGCAGGCTGAAGCGGAGGAGAGATGGAAGACAGTCCGGATGAAAACACTGCATTTATTGAAAACAAACCAGCCCGAATCAGGTGACTTCATCGTTCCGTTGTCCTTCTTTGTTCTCGATTTATAACTGTCTCAATGAAATGTCATGCTTTTCGTGCATTTATGTATTTATGTTTATACTTCCTAGACATGGCAGGCTATTCCTTGCTGTTTTTTCAGCTGTTTTGGGCAATTTTACTTTTGGGTTTGCCTTAGTGTTCCCCTCCCCTGTCATCCCCCAGCTTCAAAAGGGTGATGACCCTCGGCTGCAAATGGACATCCATCAAATATCATGGTTTGGTGTAAGATCATTAATGTGTCTAAAGATAGAAGATGTTTTCAGGTGTAAACATACTGTAAAAATACATCTTTGTAACTAGTTTCTCTTTTGTTTGTTAGTCAATTTTCACCCTTGGTGCAGCCTTAGGGGGTATTAGTGCCATGGTGCTGAATGACAGAGTTGGGAGAAAAATAAGCATCATGTTGTCAGGAGTACCGTCTGCTGTAGGTCTCCTTGTGATGGGGGCTGCACAAAACTTTTGGATGTTATTATGGGGCCGATTTCTGACTGGAATCGCTGGTGGTATCACGGCTGGCTCTATTCCTGTAAGTTATCTGTTAGTCCATCTTGTTTATCGATTGATGAATATGCCACTGTAAATACTACAGTGCCACTGCAAAATGCAATTGTATTATTATTATTTCGTTTTTTAGTAAGTTTGATAAAAATGACAGTGGCATAATGTAAAGATAATAGGTATTGATAATAAAGTCTGCTGGCCTGCCACAAAAATAAATATAGTGTAACCATTGATTTCTGAACAATTGACGAATGAATTGGTTGCAGAGACTCACATTTGTGAGTTATTGCAAGGTTTCTGCAGGTCTTCCATGAATTAAGGCCTTAAAAAGATCTTTAAATCAGAGCAGAAATTGATAAAGTCAAGGCATTAAATGTTGCACGCATTGCTAAAAATCGATGTATTCCTCAGTACTTTTCTCAGTAATACAAATATCTATCTAAACATCCTTAAATCAAAATAGATGTACTTGAGATTCAAAATGAAGATTTGAAGTCTTGTTTTCCGAAAAAAAAAACTTTTTTTAAAACGAACAAATATCTGGTACAGTAAAAGTTATTTTCATATTCTGGTGTTTGGGAGAAGAGGTATTCAAGCCTTAAGTTATTGTTTTTATGGGGATCAGTAAGAAGTTGTATTTTCAAACTTTGAAGGGTTGTTACGACTCAATGTAATGCAACTCATTTAAAGAACATATTGACGTTTTGTGATGTCTTCAGTTTATTCCTTACATTTTATTTCCTTGGTCTTAAAAAATTTGAAATTTACCTCCATAAAACTATATATACTATAGAAACCCTATATTAGTTTCTATCTGAATTATTTGCTGAATCCATGAGATCTGATGGATGTTTATATGACACTGTGTTGTTAGATATAGCCTACAAATAAGAGTTTCATTGTAACATATGGGATTTTAATTAAAGAAACGTCATGATATATTAGTGGTTGCAGGTTTATGCCTAATAGATCTCATTAACATCAGTTGATGTCTTTTCTCATAGGTGTACGTGTCAGAGATTTCACACCCGGCTGTGAGGGGTGCGCTGGGTTCATGTCCTCAGATCACAGCTGTCTTTGGAAGTCTAGCACTCTACACGCTTGGTGAGAGAGCTCATATTTCTTGGGTTGTTTTGGTTGTATGATGAAGCACACTTTCTCCAACACTTTAAAGAATTTCCAAGCATTTTCCAGATACATTATCCTATACATTCTTTATAAATGATGCTATTCTATGGTCTCTCTCCAGGTTTGGTTTTGCCGTGGAGGTGGCTGGCTGTGGCTGGGGAGATCCCTATTGTTATCATGATGATTTTGCTTTGCTTCATGCCGACCTCCCCACGTTACTATGTAATGAAAGGAAACAGAGCAAAAGCAGTTAAATCGCTGGAATGGCTCAGAGGCCCCAATTCTGATTACTTGACCGAGTTCAATAAAATTGAGCGCAGTATCAATTCTCAGGTAAAAGGCACATTGTGGTGGATTACATCATGTTATCAGGGTGGTTTTGCCATAGAATTGAAAGGTCATGCAAATAGAATTCAATAAGTGAGAATATTGTATAGTAATAACAGTTGTATTGTACTGTTTTTAATCACACAAAAAAAAAGCTATTTAAAGTTTTGATGCATTAAATGTTTTATTGCATAATGAGGTTGACTTATATACAACCTCTCAAGGTTGTTGGTTAAAATTTAAAATGCAAGTTTCACAGAAGGGGGTTTGCTGCAGTATTGCAGGGGGACTGGCAATTATTGCTTGGAATTAAGAAAGAATTCAAATATGCATTATATCAAAATAGAATATTAAATTACTTGCATGTTCTCTCCAACAGGGCACTCAATGGAGTGATCTTAAAACACCTTTATACTATAAACCAATTCTAATCTCAGTCTTCATGAGATTCCTGCAGCAGATGACTGGTATAACCCCAATTCTTGTATATCTGGAGCCCATCTTCCACATGACAGCTATATCACTAGTATGTCATAAAGAGTTTATTCATTCACACTGTGAAATACCTGAAAGCACATTAATCCACCTAAAAAACTGATGTTTTATTGCCATTTAGGAACCGAAATATGACGCAGCATTAGTGGGAGTTGTAAGATTGATGTCTGTTGTTATCGCAGCCAGTTTGATGGACAAAGCAGGTCGAAAAGCTCTACTGTTCACCTCAGGTTTGTGTAGAATTAAAGAACAAAGTATTATATTTGGTAAATGTAATTCATTGGAAAAAAAACAAACATATTTTTTCCTTCAGGATTTTTGATGTATATAGCCATGCTTTCAATGACCATGTACACCCACAAAACATCGTGCAGCCATGGCAATCTTACCGTAACCGAGGGCTTGAAGAGCACTTATGGAGGCTCAACAGGCCCTGCCTTCGATCCAGTAACTCTAATTCCTCTAATTAGCTCTATGGTCATCATATTTGGTGAGTTTTTAGGAAGTTTGTTCATATACAGTGTGACCAGTTCACTTTGACTTATTGTAGAAGCTTTTTGTGGATCTCATAAATGACAGATAAGGAACTTGTTGATTATTATGACAAGAGGACTGAATTGCTTCATTTTTATAGTCAGTTCTAGTACTGTATAATATGATGCAGCATAACATTGCTGATGAATCTCCTATGCAGGTTATGCTTTGGGTTGGGGTCCAATCACATGGCTGCTAATGTCAGAGATTTTACCCTTGGGTGCGCGTGGTGTAGCATCTGGTTTGTGTGTTGGTGTTAGCTGGATCACAGCCTTCATTCTGACGCAACTCTTCATGCATGTGGTGGTGAGCTAAATCTCTTTTTTACACATATTGAATTGGAAAATACCTATTTTTTTTATAATTTACCTAACAACACATACAACAACATGATCCTTGTTCAAGATCATTAAAAGATAATATAGCCTGCTCTTGATAATACTCAAGTTATGCATGATTATATTTCTTCAGATTTTTCAGATTTTTTTCTTTCTGATTGTTTCAATTTGTAGTATCTTTCATATACATAGTTGTGTGAGTTTTTAATAAGTATAGCTATAAAATACAAACTTGATAACATACGTATATCTTTTCATATAGGAGGCCTATGGACTCTTTGCACCTTTCCTGTTCTTCTGTGTCGTCTCTGTAGTGAATATCATTTTCACAGCTAAATGTGTGCCAGAAACTAAAGGCCGGACTCTGGAAGAAATTGAGAACTATTTCAGGACTGGCCGAACCTTCACTATTCTTGATTCATAATATGTCAATTTTGCAGCGATGCTGTGGCACTATTTAATACACAACAAACAAAATTATGTTTTACCCAAGTTGTGAGTTTGCCCGTTTGAATGTGGTGAGATAAAATGACTGGGTGATGCCAAATAATATAAATTTATATATTGCATATATTCATATATATTTAGATATATGAGCTACATAATTGCTTTATGAATGTTACGCTGATGTAAATACATTCATATGTAAAATCTGTCCAATGTACATTTATCAGAAGGATGTACTGTATAGAGTCATATGAGTGTACACTTATCTAAAAGATATCAATAAATGTGTGTATATAGTACTGTATATATAATGTCTCTATCATGCTCTCAGTTTCTATGTTAAATATGAACATGTGGTTTGGCACTTCACTTCTCTTTCACAATTCTGCAATTGTTTCCATCAGTGTGACCAAACTAAACCTATATTGCACAAAATGTGTTTGTCCAGGAGCAAAAGTACAATGATAAGGAGAAGTTCCCATGGGTGTGGACCACAGCTAGAATTGAGCAAGACTTCAGCTAAATTAATTCTGGCCTTTGTCATGTCCTGATATGTACATAAAGATTTTGGATTAATTATTATTTATCACTTTACTTAATGCTATAGCTATGCACAAAAATAATGATCTGTTTCTTAATTATACTTCCTGTTATTTGTTTTTCCCCCCAAACAATTAAATAATTCTCCAACCTTCTTACACAATTAATTACATATGCTTCAGTAAAGCTATCAGTAAGCATATTTTTCTAACAAAGGTTTGCTGTTAAAAGAGAACAATGTTTTGTGTCATTGACAACTTTGAGAAGATTCCTCTTTCTGCTTTCATACTGTATGATGCCACAGTGCATCCTGTCAATCAAAACTAAAGCATTGTTATGCACCTGTGTTACATACATACTACATTTGTAAATATTAAAAATTTGTCAAAACAAGGTGGTATGCAGTGCATTATTTATCTAATAGACAAATATTCATCATTCTTATTTGCCACTTTTCAGTCACTTAGATTGATTTCCTTCCACCAATGAATGGTAGATTTAGGCATAGATAATATTATTAATATAGAGTCACTTTTTAAATTAAATTGAATTAAAATTACATAATACTAACTGTTACATTTTGGGAAATAATCAAAAAATAATAATATAAAAAAGTCAATTGAGTCCATTTGACCTCAATGTCTAATGTAACCCAATTCTCAATGGCTCTTATCCAAGAGTTAAGTTGCTTACATGTACAAAAAAGCCTTTAAGGAAAAATAATGTCATACGTGTTTGGCTTTAGGCTGCTTTATTGGTTTCTATTTAGTAAAGGGTTCCCAAAAATTTTAATATATAACTACATACATAAGACTGACTGACACAGGCCTATATGTTATATAAGAATGTTATTTCTTACATTACACAATCTGAAAGACCAAACCTGTCATACATATATAATTTCATAAATATACACATTAACAGGGTTATAAATAATTTATTTATTGATGGGTGAATGTGTGGATGTTTTACTTATAAATATCACGGTTGTTTGTCCATGGTTGTGTCAGGAAACATTTTAATTAATTGTGAAACTTACGTTGTGATTATTAATAAAATAAATTATGATTTAACAGTCTACCAAAGTATTTTAAAATCACTACATGTTTAAAACCTACTGAAAATCATCATCACTGTCTGGTTTCCTGGCTTCACGAACTCATTCAGATTGCATGCACATGAACGTTTTTATTCCGTTGTTTCAGCATTGCGTATAGGATGTGTTCCAGTTTGGCTTTTTCCTCAGAGGTGGGTCTTTGCGTGTGTAAAATCATGTAATGTGTTGTAAGTAAATATTAATGAACTGCAAAATGAAAACTGCGAAATGAAAATAATAGTTTTGTTTGAAAATCTATGCTAAATAACAAACAATATATTTCATTTACGAAAAATACCAGGGTACTATACTAAAGTATCCGATAAAATATACGGTACCATACTGCAGTTTTTAAACTGGAGGAAATAGTGAAAGTCGTTAGGGGAAGTTCACATTTAACTATTCAAAAACAGTTTGAATGGAACAGAACGCGTGGGTCTCGAGATGCGTTATTTAAAGGGGTCATATGATGCGATTTCAATTTTTCCTTTCTCTTTGGAGTGTTACAAGCTCTTGGTGCATAAAGAAGATCTGCAAAGTTGCAAAGACTAAAGTCTCAAATCCAAAGAGATATTCTTTATAAAAGTTAAGAGTCAACCACGCCTACCTAAAACGGCTGGTTCTAACACGCCCCCAATTCTACAAAGGATTGTGGAATTTGCATAACGCGCGGCCGGCCAATGTTCAAGCAAAGAAAGAAGGCGTAACTTTTATTCTCGGTGTAGTATTGTTGCTGCCGCCACCTTGTCGTGAAGGCACTGTGTGATTCGTTGTGAAAGTGAAACTACTTTGTTTGGCCTTCCAAAGAGGACGATATCGCTTCGTCATGCCTAGAGCTGATCTGTGCTGGGCGCTGAGGGAATGCATCAACTTAGTGCTGTGGATCACCGGATCGGCTTTCAGCGTGTGTGGATGAAGCGGAGTCCAGCCCGGAGTCGTCCACATGTGGTTGCCGCAAGCCCTACGGACGCTCCTTCTGCGAATCCACCGGCTGCGCCGTTCTCAAGCCCACCGGCCTCCGCTCAGTCTAGCCCCCGGCCTCTGCTCACTCTGGCCCCCGGCCTCTGCTCACTCTAGCCAGCCGCCGCTCACTCTACACTCTTAAAAATAAAGGTTCCAAAAAGGGTTTTCTCAGCGATGCCATAGAAGAACCATTTTTTGGTTCCACAAAGAAGCATTCAGTGAAAGGTTCTTTAAAGAACCATCTCCTTATTACCTTTTTATAATCTCAAGAACCAGAACCTTTTTTTTTTTTTCACCACAAAGAACCTTTTTGTGAAACAGAAAGGTTCTTCAGATGTTTAAAGGTTCTTTATGGAACCATTTAGACAAAAAGGGTCTTCTATGGCATCGTGAAGAACCTTTATTTTCAAGAGTGTCGCCACTCTCCGCCTCTGAACTCTAGGCCGCCGTCGCTCACTCAAGGCCGCGGTGTGTGACGCTTTTTTTTTGTGAAAGCGAAACTACTTTGTTTGGGCCTTCCGAAAGAGGACACGACTAGAAATCAGTGTTCATTTGTATTTACAACACTGTTCCATAACACTTCAATCCAGATATGCAGATGTGTGCAGCACATTTTATGAGGACTGTTTCCTGATCCTGGTAGAGTAGACTACAATTCCGGCTGTTCTGACTCACAGACTGTATGTTTTCATATTTAAAGAATTTGCTACTGACTATTCAAATGCGAGTTTTGAGTAGTGTAGAGTAGCGTTTGTTTTTTGTCATTTCTCCGATCACAAATGCAGACATGGTTTTTTGTTTACACGGCGCGCGATGCAACGCATAGACGCGTTTCAGAAAGGCGGGGCATAGAGGAGAAACAATAATGTACAGTATGTGGAAAATAATGTGTTTTTGAACCTTAAACTGCATAAACACATTTCATTACACCAACTACACCAAATAATGTTCTTTTTAGCAAAATCATATGACCCATTTAACCATTTCAACAACCACCCATATTCAACTTTCTCTTTTCTGCTCAGACCCATCTCAAGAGGGTGTGTAATTTCAACGCACACGCTCACGCCCCACCCGTATGCACATGTACAGGTGCATCTCAGTAAATTAGAATGTTGTGGAAAAGTTTATTTGTTTCAGTAATTCAACTCAAATGGTGAAACTCGTGTATTAAATTAAATTCAATGCACACAGACTGAAGTAGTTTTAGTCTTTGGTTCTTTTAATTGTGATGATTTTGGCTCACATTTAACAAAAACCCACCAATTCACTATCTCAACAAATTAGAATATGGTGACATGCCAATCAGCTAATCAACTCAAAACACCTGCAAAGGTTTCCTGAGCCTTCAAAATGGTCTCTCAGTTTGGTTCACTAGGCTACACAATCATGGGGAAGACTGCTGATCTGACAGTTGTCCAGAAAGACAATCATTGACACCCTTCACAAGGAAGGTAAGCCACAAACATCATTGCCAAAGAAGCTGGCTGTTCAAGTGCTGTATCCAAGCATGTTAACAGAAAAGTTGAGTGGAAGGAAAAAGTGTGAAGAAAAAGATGTACAACCAACCGAGAGAACCGCAGCCTTATGAGGATTGTCAAGCAAAATCAATTCAAGAATTTGAGTGAACTTGACAAGGAATGGACTGAGGCTGGGGTCAAGGCATCAAGAGCCACCACACACAGACGTGTCAAGGAATTTGGCTACAGTTGTCGTATTCCTCTTGTTAAGCCACTCCTGAACCACAGACAATGTCAGAGGCGTCTTACCTGGCTAAGGAGAAGAAGAACTGGACTGTTGCCCAGTGGTCCAAAATTCCTCTTTTCAGATGAGAGCAAGTTTTTGTATTTCATTTGGAAACAAGGTCCTAGAGTCTGGAGGAAGGGTGTAGAAGCTCATAGCCCAAGTTGCTTGAAGAGTCCAGTGTTAAGTTTCCACAGTCTGTGATGATTTGGGGTGCAATGTCATCTGCTGGTGTTGGTCCATTGTGTTTTTTGAAAACCAACGTCACTGCACCCGTTTACCAAGAAATTTTGGAGCACTTCATGCTTCCTTCTGCTGACCAGCTTTTTGAAGATGCTGATTTCATTTTCCAGCAGGATTTGGCACCTGCCCACACTGCCAAAAGCACCAAAAGTTGGTTAAATGACCATGGTGTTGGTGTGCTTGACTGGACAGCAAACTCACCAGACCTGAACCCCATAGAGAATCTATGGGGTATTGTCAAGACGAAAATGGAACAAGATACCAAAAAATGCAGATGAGCTGAAGGCCACTGTCAAAGAAACCTGGGCTTCCATACCACCTCAGCAGTGCCACAAACTGATCACCTCCATGCCACGCCGAATTGAGGCAGTAATTAAAGCAAAAGGAGCCCCTACCAAGTATTGAGTACATGTACAGTAAATGAACATACTTTCCAGAAGGCCAACAATTCACTAAAAATGTTTTTTTTATTGGTCTTATGAAGTATTCTAATTTGTTGAGAAATTTGTTGAGTGAATTGGTGGGTTTTTGTTAAATGTGAGCCAAAATCATCACAATTAAAAGAACCAAAGACTTAAACCACGTCAGTTTGTGTGCTTTGAATTTATTTAATACACGAGTTTCCCAATTTGAGTTGAATTACTGAAATAATTTTTTAACTTTTCCACGACATTCTAATTTATGAGATGCACCTATATTCTCTGATAAACTTTTAATTCATTTCTAGGTAATTTGATAGTTTAAAAATGTACTTCACATGGTAAATAAATTAACTGGTTTTATTCGAATTAAAATATTATTTCATATTTTACTTGACTTGACTTGACTATATTAGATTACCAACAAATGTGTTTTTTAAAGGTTGGGAAGTTACTTCTTACTGCTGTAACAACTACAAAAAGTGGATACATTCAGTTGAGAATATTTGTATCTGATATGACACTTAAAATTACTTTGTGTAATTTAATGCAGTCAGGTTGATACAGTTCTATTACGTTTAAAAAAAAAAAGGATAAATATATTTTTGTACATATAAATAATTATTAAAATCATGAAGCACATTTTAAGCTACCTGACAAAACATTTTTACATTGTAGTTCTGTAGTATATATTCATGTGTGTTTTGTTAATAAAATCATCCAAATCATTTATTCCTCAAACATACACTACCGTTTCAATAGCTGGATTGGTAGATGTATTTTCTAAAATAAAATTTTAATTAATACGTCTTTCATAAGGAGCATTCAATTAACCAAAAGTGATTTCTGAAGGATCACGTAACACTGAAGAGTAAAAGAGCAATGACTGCTGAAAATTCAGCTTTGCTGTCACAGGAATAAATGTCATTTTAAAATATATTAAAACACAAAACCGTTATTTTAGTTGTAATAATATTTCACAATATTACTGTTTTTATTGTATTGTGATAAATAAATAAATGATAAAATAAATAAATGTAGACTTGGTGTGCATAAAAGACTTTAAAAAAATCGCACTGACCCCTAAACGCTTGAACAGTAGTATATATATTTAAATCTTGCATTGTTGCATCAATTTAATATTTATTGTCCTTTTAACTGCACTTTAAAATATAAATTAAATAAATAGTTTTAAATGTCTTTCTATACAGGCCTTCCTTTCATTGTTGGGAGTCTGCAAAGAGGCACACATTCAAGGAAGAGATCGCAGAGATGTATGTACTGTAACATGATGTGTGCATTTTAGTCACTTTGGCATAATAATCATCTATACAAATGTAAAATGCAGTCCTCTCAGTTTTAATGCCGTAAAACATAAAATATTGGTTACATGCTGGTTAAATGCATAAATCAGAAGTATCACAAAAATAAGCTCTTGACTTTTTCTCTCCAGCTTCCCATGGTGGACGTGGCGGTGTTCTTGTTCTTTTGATCTTGGATCACAATCAGTTGAAAGGCTCTTTGAAACGATCTGAACTGCTCACTAAGCCCCAGAGGTTTTTCTTTCAAACTGATTTTTTTGCCAACTTCATTTGTGGCCTCATGTGGTTGGTTTTTCCAAGATGGCTTCTTGGGTCACAGGTAAAAACTTAACTTAATTGCAACAGTTGTGAACACTTGCAAGTATCAAGTATAGCACAAAGGTCCTTAATGTTAGGAAGCTAGGATTCTAGGTGGCATTATCCATTAATCCATTGTGTTTTCATCCATTGTAGATTAATGGATCTGAGGATCATATTTATCTCACCCGTGCATTTGGAGCCATGATGGTCGGAGACAGCTTTGTTTCTTTTACCACTCAGAAGCAAATGGGAACCAATGAGGTATCTGTCTTCAGTAGCCGGGCTGTGGTATGTCATATCGCCAGAACATATTACAACGTGTTAATACTGATTTTGCTCCAAGATGATTTCACATGATTAACAATCTATTTGTGTCCAAACCTGGGTACAACTTCTGTGTTGGGGGTCAAAATGTCCTACATTTTCCCCCCATTCAATTTACCAAATATCGGCACTATGAAAAAGACTAAAGATTCATGTAAAAACACAAAACCTCTTTTGCAGCTTGTCAGAGACTAATGTAATAATTCCCATCTATTTCTAGTGTTTTAGGGGTCAATTTGACCCACATATTTTTTAAGTTAGTTGCACACACACAGAATACATTTTTTAAAATAAATAATTTATTTATTTATTTATTGGTTATGACTACATGTAGTGACCGTTTGCACACTGAGGTGCAAATAACTAGTATTATTTGTACTTAATGTAAGAATTGCTATTTGTACATTCTCTTCCCTTTTGTTGTCTGGTTCTCAAACTCTTATGTGGAAAAAATGGTTTCTTACACGTTTCCTCAGTACTGTAACAGTCTAGTAAATGAGATCTCAAAAAACTAACAACCAAAAGCAACTTTTGACAGCTTTTTTTGACCGTGAAACTCAAATAGGTAAAGAAACTCTTGCCCGGTTTCACAGACGAGGCTTAAGCCTAGTCTCAGACTAAAACGCATGTTTGAGCCGTATTAACTGAAAGCAACTTGCACTGGCATATTTTAAGATTAGTGTTGATTTTTAGCAAATTGCATGGAAACCAATGGGGCTGTAACAATTTTTATACAGCCTTTCCAAAACAAATCTATGTGTTGAAACTTTGCATGCACATTCATGACGGTAAATAAGAAGTATTCACAAAATTTCAAGAAGAAATTAATAGTTTAACTAGTATTTCAAGCAGTTTGAAAATCATGTATGAATCTGTACTATTTAGGGAACTTTGACAGTTGTCGTCTTCATGATCTACACCCAGCTCACCACATCAGTATGGAAAACCCCACATCTCTGTTTGGACCTAGTAGGGGTCAGTCTCTGGACTGGCAACTCCATCCTTGGCTATCTGAGCTCCAAAGACACGAGGACAGATATATACTGGCGTGCTGTACAGAAAAAAGACAGAAGACTTTATGTACAATAGATATTTTGTCATATGCATACATATTATGACATCACTGTGCATTTTGATGCTTTTTGATGTTTTTGATAAACTATTTATACTGTAAAATAGTTGTTTTATGAATATTAAATAGATGCATTTCTTTGTAAATAATGGTTCTTTTTCATTTATACTTATGAATATTGTAAACAATTTGAAAATATCACTTTCAATATGCAATGTAGATATGCAAATAAAGATAAAGTTGTCTGGTGACTTGAACGGCACTATATTAAAAAATTTAAGTAAAAGTAAACAGTGCTTTTTCAGCTGTCCATAAACGGCCTCCTTTCACACTTTCAGGTGTCGAGTCATTCTCCTGCAATATGCACTGAGCCATTTGTTTTGTACCTTTGGATGCAGCATTTGATGTTCCCACAAACAAAATATCTGAACTGTGCAGGGAGTCAGAATCTTCTTTTATACATTTATTTTTACATTTAACTTCCTGTAGTTATTTAAGCATATTGTTTGCTATTGTTTCATGCAGTTTTTCCATGAGTATTATTTTAAATATGTTCCTCTCAGAATGTTCTTCAATCAAAATTGTGTTGCCAGATTCTGGTTCCCATGAGAACATGTGTTTGTTTCTTTCGTTCTTTCTTTGTCTTACCTCTTGCCAAGTGGCTCCATCTTCTATGGTCTCATTCTTGAGTTGATTATCACTGGCAGCTTTATAAGTGTTTGGCAGTTGTTTGGTCTCTTTGGCGAGACCTGTGCGAGCAGTAAGATTGACCTTAATTGAACTTTATTCCTCCTGCAAAGGCCATGTTGTTGTCCAACTTTACAATACCCTGCAAAACCAAATAAGCAGCTTTACTGTGCAGCTGAGCTCTGTTAACACCTTTAATAAACTGTGCCCAGTGCCTTGCACAAGAAATCTGCTTCAACAGCTGTTACAGCACAATTTGTTTTGAATATAGCCACTTGATGGCGCTATATACACAGAGATTATAGCCTCTGGTCCTTCTAAACATCAAGCTGACAACAGTGCTGATAAATTTACCATGAACTGTTGTTATTAAAATGCCATTTCTATATTACAGTTGGATAATCATAACCGAAACTACTATTTGATGTAGCATAATTATCCTAATAAGCTCTTTATCTTAGAAAATTAAGCAATAAGATGGTTTTTAAGGCTTGGTTCAAGATGGCTGTTTCATACAGTTCCTCTATTTCTCATACATTCTCATAAAATATTAGTTTACCAAAAATTTTTTATTTTGTTCCAAAGTCCTATATCTATAGAACAAAAAAACTATTGTACTGTACTGTTTGCTCTTTTCCATGCAATTACAATGAATGACAATAAAAAAATTCATGAAATTCAAAATTTAATAACATTTAATCTATTTATATTTTAACAAAACTTTTATATATATGATATATATATATATATATTATTATTATAATATATATATCATTTACAATATTTATATAATATATATTATATCTTTAATAATTTATATTTTTATCTTATATACTGTATTAATCTCCAGCTCTCCAGCTAAAGAAATGTTTTCCCCCACAAAAACAAGCCGCTTTAAGATTAATTGCATTAACTAATCTCGTGTCACATTTTCACCAAAGGGCAGTGGGTTCTCACAAATCTATCTTTGTGCCACAGCTCTAAATGACTGCCTGATTTGTATTTAACCCTTTAAAGGAGATATATTATGCCCCTTTTTACAATATGTAATATAAGTCTCAGGAGTCCCCAGAATGTGTGTTAAGTTTCAGCTCAAAATACCCCACAGCTCATTTATTATATCAATTTGAAAATGCCTATTTTGAGTGAAAGCCAAACAAGCTGTTTTTCGTGCCTGTCTCTTTAAATGCAAATGCAAATGAGCTGATGAGCCCCGCCCCCTTTTGCCATTACAGCTAGTACCTGCTAAAAAACATCTGTTTTGGTTCTGATTATCATGTTTATCGTGCTGAAATCATGTGTTTTAAACCATATTAGTTTAAACTTCTGATATACGGTTTTCTGAGTGCACACACTGACGCACAAACGGAACATAAAGCGGCTGTCACCAGCATGCGAGTAAACTAAACTAAGTTCTCACTTCACTACAAGTTTACTTAAAACCCCCATGAGTCAAAACCGTCGGTATTCTGTGAAGGTAAACAGCGGGAAATCATCACATGTTATATTTTAGCTTTGTGGCAGCAGCATATACAGTAACTAAAGCTACTAAATCACTGCTCTCATTGTCCTCCTCTGAGGCTGGACTCTAACCTGTTCTGGGGCTCGTCGTGGCCGAAATGACAGAACAGTTACAATGTTTGGCTCAAACTTTTCGCCATGGCATTAGAACGGTAACCGTTTTTCACTTGCGAAATCAAAATGACGGCTCTGTGGGTGGAACTTACAGATTAATAATAATTAAATATTAGGATGAGATCCCTTTCTGACGTCACTAGGGGAGCGAGATCAGACGCGCTCGTTTTTTTCAGACTCTTGCAGAACAAGGCTTCCCTAAACAAAGTTACTGGGTTAATCTTTTTCACGTTTCCTTGGTTGCTAGATGCACCGGGGACCTGATTATAACACTTAAAACCTGGAAAATTTAGATTTTCATGATATGTCACCTTTAAGACAGAGTGCTCAACCCATTTTACACTTGCATAGGATGTTGTAAAGAATTACAACACATTTACTATTTTACTATTTAGTCAATGTTATTGTTATTGATTTTGTAACAAACCTATAACAAATCATTTGAGCACCCTTGCATCTCATTCCCACTGTTAAATGCAGCTAGGATTGCTATTTGGCCCTGATTTAAACAGCTTTGCAGGCCTGCCTCCAGATTTAGCATGTAAAAGGGTCGGTCCTGACAATTGTGGGGTGTGTCATAATTGGGTTGCTGGGGGAACTGTGATACAAATGAGCGCTAGAGATACCACCAATTTTAAGGCGCTGAGTGACAATTCTGTCTCAATGGGATAATTCAGTTTAAATCACCTACACAAACCAAAATTCCTTCAAGGATGTGATCCTTCCAGTGGGACATCACATTTCACATAATATTTTAAGCGCAAGAGAAGCTGCATATTTTATACATAGGTCTCACCTAGCTATAAAATGTATGCTTGAAAAACTACCACACAGGACACCGATCATAGAAATTTTCAGGTCACGACCCCAAAGTTTTAATAACACTGTGATGCCTGAAGCATCTCCGTTTGATTTGACACATGGTTTCTTTGATGTTCTTCCATAAATCTGTAATGTTTTGTTATGTGAACACAGGAATGGGAACAGGGACTCGTGCACAAGCTGTCTGTTTGGACAGTGTGGCCGTAGACTCAGTGCACAGCCATAGCTAAACCTCTCTATGAGAACAACAAAATGACTTTGGCTGTAGAGTCCAATCTCTGTCAGATTAAAATCTTCACTGTAACTGCTGAGATTACAAAGGGAAAGATTCATAAAGTCCAGCCAAATGTGACACCAAGAAGAAAGAGAAACAGTACACTGTTTTTATTTCTAAGTGGCTTTGACTGACTACATTTTGTTTAAAGGAGTTTATCCACAAACTTCTGGATAAGCCAAAAATTTGCCAAAAAAACCCTTCTTATTACAGTATTTCAATGTGTTGTTCCTGTTGGTCAATAGAGGGCGATAAACAGTAATATCGTTCGTCACCTACTTCGTTGTTCGCGCTAGTTTTAGCATTGGCAGTTGAACGTGGATTAAAGTGAACGACCATAACAAGAACTACTTTTATAAGGCAAGACATTGTTATCAGCTTTATATGCGCAAATAACATTTGCAATGCGATTAGCTGTTTTTCGTTGTTTTACACTGTGACAGAGCACGTGCGCGATGGAAGTTTAACGTTTCTTGTTTTCCCTATGAGAACGTTTTGTCCGTTTATTGAGTTTTCCAGTGTTTTTCGCCATGAGACATTTCTTGAGAGTGTCAAGTTGAGAATATTTCAAAACTCCTCCCAAGACAGTGTATTTGTTACATTCTATCACGCTCCATTTAATAACTGTTGTTGAATCAAAAGCATTTTCTGTACGTGTGAAATCAAGGTCTCGGTTGTGAAAATTTGCAGCCCCGGTTTTGTAACCTTTCTCTAAAGTGTTAGAGAAAGGTTACCTAGTTAACATTTATTTATTCATCAATATTAACTAATGGACCACGCCCTTGTAATTTTAGTAACGCCCAGTGTTGGGGGTAATGCATTACAAGTAATGCGAGTTACGTAATCAGATTACTTTTTTCAAGTAACTAGAAACGTAACGCATTACTTTTTAATTTACAAGAGAAATATCGAGTACTTTTTGCAATAGTAACGCAAGTTCACTTTTTTTTCCAATTTATTTGATTGACAGCTTCCTCCTGTCCCCTAATGTTGACAGAAATCAGCAAGATGTGTTACTTTAGACTCTAAAATAAATATGAATATCTTCATTTAATTCATCTCACTCACAAAAAAACTGATTCAGTATTCATCAAAATGAATTAAAACTCAGAATGCAAACTTAGAATATGACGCAAACCTGCAATAATTAATTAAATGTTAAACAACACAAATATGCTTTTTGTATTTAATCCCATTCTATTAACCATGTCTTTGCTTCTGACCTTCGATGATCCAGTTCAACCATGCTAAGTAGGCAAAATTTACTCTAGACAAACATCTTTGGTCGTTTCTTTTTTTATTGCTGACATGCATTTGTGTTTGGAATATCACCTTCTTCTAGCTTCTGTATCTACCTGTACGGACGTAACGTGTACTCGTTTCTACCTTCAGCCCTGATTCTAGGTCATCTTAATTTCATCTTCCTCTCCCATATTTTGGTGTGAAAGTGCTTTATCCTCTCTGGTTTACCAAAATATAACTTTTTGTATTTACTCTTTTTAAAACTTAAACCTGTCTAGCCCGTCTCCGGTTTAAACTTCTATAAAAGTAAACTAAGTAACCGTAATTACTTTCCGTTATCTGGAGTGAACGCATCTACTGTTAAGAGTGCATTACTTTTTAAAGTAAGCTTTCCCCCCACACTGGTACGCCTCCTTTCTTCAGCAATAAATTGGGCGAGGCTGCGTTACTTATTAATATTCTGAGGCAAAGCCTTCAGTTGCAAATGTTAGTAATGTGGTCTTCATAGAAGTGTAAACGATACAATTTATAATTGATCACATTAAGAAATATTATTCCATGTTTCGTCAGGTGTATTCGTAAATACAATTAAGAAAATAGACATTAAACATTAAATACATTTCAGATATTTTTTCTGAATGAATGAATGTTGATGTTTACACACAACACACACACACACACCCACAACATTATAGTATTCATATATAAATATATATATATTATATATATGTGTGGGTCGTGTATTATGGATGCATGTATATATACACAAAAGTTCATATTTGAACTCATAAAACTGATCTGTTAAACTGTGCAATTTAATATATTATAAACAAACACTAATCAAAATTACAAAAAAGTGTTATGAATATATATGTTGGCATTGCTGTTCTTTTAATGCTGCCTGTCAAGTTAACTGAAGATTCCCAATGCCTTACTCAATTCCCAAGAACATAAAACATGAACGTACATTTTTCACAGAAAAAGCATTGTTTGTTTCAAGTCTTGTTTGAAACAACCAGTGTTTACTAGAAAAAAAATGTATGTTGCTGTGTTTGTTTTAATTGAGTGTCAAGACAGAGTGTTTTGTCACGCATTTGAATTCGGTGAATGAACATTCTGGTTTAAAAAAAAAAAAAAAAAACATTTGCGACCGGGCGTCGCGGCGTGTTTGTGCTCATGCCATATCACTCTTCACAGGGACTGAGGTCAGCCTGTGGCCCGACAGCAGCGGTCGTGCCAGCATGTGTTTTATCATTCTGGTTCTCCACGGTCATTTCGACCACTCAGGAGGAAGGAAAACGATTCAAAATTGGCCCATAATTTTTCAGGGAATTGCTCTTTAAAATTGCAACCTTCGTGGTTCTTTGACACCGTGAGACCTGACAAAATGAATGGAAAATCAAATGTCAATGTGCAAACAAATTGGTCGCTCACAACAAGGTGGATTTTTTATGACAGCGAGCAGCTTCTAATTGATCTCTGGTGATTTGCACTCTTCCCATCCATTTAAGTCCTTTTCAGCTGGATGAATTTGTGCACACCATTTTATCACAACTGTGGATGTCCAGTGACACATGAATCCGATTCAGCAATTTTCTTGTAAACCTGCAGTTAGTGGTGGTAAAGCCCTTCAATTAGAAATGCACAGTTGGCCTATTAGTTGTTTGCTGACCTTTTGTCAGTACAGCTTTTAACTGTAAGAGTGGGCAATGTTTTTAATAGACTATTCACCCTCAACGTTTGACTTCATATTTCATAATTAATAAGCTCTGTTTCCAAAACCTAGCGAGCTGCCACTGTAGCAGTGTTTCAAGGATTCTTAGAACTAAAACCGTTTCCAAAATGGCAGATTATTAGGTCATCATTAAAAAATGAAATTTTGCTGAAAATTTCCTCACCCTCAAGCCATCCAGGATGTAGATGAGTTTGTTTCTTCATCAGAACAGATTTGGAGAAATTTAGCATTACATCACTTGCTCACCAATAGATCCTCTGCAGTGAATGGGTGCCGTCAGAATGAGCGTCCAAGAAACAGCTGATAAAAACATTACAATAATCCATAAGTAATCAGTCCATCAGTTAATGCCTTGGAAGTGAAAAGCTGCATGTTTGTATGAAACCAAACCAATCAAGATGTTTTGACTTTAAACCATCACTTCTGATCAAAATATGAGTCCATAATCAATAATAACTCTTCCTCCAGTGAAAAATACCATCCCCTGTTGTCTTTTCACATCAAAATCCAATGACATATTTGTTTAGAACCGTTTTGGACTGTTTTTCCTTGTGCTTGATCTGTGCATATTTCACTCCTGATTCAGGTGAGATTACTTTTTTACTGGAGGAAGCAGTACTGTAGAGGACTTGTATTATAGCTGAAGGCAACAGTTTAAAGAAGAAACATTTTAATGATGAACAACACGTTAATTTATGGACTGGAGTAGTGTGGATTACTTATGGATTATTGTGAAGTTTTTATCAGCTGACTCATGCATTGCAGATCACATCACATTCTACAGTACAAGCTTAATAAAAAAAAGTGATATCTGTCATGAGTCATGTCTTTGTTGACAATCTTGTTCATTTCTATGCCAGAGCCCGACCCCTTCTTTCTTTGGCTCCACATCAAATAAACTTCCTTTGAAGCTTATTGACTGATCATTCTCACCAAGGAGCACATTTCCCGTAAAGCTGCTTCTTTCAGAGTTACATCTATGTCCTTCTTTGCAAGCAGTAGCCCACAAAAAAAGCGGTGTTTTTTTCTACATTTAGTTTTACTAGAGATAAGAAATGAGTCGTCATTCTTTTCTCTTTTTTTTGGTCTGTGAAAGAAGACTCCCGAGTCCAGATGTGCTTTTCTTGATAACATCCATTATAGTGTTCACCTCAGATGTCATTTAACAACGCGTATCTTAGATAATTGATATATAAAATTGTGATCAAATGGAAAAAAAAAAAATTCACCTCATATTTTACGTCATGAAACATGAGCTAAACAAATTTCTACACTGAAGAAATCATGCTTAGATTGAGTAAATAACACTATCTATTACAAATAATTTTTATGTAAAAACAACAGACCCATTTGCCTTTCTCCAAGCATGCAATGGGGCATGGATATTAATGGTTGCAGTGTTTGACCGTTTGTCAGTTTTATTTCCAATTGTAGGTTTTATTGTCATGTTTATTAATGTGTAGTTTTTTGATGTATAATTTAGTCAATTGTCACTCTTGTTCTGTTAGTTCTGAATTCTTTGTGTGGCATTTTAAGATATTACAAGAGTGCTTTTGTCTTATGAGTGGTCATAATACAGTATTGTGCTGTTTATAGCTTAATGGGATAGTAAATCAATAAATGAAAATTCTGTTATTATTTACTCACCATCATGTCATTCCAGATCTGTATGACTTTCTTTCTTCTACAGAGCACAAAAGAAGATATTTTGAAGAATGTTAAACAACAGTTTTTGAATGGACACTTAAAAAAAATCGTATTTTGTGTCCCACAGAAGAAAATAAGTCGAACAGGTTTTGCAATGACATCAGGATGAATTTTAATTTGTGGCTGAACCATCACCAATTTTTCATTTTTTGTGAGTAGTTTGCTCTCCATGACATGTATATTCTTAATAAAGTAAATAAGATAATGCCATTAAAAAAAGAATAGTTAGCATAGAGATGTTTAAAACATTCAAATATTCTTAGAATTTTTTTTTATTTTTTTTATTTTTAGCAAATATAGTTTGTGATGGCAACTTCACTTTTTAAGTTCAGTCATAATAACATTTACTACCAGAATAGCAATTAGTTTAGTTAAACCTACAGGCAGATTTAACTTTACATTTATATATATTTTTTAGTTCTTTTTTAAACCTTTTTATATACTGTATATATTTTTTAAGTTCTACACAAACATAACTTTTTCAGTTTGTTTAAATCAGTCAAAAACTGTTCTTAGGTAAATTGTTGCAATTTAATTCAATGTGACAATATGAAGAATGCATTTACAATAAATTCATTCACCTCATGTTTCATAAATGAGGCCCTTGAACTATAGAAAAATAAATGTATTTACTTCATGTGTATACAAAATATATGCAAAATATAGGATTGTTTTTCTAGAGAGTTTTTTGATAAGAAGCAATCCAACAAGCAAGCTGCTTATTTTTAAATGCCAGTTGCGAATGCAGCACAACCAATAGCCACAATCACTGGCCGTGTCCAAAACAATGCCCACAGATGAGCCTTTAACAGTCATTAGGCTTTGTTGGCTCTTGAACGCCCCAGTGTGCTATGGGATTTCATGCGGCTGCCGGGAGTTTTCCCAGTGTCAGCAGAAAGGGGGCACTTTTTTTGTGAACTGAACAACAGTAAACAGATTATATGGCAGACACACAACAAAAAGTGTTCCTTACTTATCACCTCATTACAGAGGAATAACAAGGCCAGCTAAGATTAGCAGCGGGGGAATGAGAACTTGATTGTAATGGTATTATAGAGGTCCCAAAACCGTACTGCTTATTAGCAGCAGGTTGAAACGCTCCAGTGTGGGTTTTAAATGGAGTCGGGCTCCTCCTGTAGGCAGGCTGTAGACGTTCCCTCAGTGGGATCACATTAACCCTCGCTGTGAGCAGCATGGCTGCCCTACAGAGCTCTGGAAGTATAGGACTGCTAATTTAGCTTATTATAATTCAAAGACGTATTTCATCGGTTGCTTGGTTACTGAGAGAGCTCACTGCATGACCAAGACCTCGGTTTATTTAAATCAACATTTGTACACTTTGGGACATTTATTTCAGGCACCACAAAAGAAAGGATATTGACCTTTTTGTGCAATAAGTGTTTAATGTTATTGATGTCACTGAATGGGTCATTTAGGCTCATTAGCCTGTGTCTGCATCAGTTACTATTTCAAAATGATTGAAACCGCATTTCATACGGAAAACCTGCATGTGAAAAACACATTTGTTGCACTCCTTTGGCCCAGATGCACTAATTTATATCATCCTGTGCAGATGGTGTTGCCTGTTGCAATCGATACCTTTATACTATGTGGCAGCTAATTTGTACTAAACAGAACCACAAAGAATTGAATCTCCTGAAAACATGTCAAGTTGATATTTCATCCAAAAAACTCAAATGAAAGAAATTAAACTTTTCAGGACCATTGATAGTTATTTATGTATGTACTGTATATATGTATGTATGTATTTATTTATGTGCTTATTTTGGTGTTTTGTTTGTGTTGCATTATTGACATGACCAAACACATTTACCCATACCCTTCTCATACCGTAATCGATTAAATAAAAACCTATATCTATATATATATAATTTTTTTTTGTTGTTGTGCCATACATACTCGTCATTCTCAGACGTGTGTACAGATATTTTTTTATTTTTGAGTTTGTTCTTTTCCTTTTTTAAAATATAGTTTCATGTTCCTTTCAGGAACGAGGGTTCCCACAGTACCCTTACTTTTCCTTTCAGGTCAGTCACGTTCTACGTTCCACATTCGTGACTGACGAATTGGGATCCGTATGGAAAACGCCACTATTGCTGACCCCCTCCAGTGCCCTGCGGAAGATAGGACAGCGGCTAGGCAGAGGTGTCCGCCACTGCTGTTCCTTACAGTGGTACATTGGATAACACTGGGCAAGCGTACCCAGTTGGGACTCACCCGCCTTGGTTGATATAACTACGCACAGAGATGGCAGGAACGACTTCGGGAAGACACGGGCTTACCGTAGGGGAGCCGTACCGTGATAGAATACCCTTTGGCCGCCCCACCGTCGAGGGTGGTGAGTACGGAGGAGGCACCAAGTCTGTTTCGTGCAGAAAAAGGTGCCTTCCAAGACTTAACCTCCTCATGCACTTCCGGGAAGAGTGGAACCTGAGGCGGCTGCCGACGCCCGGCCTGCACCACCAGGAACCAGTCATCCAGCCTCGAGCGTTCGGGAGAAGGTGGAGGCCTCCAGTGCAGCCCGACACTCTTGGCGGCCCGGGAAAGCATAGTGGTCAGCTCTGGATCTGACTCGGGCAGTGACACTCTTCCTGACGGTGGCAGCGCAGCTGAATCATCATCTCCAGAGCCTAGCTCGCCTTCCGATGCAGCGATCGACATCCTCTCCTCTGCCTGTGTCCCACACAAGATACTGGACCCCGCCCTGTCCAAGGACCCAGCACACTCGTCCGGAAACACCAGGTGGTGCACCATGCTTGAGGAATGATAGGCGCCTGCGGGGACGTACTCGAGCTGGTGGGGGGGGGGGGGGTGGGGGGTTGTGGGGGGGGGGGGGGGGGGGGGGGGGGGGGGGGGGGGGGGGGGGGGGGGGGGGGGGGGAGGGGGGGGGGGGGGGGCGGGACGCTCTCCAATGTAACCCCTCAGTCTCCCTGACCATGAACCGAAGTACCCCTCCGAGAACCGGAAGAGCTAGAGCGGGGCATGGCAAGGGGATACCCCCCCCCTACCTCCCCTTTTAATGAGGAGGTATCTAGACCGCAACGTTACGATGGTCATGTTCCCGCACTGAGAACATGACTCATCCATGAGCGCTGCTTCAGCGTGCTGTAAGCCCTGGCACGAGAGGCAGCGATCATGACCATTAGATGGAGGCAGGAAACGACCACATCCATAAACGCACGAGCGGGAAGCCATCTTTGAAAAGACGCCCGTCGCTCGTGGAGCTTTTTTAGACATTTGCTCTTTTAGGAAAAAAAGAAAACACTCTTTTAGAGAGAGCGCTGAAACACCCAGGGGAGGTTGCGGCGAGACCGCAGAATAGCAGCTGCAGCACGCCGAAGATGAGCAGCACTGAATGGCAAGCTGTTTCTTCCAAACACTCGCGGAAATTCGTCCTGAGAAGGCTCGGCTCCGAAACGAAAAGCTGATGTGCGTTTGCACGCGATCTCCTTTTATACCCGGCGGCTGCGGGGTGGGGTGCCGATGCGAAACACTCGAAGGTGATTGGGCTCTCGGGCGAGATCCCAATTCGTCAGTCACGACTGACGTAACGTAGAATGTGACTGACTGAAAGGGAACATATGTTTTCACCCACACTTATTCCTCTCCTTGACCACTCAGCGAGACAAATAACCTTTGATTTGGACACATATAAGAAACCAGGGTCGAACAGATTTCCTGGGGAATCTGTCACAGTGGAGGTCTGTATTAATCACTCGCTCACTTGAGCCCCGTCACACCCGGTGTGTAGGTTACTAATGCGTCTCTGCCGCTCTTCTGGACAGCAGCCACTTCCAGTTGTCTGAATGTCTGGTACAGTTCGAAGGCTTGCCACATAAGATACTCCCAACCGTCTTTGCAAATTGCATGATCGTCTAAGGGAGTGCCAAGAAAATAAAGGATGGTATAAACTAAGACATTCTTCCCGTTTCTATTTTTTATATTTTAGCAGGCTGCACAGTCAAAGATGCCCAGGCAGCAACATATTTACAGTTCTTGTCATCCAAACTCAATCAAATGTTCATCCAGAATGCAGACCGCATCTGTGTCGTGCTAGAATGCATGCTGGTCCTCTGCACCCAGGGATTAGTCAAAGAATATTAAGTATGGATGCAATTCCCATTACAAACCTTATGAAATATGCATAACCGATATGAATTATAAAGAGAAAGTCTTCTGAATGGATCACAGAGCAGGACTGGAGGTCATTATGTGGTCTGTTAACGATTCATACTGCCGCTTAAAGTTGTATTTGAACTTTGAGTAGCTTGCCCCCTGCCAGAGCCCTGTCAGTGTGTTTGGCAAGCATCGATTAGCCTGCAGTGCACAGCTGTCTGCAGTCAAGAATCTGTTAGTGTTTGGCATATGGACATCAGTAAAGGCTGAAGAATAATGGAATGTGACATTTACCGCGAAACATGTAGCCGCGCAAAGTTGGGGTTCATCAGAGGGGAGACAGAGGTTTGACAGCTCGCAGTTAATATACGATTTCAAAGTGTGATTTCGGTACAGTGAAGAAGTACAACAGATTCAGTGTCAGGACTTTTCTAAAACTTTTAGTTTTGAGTCCCCCCCCCATTTCCTGTTCTCCTGTGCACTGCTTCCTGTGCTGATTGTAAGAAGGTGTTTCATATTACACTTATCTATAAGTACTACAAACAAAAATAAACCATAACACAATAAGTGGCCATATTCACACAGAACAAAAATCATCAAAAATTGAGGACTTATTTTAGTGTGTATTGTGATTAATTTGGAGTGTTTTAGTTCTTTTTTTTTTGTATTTGGCCTGTATAACCCCATGCTTTTGTGTGTTGGATGCTGTCTTTATTTATTTATTTAATTTAATATTTAATGAAAGTTGCTTTTGGGATATTAACTTTTATATGTCACAGTTAGCTAACTTAGTATGCAGAGTTATTGGATTTATTTGGTGACACTTTACAATAACTTTTCAGTCATTACAAATGTTGAAATGGTTAACACATCAGTATGGAAACTACATTTCAAATATTAATATATTTAATCAAAGTTTCATGACATTAAGGACATTAGCATATATTACACATTATCATGGTAGAGCAGTAATTTTATAATTTTAATAACAGTATTAAAAAAAAAATGTTTCAGTAATTTTTTTTGTAAAATGCTTTCCTTGCACTGAAACCATTGTTTTGCTTAAATGTTGCATTGAAATTTACTTAAATGTTGCCTTTCCTGTTAATGCTAAATGTGTGTGTATATATGCAAAAAATTCATTTTATAATTTTGAGTACACTTGCACATAGAAATCCTCAAAGTTAATATTAAAGGCCTGCTTTAATTGGGGGCTTTTAATGTTTCTTTCAAGATTCAAAAGAGGTGCGTTCAGCACTGCTAATGCCAGTTACTCCACTCCACATTGTGCAGCAATTTTAATTAAGGTAAACGTGAAAACGTAGATCTGAAACTGCTGTAAGACACATAAAAATAGTTTCCACGTACTGGTTTTATGAATTAAATGCCAGTGCCAGTGATGTGTGATAGACATCAGACATTAATTCAATGACACAGCGGTTTGATCCCTGATACCAAGCTCACCGTGACAAGCAACATTGGGTCTCTGTGAATTCCAAAAGGCTGTGATTTTTTACCCCCCAGCAGATACTTTCAACTGCAAGAGAGACAGCAAGTCAAAGGAAGCAAGATGGAGAGATAAAAATACTAAAAGAGGGAAATGGAGAGAGGGGCGTTTGTGTGTCTGTGCCCTGCAGAGCCGTTCAGAGAATTTGTCGTCTCTTTCCTATCTAGGTCCTCTGGATTTGGTGAAGGTGACGTGTCAGTCACCCATGGTGATGTGATGTGATGTGTCATCGCCGCAGGTGCTGGTGCACTTGTCACAGCCTCAGCTGGCTCGCTCCATTAGTGTCCGCCAGATCTCGAACACCGCCACCGCCCCACCTTTTCAGACCAGTCGTGCCTCGTTCGCCCAACTTAAGCCCGAGGTGGAGTGCTGCCTGTATGCACCTTATATGATGGACACCAAAGCTGCCTACTGTTATAGTTGCCATTTACAGAATAGCGCACAAGGGCATAGTGGTGTCTGAGGAGTCGGGCTGAAGAAAGACAATAAGGATAAGCCTGGCCTCAAGCTTTTTCCACATTTATCCTTTCCCCCCTGTGTGGCCTTTACAATAATCCAAAATTAATTTTTTTCATGGCACAAAGTCGCCAATGTGAGTGTATGCACTGAAAAACAAATATTTTTGTTGCTTGTTCAATTTGATTAAAATGAGCCAGTGCAATGCGATTCTTGAACTTTTTATACAACCTAATTTCAGTGTTTTCAATACTCTTAAATTTGTAAAATTATATTTACTTAATCCGTTTGTGTTAAAACTATTTGAGTCATTTTTGTTGGCACTATAGTTGAAACTGGCCTGGGGGATTTATAATTCCCAGCATGCTTTTCAGGCTAAATGTGTAAATGATTGTTGTTGTTTTTTAGGAAGAAGAGAAAGGAGGAAGCATTTATTGTGTTTAATGTCCAGTTATGGTGGAATTTAAAACCGTTTTTGTGTTATGTTCCATTACCATCGTGCACGGTAAAGAGTGGTTTTAGAGTAGTTTTGCTCCACTAGCTAGTAGTTAGTTAGCTGGTAGAACCTAATAATATAACAGAGACACAAAATGTGAAAATGAAGAAACAAATGCATGTAAAGTCACATTGCGACTACTTACAGTACCAGTCAAATGTTTAGAATAATTAACATTTTTAAAAGCTTTTAAAAGAAGTCCAAGCATTATTAGAATGATTTCTTAAGGATCATATCACATTGTAATGACTGCTAAAAATGAAGCTTTGCTATCACAAGAATAAGTTACATTTTCAAATATTTTCAAATAGAAAGCAATTATTTAAAATGTTAATAATATTTCATAATTTTACTGTTTTCACTGTATTTTTGACAAATAAATGCAGTCTTGGTGAGCATAAGAGACAGAAACATTAAAAAAAATCTTAATTATTCCAAACCTTTTCACTTAACTACAGTCACTTATTAGTATAAAATATTGAACTAAACTGAGGGGGAAAATTGTGTTTGTGTTACTGATTATTGTGAAATTGATGTACATAAATAATATTGACAATAGAATCAAGGCTTTTTGAAGCTTTGAATCAATTGGACCAATTGCTTTGCAAAATGATTCACTGTTTTGAAGTTTTTGAAACTGCACGCTGAGGACATCTGCTGGTTAAAGTTGTGTAAATGCAATGAAAACACTTCAAAATGTTCAATGACATGTTGATGTTCAACAATTAAGTGTTTCCATTAATTTGTAATCTATAATATCAGTAAATATCGAGAAAGCACCACAAGCTGGGACTCGATCTTGGGTTGCTGTCTACTATATTTAAGTATTTTTTTTGTAGCACTTTTTGTAGGTGGTGAAACAGTGAATGCAAGCTTAGATGATACACACCCCCCCCAACCCCCCCCCCCCCCTTTGCAACATGCTCTGAAGCAGTGATTCAAAATATAAAATTTCTAAAAGTTTTCTGAAGCAGTGTTTTGAATGTGGCCTTCACTAATCATTAAATAATGTAAATTCAAAGCTTTTTTTAATTATATATATATATTTCTTCTGAATGTATTTACATGCCAACAAGATGGTGCTCTTGTGTTCTTACTGTGCGTTTAGTTTACTTACTGTGTTATTTATTTTTATGTAAAAAGAAGTAGAACTGATGCTGTTGGGGAGTTGTGTGTTAAGTGGGATAAACTTAGTGGCCTGAATGTAATTTGGCCTTGGCCACAACTTTTCCTATAATGCAGAGAAGTCATTATATAAACTTCATCTGACAGCATTCTAGAAGAAGTGGGGATTCAAAAAACTTGTCTTTTTAGGGATTGCTTTGTGGCTCCGTGTTGAAGCTTGTTACATATGTGCTGCCAAAAATTCCTCCTCCAGAGGGCCGGAGGCGGCATCTCTGAGGAAATTCCCAGAGTTCATTGCAGACAGCAGTTGAGATCAAGACCATTTATTGGTCCCTTTGGTCTGCCTAGATCTTCTGTAATGCAGTTTTTTTTATATCTCATATGGTGGTAATTTACTCAACTCCCAGGCCCCGGCGTCCCCTGCCAGTTAAGTGTTGATGTTGCGCTCGACTGTGTTAAAACAAACCCACTGCTGTATATTAACAAATGAGGAGCGATTTGCTGAATGAGTAAATCATTAAAAAAAGCAATAAAATAAACATACACACAAGCTCTGTTCAGAAACCTAGTGAGCTGCCTCATTGCATAGGAAGCTCCCCAAGATAGCGACCAAAAGTCATGGAAACATTAGCATAAGCAGCAGCTCTAAAAATGCTACTTGTCTCTCGATTGATTTCAGTAGACATTTATGTTAGCATATTGTTTAAAATTTTAGAAATGAATGTAGACATAACATTATAAAGATAGATATTATTTTTGAGATTTGCAAACAAAAAAATAAGTTATTAAATTATAATTGTGAGCATTAGATGAATGCAAATACATTCACAGTTGAGTGAGTTGATCTGCCCCAACCCAGATTCCACTCCACAATAGATGTTTGATCATGCTCATTTCCAAAAATGGCTTAATTATTATAGAGAAGAAAGTCAACAGTTATGTTGTTTCTGCACCATTTGGGATGATCACATCCTGAGCAAATGGTGACCAATTGTAGAATGGGAATGGGTGTGGGACACCGAAAACCATCTCAGACAATAAGGTGTCAGAACTTCATTAACATACAGACCACAGCTGTTACGACAGGAGCAACTTCATTTACATTAAGGGCAGTAAATTGTAACTGGATAAAAGGGTTACGTTTAGGATGTTCTGGGTTCATTCCAACTCTGTTTCATTCAACATTTCATTCAATAGGATTGTCTTCTCTGCCAATGATATTTGCAATCCTGCTGTAAAATTTGGCCTAAATGAGGTATCTTAGGAGGCAGAAAAGTAATTCATATTTTTAACTGCATTTTACAGCCACTGAGTTTTAAAGGTTGAACTAAATAGCTGAACAGTTTTGTGTTGATTTTTTTTATATCGAAAGAACCAAATATCCCCACAAAACCTTCTAAAACCTGGCTTGTTTTTTTCCACCTTGAATACAATAATGATTAGCTTATATTGCATATTTAATTGTGCATGTTCATTTACCCCTTTTACATTTGAATAATCTTTTGCATCCATCTAACACTGTGATGACGTGTTTCCACCATTATTAACGTCGTCAATCTAACAAAGTTTTTAATATTTTAATTTTTAAAAAAATGAAGGTATATTTTTTAACACCATGACTTGTATTTTATTTTTTTTACCTTGGCATTGAATTATAGAAAACTAGTTAGTGCTGCTATAGTCTTTCTAGTACAATGGCTGAGGGAGTTTCTCTCTTCTGACCAAAGTCATTAATCTCTCTATATTTTTTTTCCCCTTTTTGTAAGTTCATTTAAAAAGCTATAGATTTTTTTTGCTTTTGCTTTTGAGAACAAAAAGGAATGCAAAATTATATTTAAAGAATTGATTTATTTTAGGTGGCTTTATTGACTTATTTATTTATTTATAGAGTTATGTATTTATTTTTCAAAAATAGTCACAATGTTGGATCACCATCTGTGTCTTGAACCAAAACCAGTAGGAAGAACTTGAGTAATTATGTAATTATGAGTAATTAATCAATTTTCTCTTAGGTGTTGAGTTTGAGTTAGTCCGCAATAATTAATTAGCTTCATATAAAAACAAAAGAAGTCTATGCTATGCCCTCAATTAGATTACGTCTTAGATAAACGTGTGTGTGCTCATTTGCTTTGTCTTCCTCCTGTAGAATATGAATGGAAAGATGTTTTTTAATGGAAAATGGCTTTATGAGGCAGCCAGGCTCATTTTACCAGGTGTTGTGATGTTATAAATGGTCTCTGCCAAGACACACTTAAGATACATGCAGTTGTTGGAGCGCTAATGGGGTAGAAATCCATTTTGCTGATAAGGAGGTATTGTAATTACCTGATAACTGATTTAAAAAGTCACATAAATTAGAAAAGGAGCAGGGCAATTACTCAGCGTATCTGTCTAACCGAGAGCCACCGTTAAATTTTGCCTGCAGTGCTGTGTTGAGAAAGTGACAAGCAAGACACTGTGAAATAAACTGTGTGATTTTTCAGGTTTCATCTGCATTTTAAATAAGTCTTTTATTAGGCATATTATGTATGCATGAGCATAACGGGAGCAGAACCTAAGCATGTGTTGTCGTACCTATTTAGTTTAGTAGCGAGTCACAAGGCTTTGTTATTGGAAATTTCTGTTGAAGAAACAAACACGTGTCTAAATCTACTTTTAATTACTTCAAGAAAGATGTCTGCAAAACATCTCTTACTGTTTTGAGAGATGAACTTTGGAGAAAATTAATAATCTACTGAATAATAATCAAGAAAAGATGTAATGTAATAGTAACATAGATATTAAGATATGAAAATATATGGGTTCGGGTGAATTTTCCTTTTTCACGTGACTATCATACATTTTACCATGATTTACAGAAGACACCCACTAATGTCATTCAGTGTAACAATAGTTCATATAGCAAAAAATCGTGTCAGGCATATTTAGAACAATCATTAGATGACATCAAAAGACTCTATTTAAGGATCACAGTGCAGCCCCCAAAGTTTTTAATGAATTTAAAACCTCATACAATTTAAGGATCACTTTTTCTTTTATATATTTTAATAAGTACAGTTCAGAATAAGTATGTTGTTTCATTTTACAGTAATATATATGTTACGCTGAATGACTATGGAACATTATTTCACCCATATTTTGACATTTTATACCATTACAGTAGACACTTTTCCTTTTTATTTAATATGCTTTCTATGTATGTCTGTATATATGTGTGTGTGTATGTAATATTGAAATAATATTTGTATGTATAACTAGAATAAAAGTGTATACTGTGTGAGAACCATATTGCTCTTTTTTTCATCAATTTTTTGTCTCTTTGGGGGAGATTGGCCTTGGTACAGATTTTGAGAGAGATTTTTCTGTTCACTTCAGACATGTTTGATGTAGCATCATGTATCTTGGAGTACTTTAAAACAACAATGCTTGTTGCCATCGTTTGAACAGTTTGTACTGCGATTCCCCTGTCTTCTTTCCGTCTGACCCCAGCTGTACAAAACACTTCTCTGATGGTTTATTCAAACATATGGAGGCTGCTTCTGCCAAACGGAGATCTGTTCGGGCTTTTTCAGTCAGCGTGGCATCAGCAAAAGGTACTTATGATCTTTTTTTAAATGTTTATTGTCTATCCAGACCTTGGCACAGATACAACACAACAGGCCTGCCAATGCCACAAGGCACATAGACATCTCCCAGTCAAATAGCTGTATTTTATAAAAAATTAAATGTTTTATTTTCAATGAGGATGATGCAGTACCATAGCGCAGCAAGATGTATCAACCTTCCAGTTTTTAGAGACAGTTTTTACTTAATTTTACTCTACAAACTGGGTGTGTCAACCACAGTATCTCTCCGTTCTGAAAGTGAACCTCAAATGACAATATAAAACACTTTCTCAATTTAGGGCCAACTACAGAGAGGTTGTAGGATGTATTCACTAAACAACGGTGCCACATTTAAATGCAGTATTTCAGTGCAAATTTGTGCTTTACCCAAAAAAAACAAAAAACAAATTCTGTTGACTTTAGCAGCAGTTATTCGTGGAGCACAGTGTTGTTGTCACGAATTCGGTCCATGGACTTCCGTTTATTCACCACCAGAGGTCACCCTTTCCATTACATTGACTCTCGCACAACACAAACTGTTGCATAGCACCCCGGACTACATATCCCATCATCATTTGCACACTGCACTGATTGCACTCAATGCCTGTTTTCAATGATTGCACACAGATGTTTCAAATCACTAACTTCACTATATATCACTCACTGAAACTACCATTCACTGCCAAGTATTACTTCGCCTGTTAGTTTTCCTAGTTCCTGTTATCCTTCCCGTGTTTCCTTGTTTTGCCTTGCCTTGTCAGTTTTCTCGGTTCTGATCTTTGCCTGTCTCCCTGGATTTATCCCTCTAGTCTCGCCCCTGTGATTCTGTCTGCCGATCGTCGACCTACGCTAGCCCTAGGACTATTCTTGTGTTTTGCCCGCCATATACCTGTCTGCCATTATCTGACCCATGCCTGTTTTATGACCCAGTCTCTGTCTTCTCCTAATAAAAAGCTTTCATATGGATCCGCACGTCTCACGTCTCGTCAGCCCCATTACAGAATACTCGGCCCAACAAGGATCCAGCAGCTCTTCTGAGGAACATTGGCCAGGTATGGACACAGCAAGGATTTTGTTAGCCCTTAAACAGGGTCCACGATCACTGGAGAACTATATCAGAGAGTTTTTAGCCATCGCTCACTATTCTGAGTTACCAGACTGTCTATTGATAGAGTTTTTCTGCGATGGCATAAATCAACCTCTGAGGGCTAAGCTTAGACGCGAGGGTCCACGTTCATCACTCGCTCAGTTCATGGATTATGCTTTGTTGACTGTGGGTGTCGCGGAGGAAGAACGCGACACAATGTCTGTGATTGAAGTGGTGGCTGTACCAGAGCACGCTCACAAGATGGCGGCGACAGATGAGCCTGATCACAAAATGGCGGACACAACAGCGCCCCGTCAAGTCAAGTCACGGTTGATCATCATGAGTCAGGTCAAGTAACAGTTTATTATCATGAGTCTGGTCAAGTCACAGCTGATAGTCATGAGTCTAGTCAAGTCACAGCTGATCTTCATGAGTCAAGTCAAGTCACAGCTGATCTTCACGAGTCAAGTCAAGTCACAGCTGATAGTCATGAGTCTAGTCAAGTCACAGCTGATATTCATGAATCTAGTCAAGTCACAGCTGATCTTCATGAGTCAAGTCAAGTCACAGTTGATCATCATGAGTCAAGTCAAGTCACAGCTGATCTTCATGAGTCAAGTCAAGTCACAGCTGATCTTCATGAGTCAAGTCAAGTCACAGCTGATCTTCATGAGTCAAGTCACGTCTCAACTGTTCGTTCAGAGTCACGTCACGCCTCAGGTATTCATCCAGAATCACGTTGCATCACAGCTGATCATCCAGAGTCATGTCACGTCCTGTCTGTCACACCCAGATTCTCAAGGTCAGCCCTTCGGTATCCCAGTCTGGTATCAAGTGTGAGGGATACACTGCTGGTGTCCCAAACCAAGCACTCTAACCCTTATATTGATGAAACGTCATCCCCTGTCTGCAGAAATTCCCATATGGGGGGTTGCTTTATGGTGTATCTGTGCCGCGTACTCCACCGCCGATTTGCTTGAGGGAGCAGCACCGGCTACAACATCTCCAGAGGTGGCGGTTTATGCTGCAGAACCTCCCGAGGTAGCGTTGTCCACTGCTGTGCTCCCAGAGGCCACGGTGTCCACTAAAGTCTCTTCAGATGTGGCGGCGCAGGCTGCAGAACCTCCTGATATGGCGACACTTGCCTCAGTTCCTTGAGTGGTGGTGGCGCCCAGCAACGCACTTCTTGCCTGTTCTGTTCCGGCCAAGAAGGCCGTCTATGAACTCTCTGCTCGTCCTGTCACGGCTACGGAGGCCCCCCCCCCCAGTCTATGAACTCTCTGCCTGTCCTGTTCCGGACAAGGAGGCCGTCTATGAACTCTCTGCCTGTTCTGTTCCGGCCAAGGAGGCCACATATGAACTCTCTTTGTCTGGCCTGTCCGGCTATAGAGGACGTTTACGAACTCCTTGCTTGTCCTGTCATGGCTATGGAGGCCGTTGGGGAATCCTCATCCGGTCCTGTCACGGTTATGGAGGCCGTTTGTGAATTCTTTGTGTGCGTTGTGTCTGCCTGGGAGGTTGCCCCTGAATGCTCAGTCTTTTCTATCAACCCCAATGTTCTGTCTGTTTTGTCTGTCTCTGCTCTCTCGTTGTTCCAGTCTCCGCCATGGTCTCCTGATCGATATGGTTCACCAAGGGGGTTCTCTGTTCCCTCTGCTCCGCCGTGGTGGTCCTCTGCCCCGCCGTGGTGGTCTTCTGTCTGGTTCTGGTGGTCCTCTGCCTCGCCGTGGTGGTCCTCTGCCCCGCCATGGTGGTCTACTGTCTGGCTCTGGTGGTCCTCTGCTCCGCCGTGGGGTCTACTGTCTGGCTTTGGTGGTCCACTGCTCCGCCGTGGTGGTCTACTGTCAGGCTCTGGTGGTCCTCTGCTCCGCCGTGGTGGTCTACTGTCTGGTTATGGTGGTCCTCTCCTCCGCCGTGGTGGTCCTCTGCCCCACCATGGTGGTCTACTGTCTGGCTCCGGTGCTCTTCTGCTCCACCGTGGGGATCTTCGGTCCCGTCTGCTCTGCTGTGGTGGTCCTCAGCCCCGCCGGCTCTGCCTCAGTCCCTGGTATTTCCTATCCTTGGACCTGGCCCTCCGTCCCTTACACTGTTCCACTCCGATTCCACCGCACAACTGGGATCGGTTTAGGCTTGGGGGGGGTGCTCTGTCACGAATTCGGTCCATGGATTTCCGTTTATTCACCACCAGATGTCACACTTTCCATTACATTGACTCTCACACTACACAAACTGTTGCATAGCACCCCTGGACTACATATTCCATCATTCATTGCACTGATTGCACACAGCACTTATTGCACACAGCACTGATTGCACACAGGTGTTTCATATCACTCACTCACTATATATCACTCACTCAAACTACCATTCACTGCCGAGTATTACTTCGCCTGTTAGTTTTCCTAGTTCCTGTTATCCTTCCTGTTTTGCCTTGCCTTGTCAGTTTTCTCGGTTCTGACCTTTGCCTGTCTTCCTGGATTTATCCCTTTAGTCTTGCCCCTGTTGATTCTGTCTGCCGATCGTCGACCTGCGCTATCCCTAGGACTATTCTTGTGTCTTGCCCGCCATATACATGTTTGCCACTGTTTGACCCTGCCTGTTTTTATGACCACGTCTCTGTCTTCTCCTTATAAAGAGCTTGCATATGGATCCGCACGTTGTCTCACGTTTGTCACCAATACAGTGAAAGTGCCATATATATTAAATTGTTGATTGTGTTGGTACATGCTTTGCATAATTCTTTTGGTCAATCAAAGTGCTAAAACCAAATAAACTATACACTCTAAAAAATGCTGGGTTAAATATAACCCAGTGCTGGGTTAAAAAGGGACAAACCCAGCTATTGGGTTGTTTTGACCCAGCGCTGGGTTAAAAAGGGACAAACTCAGATATTTGGGTTGTTTTAACCCAGCATTTTTTTAGAGTGTATAAACAATTAATCAGCTCTTTCAGTGTGCAAAATTCAGACCTCCTACTCTGCATGTTTTAATTTAAAGTTGATCCGAAATCAAAACTGACTCTATTTGCTTACTTACATGTTGGTCTTATTGTCAACCATTCATCAGTGAACATTATTCTAAATTAAATAAAATGGTTGTCTCTGTAATTTATCAGTGTTATAATATTATTAAAGTGAAAATTGGTTGCAAGCTGCATTTCATGTTGGCTTTTATGTGTATCTGTGTGTATTATTCACCAAAAGCATACTGAGATCACGTAATATACTGTAAGTATAATAGATGCATACATTCAAAAGCAGGCCTTTCTCATTAATGTGATAATTTGAATGTTTCGAGGTCAGCAAACAAGTGTAACGCTTCCTCTAGCCTAGAACTTCAATATAGTAACTATCAATATGGATGCCACTATTACTACTGCAATTAAAAATAATATTTAAAGGTCCACTTAATGGTTTTTCTTTCCAGACTGCATAGCAGCAGAAATTAACTTAAGTGGAATTTAAATCACCATATTTAACATGTTAATTAATTAAGCAGAGAATTGATTTGTCTCTCTCTACCAGATTGCTTGCTTGGAGGTCATGCAATTTGAATACTGACTGTGGTTTTGCATTCAAACCGTCCCCGTTACTTTATTCTGTTTGTGAATGCTGCAACTTTGAATCATGGGATAAACTAAATGGATTGTGGATATCTATCACAATTAACATTTTTGTACTACTTTTTGGACATAGCCTGTTGAAGACCAATGAAGTTGCCAACACCTGTTTTTATGTATTTGTATCTTGATTTTGGATTTTTTTCAATATTATATATGGCACAGTTTTATATATAAAATAAATATTTCACACAAAAGTGAATAATTTGTACGGCAATATTTATATTGTTTTCCAAAATTTGTGGACTTTATTTTGTTAAACACAAAAATAATGTTGAAAGTGAATGAAAACAGTTGTTGTCAAGCACCAGAAAGCACCGTAAAAGTAGTCCATGACTTGTGTGCTATTTTCCAAGTTTCGTGAAGTGACACATCTTCGGTTTGTTTGTTTTTCATATAAAGTTAAGTAGGGCTGGGAGTTATGATAAAAAATATCTATATATTATTATCTATTTCTATCATTTGTATATATATATTTTTTAATTATTGTTTTATTATTGTTTTAATAAAAATAAATAATAAATAAAAAATAAATATATATAAAAAAAATGTAACAGTCTGTTTTAGAGGTCAACTCAAAAAGTCAAGGCAATTTCAAATCAAGAATGATGAAAATACCCAGGAATAAGACAATTATTAACAGTAAAATTTCTGCCATCATGGTGCCCGTCACCATCATGGTCAAACATGAACTATCGAACACACAGTAGTTCTTTACAGGATTTTACACTATAATAATAATAATAATAATAATAATAAATTTGATTTATAACACACTTTATATTCAAACAGAATCCAAAAGTGCTACATATTAAAAACAAAAAGTTCAAAGAAATGTTAAAAATCAATAAAAGCTCTGCTAAAAAGATTTGATTTGAGGATGCATTTAAAAGCATCCACAGTCTGTTGAGTCCTCAGATGGTCAGGGAGAGCATTCCACAGGCTCGGAACAGCTGAACAGAAAGCTTGATCTCCCATAGTACAGAGCTTGTTCCTGGGGGGTTTACGGAATTATGCTGAAGCAGAACGGAGGGTACAAGTAGAGGTTTGTAGGGTGAGGAGTTACTTGAGATAGGGTGGGGCGTCACCATGGATGCACTGACGGGTAAGAAGGAAGACCTTATATGCAATCCTGAATGAGACAGGAAGCCAGTGAAGTGATTTGAGAATAGGAGTGATATGGTCATATTTGCGTACCCTCATCAGGATCCTAGCACTGTTCTGAATGTACTGCTGCATCTGGAGGCTTTTGCCAGGGATCCTGATGAGGAGCGCATTACAGTAGTCCAGCCTAGAGGAGACAAAAGCATGGACAAACTTTTCCGCATCTGCAAGAGTGAGCTTGGGACAAAGTCTGGCAATATTCCAAAAATGGAAGACGGAAGTCATGCACAGATGTTTGATGTGAGCCTCAAAGGTCAGATGAGAGTCCATTCTATCACCCAGGTTGGAAACTGATGTTGAACGTGTAATATTCTGGCCAGAAAAGGTAATGCCTGTAATGACAGATGTCTGGACCTGATGTGGGGTGCCTACTAAAATGGCTTCAGTCTTTGAGCTGTTTAACTGCAGAAAGTTTTGCCAGGCAGGTGGTCAAGTTGGATAATGACAGTGCAGCAGAAGTGGATGAGTTGGTCCTGAGATAAAGTTGAGTGTCATCAGCATAGCAATGAAATTATATTCCATGCCAGCTAATGACACGACCGAGGGGGAGCATGTAGAGAATAAACAAGGTGGGGCCGAGAACTGAGCCTTGAGGGACACAGCCTTGAGGTGATATTGTGTGTTAATGATTTAGCCTCTCCCAAGGTGACATACCCAGTTCTCCCGGTAAGGTAGGATGAAAAGCAGTTGTAGACAGAGTCAGAGAGACTAAAGGTGTAGTGTAGACGATGAAGATAAATGTTATGATCCACAGTGTCGAACGCTGAAGTCCAGTCCAGAAGGATAAGAAGAGATGGGGAACCAGCGTCTGCCGGCATCAGCAAGTAATTTGTGACCCTGACCAGAGTTGTTTCCATAATGTGACCAGGGCGAGAACCAAACTGGAATTTCTCAAACAGATTGTTTTGTTTTAAATGGACCCGAAGCTGTGCAGCAACTACTTTTTCCAGCAATTTAGAAGGGAATGGAAGGTTGTAGATGGGCCTGTAGTTGTCAAGGACTTCTGGGTCTAAAGTGTTTTTTTTTTAGATGTGGTCTGATGGCAGCAGTTCTCAGTGTAGATGGAACATGGCCAGCCTGGAGGGAGAGATTGATAACCTTAGTGATCAAGGGACTTATGACAGAGGTTTGATTTTACCAAGGTTGTAGGAAAGGGATCGAGGGCACAGGTGGATGATTTCATCTTTCTGATTATGCCCTCAACCTCTCACTGTGAGATGTCAGAGAAAGAGTAGAGAAGTTGTGAAGTCCCAGGCTGTGAGTCAACAGTCGGGACAAGCAGGACAGAAGAACTGGATAGAAGGGAATTAATTTTTTTCTGAAATAAGTGATAAAGTTGTTGCACCTCTCCTCCGGAGCTTCTAAGTGAGGGTGTGTTAACGGTTTAAGGATGTGATTTATAGCAGAGAAAAGTTGCTTGTAGTTTCCAGGGCTATTGTTGATGATATTAGAGTAGAACTGTGACCTCGGATCTCTCACCTTGCACTGCTTTACCATAGTTTTCTATGTAAATATGTGCTTGAAAAACATGTTTGACAGTTGTGCTCACATCTCGTGATAACCTACCCACCACAGTAGCTATCAAAACTCATTCACAGTCGCATAGACTGCATCATGATTGGTTACGAGAGAGCTGCTGTTGAGGGCAAGGTGTTTTTATGGGTCTTATTTGTCATTTTGTGAGCTCAACAGCTTTATAAAGCAATTAATTAGGATTATTTTCTCAATAAAAGCTGTTTGATCATGTAGAAGTCGTTTGATTTCTGTTGTGACCTGCGGGGGAACACTTTATCCCTGTTGAGGTCTCAATCAAGAGGACCCAATGAAAACAGAAAACAAGATATATCTCCTATATTTCTCTGCATCTGTGTTGAAGAAGGTTCCTTCCTCAGAGATCCAGGAGTTACGAGCTGTCTGTCAACATTAGCTCAGGACTGGTCTTTTGGAAGCCATGCAGCACAGGGTGTCAGAGTAACTTGAGGTAATGTATCGATCTGAACTTTCATTCGCTCATTAAAGGAGCATAACAGATAATCACAGCTCCCCAATCTCAGGGAGGAATAAACAGCCTCTACTTTCTTCTGGACAGGGAAAATATACGCTGAAACAACAAAATCTGCTAAACTATTCAGCTAAAATCTATCTATCTATCTATCTATCTATCTATCTATCTATCTATCTATCTATCTATCTATCTATCTATCTATCTATCTGTCTATCTATCTGTGTGTCTATCTATCTGTGTGTCTATCTGTCTTTTTAAATTGATAGATGCATGTGGATTTCTCTCTCTATATATAGAGAGATAGAGAGAGATGCATACATCTCTATACAATAGATAAAGATAAATATAGATATATTGAAAGATGCATATATAGATGGAGAGAGAGTTTCATATGTGTATGCTTTTGAATGTAAATCACTTTGGATAGAAGCATTTGTCATATATTCACAAGCAGAATGATATATTCTGCTTTGTTTTCTTTGTGTATGTGAGATAATCTGTACTTATTACTTTTAGATGGATAGCAATTCTGATTCAATTTTTGTTTTGCAGATGACACTGCTGTGCAATTATTTTATTTTTTGAGTGTTGTGGTTGGTCATTGAACGTGACCCATTCTGTGTAAGTGCAGGATTTTGTCCAGAATAAGTTGAAAAGTCTGACTACACTCTAGCAGGACATACATTTACATGAGGGGGTAAATAAATCAAATCCCGAAGGAGCTTCAATAAACCTCAACTATTTCAAAGCTGATTCAAGGTTTGACTTTAATAAACCAATCAAAAGCTCTTTCTGACACATATTTTTTTTTATGTTTTCAGATCCCCGGCTGAATCAACACGCTGTACTTTGTCACTTCGGTACACTCCTTCTCCAAACACAAGCTGAAACCTGGTATCATTTCTGTATTGTTCATCTGACAGCGTCTTGTTTTTTTATCTTTCCTCACTGCCGCTGTTTACACTGCCTGACTCAGAGGATCAGCAGGAGAAAAGATCACAGACAGAAGAATATTAGGTACAAAGCGGTGTAATGTTGCTTGATAGCATGAAATGAACCAACTATTATACCCTGGTTATGAGAGTGAATGAAATATGGGTTCAGATTGTAATCCATTTCAGGGATGAGGCTGTATTTGAATGGGAATGTCTGCCTCAGGACTTAGTGTTGCACTCCTGCTAAGTAATGCTAAGGATAATGGTTTTAATGGGTTAATTTTAAACTTGCATTGTTTTTGTTAATAATTCGTTTTTAGTTTAGATTTTGCTTAAGATGTTTGATGCACCCTAGCCCAGTATACCAGTACCAAGCCCCGTGACTCTGATGAGAGGCTTACTTACATTTTGATGATAAACATTCATAAAACTTAAATTGAAGGAGGGTTTATCTTGAAGGCTGGGCTCTTTAGACTTGGGCCAGTAAGCAATCATCCAGATCACGCTAGAAACTGCATAGCAATGGGCTAAAACTCACTCTGAACAGTTTAGTAACTGTATAGCAACACTCTGGCAACTGAATAGCAACATGCTAAATGCTTGGAACACTTAGGTGTTTGCATAGCAACATCCAGGAAACCACCCATAACAACCTAGCAACTACACAGTAAGGGGCCATTCCCACAGAACATGTTTTTCCATTCCAATGTGCTACATTTCCATTGTTTTTCTATGTAAACAGTTGACTGTTATGCTTGCATCTTGTGTCTTTTGCAGCGTCAGAACACTTCAGTATCTGCATAGCGGCACCCTTGAAACGCTTTAGTATCTGCATAGCACCACCCTGGAACTGACCTTATCAACTGCATAACAATGAGTTAAATGCTTTAGCATCCGTATAACAACAACACGGTAGCTGCATAGCAATGTGTTAAATGCTTGGAACACTTTAGTATTCACATAGCAACACCACGGCAACTGCATAGAAACATGTTAAACAATTACAATACTTTAGTGTCTGCATAGCAACACCCTGGCAACCACCTGTAACACCTTAGCAATTGCATAGCAATGTACTAAACACTTTAGTATCCACATAGCAACACCACAGTAACTGCGTAATAACACGTTAAACAATTAGAACACTTTAGTATCACCATAGCAACACCCTGGCAACCACCTTTATACCTTATCAACTGCATAGCAATGTGCTAAACAAACAACACCACGGTAACTGCATAGCAACATGCTAAACACTTGGAACACTTTTGTATTTGCACAGTAACGTTATCACTTAGTGTCTGCATAGAACACTTTAGTGTCTGCATAGCAACACCTGGCAACCACTTCTTACAACTTATCAACTGCATAGCAATGTGCTAAATACTTTAGTATTCACAAACAACACCACAGTAACTGCATAGCAACATACTTAACACTTGGAACACTTTAGCATTCACATAGCAACAACCTAGCAACTCGGAACACCTTAGCAACCGCATAGCAGCCGACTAAAACACTCAAAATAGTATAGTAACCTCATGACAACACCCTGGCAATAACGTTTGCACAGGTAAGCTCAGAAAATGTAAAATGTAGCTGTCATACACTGTTTCTGTGTGTTCTTGTAGGTATTGCTGTTTTAACAAGTGCATCTTTTGCTTTAAAGCTTTATCCTATATATTCCTTTCAAGTTGGCCTTTAGGGGACACGCTGTTTGAACAAGTGCAAGTGTGCATTCAGGGGACATGTCTCATGCTGATAAAGGTAAACAAGCTCTGATGCAAACAAGTCCTTCACTGGGTCTTCACAAACTGCTCCCAGCCACATACTCCACTGCTTTGATATCTCTGACCTCTTAATTCTGCTGACTAGGCATTTGGCCTGTTTCATCTCCAAGAGACTCTGAGTTCTACATGACATCTGCTTGCTTTCCTTTGGGGCTTTTTGAGTGGGGTTCTCCCAGCGCGTAATTGTAGCCTCTGGCTTTCGAGGATGAACTCACTTTTTATTCCACGCTCGTTCTTGCTGTCTGTTAAAGCAACGCATCTGGTCAGCTCTGTCAGGCGTTTTTGAGTCAACACAGAATGGTTTTCTCCTGAGTTGAATCCAACTTACATGAACACTATCAGAGGGTCATAGTACATTTCTGAGAAGAGAAACAAAAATTCCTAAAAATGTCAGTTTTCACTTATTTCAAAGTCACAGCTGACATTATTATTTGCTGAGGGGTGCAGTACAAAAGCATACAGGGTTGTTTTAGCTTGATGACCAAAAATGCTTTTCACAAGTTGTTGTTAATTAAATGTTTGAATATACCAAAGGTCACTGATAAAAGCATCTTTTAATGCTAAATCTGTTAATTACTTTTTTTTTTTTGCTTTTATATCTTTTCAGGATTTTTGCATTCGATACTGAGTACCGATTTTTTGTCATGGTGATCGGCCGATACTGATTCTGATGCTTCAGGTTTCATCGGGTGCACGCGCCTGTCCCGAAGTTAGCTTCCGGTCTGTGTTTGTTTATCAGTCTGGCTATGGCACCGGCTACAAACTCAGTTAAAGTTAAGGTGATGAGTAGACTGAAGTTGGGCTCAGGTGGTTGTGCTGTGGGATGTTTCCCAAACATTTATTTATTTGTGGCGCTCACCACAACATCAAAATTGACCGATTTTCCAAAAGGCTTCGTTGAATAAACATGAGCACGTACTGCACGTTTAAAAATCAAAATGAGGCGCGGGTGTTTTTATATCACTGTATTTCTGAAGGAAGACTAACTTTAGAAAATTTTTGATGTCATTTTAATTTCATCTTGCATGTTATATGCCTGATAAAGCAGCGTTTGTGAGCTCAGCGCTGACACCGTGGAGGACAGCACAGCACCGATCGAGTCATAAAATGTGATTATCGGCCGATACCGATCTCCAGCCGATCGATCGGAGCGTCCCTAATGTATATAACTACGGCTGCAGACATACAGGCAACTTGCTCTGGAGTGTTCACAGACTTGTTTTGGCCATTCCAATATGGCGGATGGCTTATGTATAGCAGCCCATAGCAACAGCTGCTAATTGGGCATCTACCTATACATATCTATGAATGAAGCCTGGGGTTGCTAAGCTAAAAAAGAATCAAAAGCACCATAAAAGTAAAATATGACTCCATATGACTTACAGACTAAAATTTAAGTTTAAATTTAAGCATTTTTACAGCTGAGGTCACCATTCATTTTCATTGTATGAAAAAGAGCAGCTTGGATTTGACTATAAATAACTTTTCTACGGAAAAGTAACACAGGTTTCGAATGGCACGGGGGTGAGTAAATGATGACAGGATTTCATTTTTGGGTGAACTATCCCTTTAACAGTTCAACAGATGACCCGCCTCTTCATTTAAATTCCCAGGCACTTCAATACAAACTGATGCCTGATTGCACAGCAAATCTGATGGCTGTTTAATAAATGCACAGACCTCTCAAAGAGACACAGAGAGAGAGACACTGAAGGATGTTCGATGTCCTTAGCAAGCATAGCCCATCCTTACCCCAGTGACCTCACTACATTATAAATGCACTGAATTCATAAGCAGAGAACATAGACTGGCCAAGGCTACAAGAGTCTTTTGGTACCGACACAGAACTGCCAGATGAGGGACTGCTGAGTGCTCATTGGTATTTACAATGCAGTCAACTTTTGACCTGCAGGATGTAAGTGTTATGCTGAGTGCCATGATAAGATGCTTGTATTTTTTATTTATTTATTAAAAGCTGGAAGTGCTGCCTTCACACAAACAATTTAATAAATTCAGTGTGATATTTAAATATTTGTTTTCGAGATGTTGATTGGAATATATCTGGACCGTCCTGCTAGAAGCTCTCACCTCCACTGGCGTCATTTAAATGAAAATAGATAATTATTATGTGGAATTTTGGTCTAAGCAAACAGATGGTTAAGTGTGATGATAAAGTATTTATAGGATGTCATATTTAAATGGCATCCAAAACCACAGCTGGATAATGAAGGGTTGACAAGTACATAATCCTAATTATCACTGGTGGTATTAATGTGAAACAGACTTGTTAAAGAGTTAGTTCATGATAATAATGAAAATTCTGTCATCATTGTCTCACTTTAATTTCATTCTGAATCTGTATGGCAGAAATAGTTTGTCCAACTTGTTCCATATATTCAGAATGTTACGAATTCATATGATAACTTTATTTGTCGAATAGACTGAAATTTAAGTTAATCTACATGGATGATCAGTGAGTTGAACTCATGAACAAATCAGTCAGATTCATAAACTGGATCAACTGATTCATAGAAAAGAACTGACTCAAAATAATTATTTGTTCACTGTTCTGGTTCTCAGAATCTACTCATTTACAATTCAGTCACAGCGGTTCTCTTGAGGTTTGAGAACTGTTTGGTAAATGTGAATGTTTCAAAAACTAGAATATGCATATAATATGATCAAATAAAAAATATATATTTGGATAAGTAAAGGATCTAGTACAGTACACAGCAATTCCTTTTGTAGCTCAAAATATGCCCCTCATGTTTTTTTTTCACCCAAGCATTCAGTAATTTTGGGGCAAAAAGCGTTCACATCGTTTATTTTTCATTTCCTCCCATATCCAATTTCTACGCCAGTTTGGAATGTTTTTTGTCATTTTCCACACTGATTGTTTCTCCGCCAAGCTCTGCCACCTTATGAATAAGAGTGCAGTCTTATTTTACTTGACTACGATGTGGAATACAGTTGAAAAGCTCATTACAGAGCTGTGTTAGGGGAAAGGATGCTTTCCCACTGAACCAGATGTTAATGGCAGCTAGGATCCTCTTCTTGAAAAATTTGAATGCAGTGGATGCTGCCTCTTTATCCAGGACCTGCAATTGTGATTGAAGCAACTTGAAGCTTATTGTGGCAAAAAAACACCCATTTAGACAGTAAGGGGTTGTGTAAGTGGGATGTAAAATTATAATAGTTTTTTATTTGACATTTAGGGGCAGGTAAATCTGAAATCAATGTTAATAACAGACTGGTGTGCAACACAGTGGCAGCTCATTTAAACAGAAGTACTGCAGTCTTTGTGAAAGGCTGTACAAACATAACCGACAGAATGAGTAGGAAATGTGTGTAGACATTCCATCTGTCCAAAAGTAATAAGTACCGATTAATTTACTGACATGACTTTGTAAACAATGAAAAGTGTACAGTTACTTGTTATGTGTCATTGTTTCTTAAAGGTGTACTGCAGAATTTTGGGCTCTCTGTCAACATCTGTGTTTGAAACATTGCAAGTTTTTTTTTCTTCTTTTGCTTGTATCTTTGTGTGCAAATTACTATGGTTTTAGATTTACCTGTGGTATCCTGTAATCACCATTTCAGAGCGGCTCTGACTAACTACATCAAGATCACTGATAGTAAGAGTCCTAGAAGATATGAATCCAGGAATATTATATCTGAGCAAGTGAGTAGTGTATCATTTGGATCTTATCTTGATATGTATTATCTAGTATTAGACATGATGTACATTGAGCAAGCAAAGACAAATGAAATTGTATTTTCGTGAATGCTCTTTATGTACTATGTATACTGTGTATGTCATAATCCATTTAATAAAAAAATGAAATGAGAAATACACTGTAGTGTACCTTTATGCGGTTTTGAGCTTTCTTAAAGTGATACTTTACCCCTAAATGCAAATTCTTATAATGTATTCACCCACACTCTTTTCTGCATAAACAAAATATATTTAGAAGTTTTTGTATTTTTAAAGATGTTTCTTATGCTCACCAAGTCTGCATTTATTTGATCAAAAACGTACAGTAAATATATTTAATATATTTTAAAATGTAATTTATCCCTGTGATGGCAAAGCTGAATTTTCAGCAGCATTACGCTATTCTTCAGTGTCTCATGATCCTTCAGAAATCATTCTAATATGCTGATTTGGTGCTCAATCCCTTTATTTAATATCATTTTTAATACTTTTTTCGGAAACCCTGGCCTTGTTTGTTACAAACAGTGTTTGAAATAGAAATCTTTTGTAACATTATAAATGCATTTACTGTCCCTGATATTTTGCATCTTATTTTGTGTTTTCACAGAGTGTTTGGATGAGAGAAATGTGTGTGACATCTGTATTTCAGGGTCAGCGCTCTGTGCCGAACATTGCTGCCCTTGTGTCGCCTGTGATCACGTCTGGCACTGACAAGAGTGAAGGATAACTTAATGTAAGTTATATAACAAACTTTGCAGTTGTTCATGACTGGCAGAGAGCGGATTCAGAGGGATGTAATCTAAGAGAGCTTATTGCAGTTACTGCAGGCTGCGATAAAAGACATTCGTCCATACAGTATAGGGTCTACAACACCTACAGTATATGTCCCATTAACAAACATGTCTCAGGTGACCAAGCTCCTGCAGTCATTTGCTCCAAGGACATGGTTCAAAGAAACACTGTGAATGTGGCTGCTACTTCCATATCTACACTTTCACGCCTGTCTTTGTTGCTGAATCCGATTCAGCCGTGAATCAAAGACATCACAGTAAGGCCTTTTTCCATTTGTTGGATTTGCATTGACAGTGCACCTGTTTCATGGTGCAGAAAGACTGCATAAAGATTTGAATTTTGAACCATTGCACAGCAAAGGAAAGAATGATAAGCTTTAGGACCATGCCATTTGAATCTATCGGGCATAATGACACACAGTTTCTTGGAAATATAAATGCAAAGCCTCAAGGTACTGGTGTTTCTTCATTAGAACAGATTTGGGAGAAATTTAGCATTACATCACTTGCCCACCAATGGGTCCTCTGCAGTGAATGAGTGCTATCAGAATGAGAGTCCAAGGCATTTTTTAACTTTAAACCATTGCTTCCAGCTAAAAAAAAAGTAGCACTCTCCATAATATTGCTTTCTCAAATGAAAAAGTCATCTAATCTGAATCAGGAGAGAAATTTGCACAGTTTGCAACTTTGATGTGAGAGGACAACAGGGATGGACTTTTTCCACTGGAGAATGTATTATGGACTATGGACTGGTATTTTGGCCAGAAGCTATGGCTTAAAGGTAAAACGTCTTAATGTTGTATTTGTTTCTTACCAACATACAGCTTTTTTTTTACTTCACAAGAAGTTAAGTCATGGAGTGCAGTTGTGTGATTACTTGTTTGAACACGTTATTCTAACATTTGCATAAAAATATGTGGCTGGAAACCCAGATAGTGATGCTACAAACTATTAAAACACTCCCAAATAGGGTTAAAAACTTTGGAATAATACATAATTCTCTATATTCTCCATGGTACATGATTACATTACTTATTTTGAAACAAGGCACAATGCATTTCTTAACCAAATGCTATTGCATTGGCAAAGGTTCTTTGTTGTTGAAAGCACCTTGTAAAACCTCTAAGCGATCAATTATGAGCTGCTGATTAGATTCAGGAATGAGAAAACAATGTGTTTGTTGTGATGTATTTAGAGAAGTATAATAATGAATTAACACTGATGTCATCTGGTCTAAGGATAGTTGCAAGAAATGTTTCATTCGGTAGCTTTCTTTAGCACAGCGTCTGATTTAACATAGCTATTAAACTGAACTGCCACAGCCACACATATATCTATTGATTTAATTTTGACTGATTTGTAATTGAGGTGAGGTAGAAGCGATTCAATAAATGAAAGCAAAACGTACACTGGAGACAATTAGTCAATATACGTGAGGCGAGTGAATATACACATGAAAATTGGTGTACTGTTTAAACCATCAGTGAGCAAAACCCAATTCAATTACTTAAACAATTCAGACAGAAGGAAAACAAATAGGGAAAAGAGATGGCAGGGATTTAGCTAGAATTTCCCTTCTCAGAGCTGTAAATATGAGAGAGGGGGAGGAGGGGGGCATAACTGTCCTTGGGTGGACAGTTATAGAGATGTCTGTGAGTTTGATCATAAAGTATATTTTGCAAACATGGAAGATAATGTTGTTTTGTTTTTGTTAAGGAGAGTTTATATAGATTCCACATATAATTTCTGTAGCTGTCCAAGGTTGCATGTTAAATTAGGTTTGAATGGTAAGAAATTAAAGAGAAAGGTCACGCACAATTGGATATGTTAGCTATCTCTATACTTTTTTAGACAGCACAATTATTTCCACATAATGCTTCAAAATACTCAAGGATGAATTCACTAAACAATTGTATTATAGGTGAATTTCAGCATTAAAAAACAATCTCACAACATCCTACTTTCTATTTGGTGTCTCATGTGAAATGATTTAGTACATATTGGAATTGGTACAAACTTTTTTTAATGTTAATGTAATATTAAAAATGTTTAATAAATATTTAAAATAATGTGAAATGTTATTACAATTTCAAATAACTGTTTTTTTTTTTTATTTGAATATATTTTAAAAATGGAATTTATTCCTGTGATGGCAAACCTGAAATTTCAGCATCATTACTCCAGTCTCACTTGATGTTGATTTAAGTGTGTATGTATGTATATATATATATATTGTATATATATATATTATATATATTATATATATAATATATATATACACACTGTATTATATATATTGGTAACACTGCTTCACAAACTAAAATGTAAGCCTAGTCCTAGACTAAAATGTAAGTCTTGAGTTGTTTCAACTGAAACAAACTTGGACTGATTGACCTTAAAATATGTCAGTGCCCTTTTTTTGTCTCAAGATGCACACCAGGAATGTTTTTTTTTTCTAAGGCATGTTTATAAAAATTACTTAAATGTCCTAATTGAACTATAGCCTGGCTTAGTCTAAACCCTGTCTGTGAAACCAGGCCATTATAATATTATATTAGCATCCTAAATGAAATGCAGGACTGCAGTGCCTGGACTGGGAGTGTTTTGTGGATAATTCCTTAAGCATATTTCTTAAAGCACATGCAAATAAACAACGCTATCAGCAACTCATTCTCGGTGAATTCCTCCTCAGTGTATTTCAGAAAGAAAAGTCCTTTCCAATAAAAGAGTCTTCGAAATGTCTCGAAAGAACCTCCTTGACTGCTTTCTGGCTTGAGGAGGGATGGGATTCAATTATCTGCAGAATTAACTAATTAGCCCGATATGAAAAAGAGTAGTTCTGGAGCAGCCTCTGAGAGTGAGCAGGTGAGAGATTTCTCTCTCTCTCAGAATGCCCTTCATGCAAATGACTTCTGATTAGTCAGACATGGCTGATTCCGGCTCTTCTTAATCAATTGGCAAATGGCCACTGTGATCTTTCGGATGCTACAGATCATTACAGTTCAATTATTGTATATTAGCCTGAATCTTTTAACCTAGAGACAATAGCACACAAGGCCTGCAAGAGCTCTTGTACAAACCCTAGCGAGTTGCCTCACTCCAGGGAACCTTTTAATTGAAATGGAACCAAATCAAGTGACTGATTTGGAACATTCTACATTCTTTATGAGTCAATTGATTTCAATATAGAAAAAGGGAGAGGAACAACAGTTCTTTTAATAAGTTTTATTTTAAATTTATTGAAATTATTTTAATTATTGTAAGAATAATATGTACTACCATATAAATATTTAGATAACGACATATTGTATAGAATATTTATCTATATCTCTATATATACATGTTTGTTTGTGTGTTATATTATTTTGTGTTTTTTTTAAATTATTTTTAGTATTTCATATAAATTTAGTTGAGTGAATTGTATATTTATAATCAATAGTTTTTGCACCATAATTAGGTTTCCAACCTTTTGAACAACCTTCGTGTCAGCAGGGCACCTATGATGCCTACAGAGACAGTTCACCAGGTTTTGGAGACCTAAGGAATAAAGCATAATAAGGTAAAAGGTCTTTTTTTCACTTATTTGGGTACCTGTATTATTTATTTGCATTTACTTATTTATATATTTGTTAATTCATTCTAATTTTTTTCTAACAATATCCTAAATAAGGGAAGAAAAGCTAGCTCAAACATAATAGAAAATATCCGTGTGACCCCTGGTCTCTGAGTGCACTTCGACACATTTCGGAAGCATTTTAAATCTCCGCACCTCCTAGGCCCGTGTAGTTCCCCTGCAGGAACTCGAGCTGCCGGCCCGAAACCTTTGGTACGCCCGGGCGTGACCCGCGTTCTGGAAGCAGTGTCATCCGGTCCAATGGACCCAGCGAACTCCCGAGCAGGGTGAACGTACGCACCAGAAGCATAAAAGCACATCCGGCCGGGCGCAAACCAGCTTCTGCTCTTCAGTAGCGCTCTGTGTATGTGTCTGTCTATTTACTGTTGTCTGTCCGCACAAGCACTCATATATAAAACAATGAGAAAGTCTATAGCGAGCGAACGGCATTACAAACGCTGTGTTCTCCCTGCCCACGATATCTGGCGGCGGGGCATACACACGATTTGTGTGTTGTTTGTTTGGGAGCGGAGCATGCATGGTCAGCTTTCGAGGAGCTGATTGTCATGACTGCGATCTGCTCTCGCTGCACACGCTCCGCTCTCTCTTGGCTGTGTTTGATGAGAGCGGCCAGTCTCGCGATCCCGCTGGCAGCGGTCCCGCTGTTGCCGATGCACAGTGCAGACTGTTGTCGTGGGGATCGCGGGTGGATTTAGCGGAGAGATCCGAGACGGGCTCGTCCTTTTCTCGGTCCTCACCCTCTAGATCCGCGGCTCTCTCTCTCGCCGCCCCCCCCCGCGGAGAGAAAGACCTAACGCTTCAATTTCTTCCTCCGAGGATGTTGGACGTGACGAGTTCCGAGACAGAGGAGACTGGGTACTCGCCACACAGTCCCTCGCGTCTTCGTGTTATTCGTGATTATGGGGTTGTTTCGCGCCAAATAGAAATAGGGTTTGGCCAGCCTAGAACAGGCCCGCTCGTCCCGAAAAATAATTAGACTGAGCATTGTTCTGAATCCAGATCACACCTTCACGCGGTGGCCCTTCCGTTGTCCTTTCCCCCGATCTCCAGCTGAGTGCCCAGTCGTGAGAAAACCCGGACTCATCCCGTATACAGTACAGTCCCAGGCCCGGCGTCAAGGGGGGGCTTGGGGGGGCTTAGCCCCCCCTGCGATGATCTCAAGCCCCCCCTCCCAAGCCTGGCAGAAGAGAACGTAAAAACGTAATTAAACAAGTACAATGTGACATAAAATGTGATGTGTAATTTCGATAAAAACAAAATGTTACTAATTTTAAATTGAATCGAGTTTTAATCATACCATAACCACTAAATAAATATCAGGCAAAAATCTGACATGACCGTCAGGCTGGTGGTAGGTGGAGATTTGTCTCCTAGTAGCCATAGCCTATCAGGGAGCTTCTTACAATTGTGTGATTCATCAATGATGGCTAGATAGATTACCATAAGGCAGTATAAAAATGGATATACGAAAATATATGATAAATCGGTCCCATAGTTTGCCAAATGCGACCATGCAATTGCAAGCATCCAACAGCAATGCAGTAGACACGCCAGTCGACAAGACACCAACACCGATTGATCCTCTGCCCTCGTGCTCCAGCTCATGCATGCCTGGACCGCCAAGAGTGCCTTTCGACCTTGGTGAGGATAAACCGAATCAGGTTAAGTTAAGACGTTATCCTCTTCGCCTTTGCTACAACCAGCATCGATCATTTGTTGTGTCGTGGTATACATCACGGGAGTGGTTGGAATACTCCGTGGAAGCAGATGCTGCATTTTGTTTTCCATGCAGGAAATACTTAATTTCTCCATCTGACTCAGCTTTCACTGTAAGGGGCTTCAGTGATTGGAAACACGCTGTAGAGGCGGGAAAAGGCCTTAACAAACATGCAGCGTCGAAAGAACACATTACAAGCATGGCACTCTGGAAAGATAGAGAAAAACGGGCTGAAAGTGGACTTGAAGTTTCCACTATGGTTAACAGTAACCAATTAGCTAGGAATCGCTACTACCTCTCCTCTGTAGTGGACATGATTTAATTTCTTGTTGTGAATCATTTGCCGCTAAGGGGAAGCACAGATGCTTTCGATTGTCTAACAGAGGATGGAAGTGGACTTTTCCTTTCATTATTCGAATATACCCTCCGAAAAGACCCAGAATTAAGGAGTGTTATGAAGACAATACCACGCAATGCAACATACAGTTCTCACAAAATTCAAATTGATGTCATTGCAAACATGAGCAGTCTGGTGACTGAAGAAATAGTTAGAGAAGTTGCAGACTCGTGGTACACAATCAAAGTAGATGGCACACGTGACCCAAATGGAATGGAAAATATTTCCATAATCGTTCGCTTTGTTAAGAACAATTATCAAGTCACAGAGCGACTTCTTTCCATGACAACAACTGAAAAAGGGGATGCCCAGACCCTGACCAACACAATAATTACAGAGCTTGAAAAGAATGGGCTCAGTACTTCTAAAATATTGAGCCAGGTGTATGACGGGGCCTCTCTCATGTCTGGAAAAAACGGAGGAGTACAGAAAATTTTGCAGGACAAATTAGGAAGAGTGATTCCGTACGTGCATTGTTTCAATCATCAGCTCCATCTTGTGGTAGTTCATGCAATATCCACAGAGCCTGCGGTTGAAGAGTTCTTTAATGTGTGTAACTTGCTTTATAAATTCATAAAGAAGCCAACCATTGCTGTCTTGTACGGAGGGAAGCATCTTAAGAGATTACTTGAACAGCAATGGACAGGGCATCTTCAAATGGTCAAAACAATTCTGAATTATTTTCAAGGCATTACTGAGTTGTTAGACGAGATCAATGGAATCCGCAGATACGAGACTGAGGTGCGCATGGAAGCAGCTGGCCTGATTAGGGAAGTATCAGAGACTAGCTTCAAGTTTATTGCCCACATGGTGTATAAGATTCTACAGCTGCTTGATGCTCCAAACAAACTGATGCAGTCAGATGACATGGACCTTCTAAGTGCAGTCAAATTAGTTACATGTGCTTCAGAATGTCTTACGAAATTGCGCAGTGAATCTGACTTCTTAGAGCTGTGGGAGAAGGCCGACGACACTGAAATGCCAAGACCTCCCAAACGAAAGCGGACCATCAACAAAGGCCTTCAAGAATATCTGCTGGAGGAAAGCATTGGCCAGGCTCAAAGTGATTTGGGAAATCAAGAAGAGCTCAGATGATTACACTACAGTACTTTGGATGCAGTGCTTGCAGAAATCTCAGAGCGTTTTGGAGAAAGAAATAGCAAGTTAATTGAAGCTCTTTCAGCTTTTGATCCACAGTATGACAGCACTTTCTTGGATGCGCAACTCATACAAGATATGATTAACTTAACTAATTCGGAAGTGATTCATTCAGAATTTGTTGTGGCCCGACAATTCCTGCGTAAAGTACTGGCTAGATCGATTTCTAGTGGCGAGAAATTAACACTTAAACAAATACTCCAGGAGCATCATACCACGCTTGAAGCTATGCCTAGTGTACTCGCTGCAATGAAATGTGTGCTGACATTTGGAGCTTCTACAGCTACATGCGAAAACTCATTTTCTACTCTGAAAAATGTGTTCACGGACAAACGAAGGAGCATGCTACATCAGCGAAAGGCCCATTTAGTGCAACTGGCATTTGAAAGAGACTTGACAAGAAAATTTCGGGATGAATGGAAAGATACTCTACTGAGAAGGTTCAACGAGAGTAAGCGCCGCAGACTCCAGCTGTTCTAGCAGGTTGGTGTTATTTTATTTATTATAGAATGCGTAATTTGTTTATAACGTCATCTTATTTTAATCGTGACTTTAAAAAAAATGTTTGAAGCAGTTCTGATGTGCATCGGGCCAGTGCAAAATCATAATACATTTTTCTTCTTTGAGAATAGTGACGATGATTAGTAATACTAATCACTTTTTTTATAGGCTAAATTAAATTATATCGATACAAACGCCCACTGACACTCACGCTATGTGCCCCCCCGGGCAGAAGGGATAGCCCCCCCTGTTAAAATGTTCTGGCGCCGGGACTGTTACAGCCCCACAGTCTCGAATTATTCAAAGAACATCGTGGGGCTGAATGATAAGGTATATGGGGCGATGCCAGTGGTGGAGCAGACGCTTTCGAGCTATCTCTCCCCATCCTCAGCATCGCCCCTGAAGGCCCCGAAGCTTCCCACCAGTCCCGTTAGGCTTACATCGAGTCTGGTTTGGAAAGTTTATACGGCGGTAGGTCAGGCTGGCGCATGTTGGCACACCATGGCGGTGTTACAAGCATACCAGCTGACCTGCTCAGGGGTGGGGCTCCTGAGCAGGAGCAGCCACGTCATAAAGCTCCTCATATCACCAGTCTCAAGAACAGAGCGTTTGCAACCCGCACCCCTCCACAGAAAGATCGGGGGTCGGGGCGATGCTCTCAGTTGGGGTCTTATAGACCGAAAACGGATCTGTGGACCGTTATTTGTCTAAGAGGACCTCGGCGAAATGGTCCTACCATTGTCAGGTCCCTGAGGGCAGCCCACCTGGCGAGGAAATGATAACACCTCAGTATACGGTGCCCAAAATTATGCTCAGTGCCCTCACGGAGGTTCATTGAACCCCTGCCACCCTCGGTGCTTCAGGACCCAGTAGGCTCTGGCGAGCAAAATTCCAAGCTGCCGCCCGGCGACGGTACGGCACCGGAGAGCTCGCCCCCTCAAGTGAGGGAGCTACAGCAGTCAGATCGGTTGTTTTTCCGATCAGTGCCCTCATGAGGTTTCAGTTTATAACCCTGCCACCTGGTCGGCGCTTCAGGGCTCATGTGAGCTCCGGACGCCGAATTTCCCAGCGCCGCCCAGCACGGTACGGCACTGGAGAGCTCCTCCCCACGTCAATTGAGGGTGCTACAGCTTCTGTTCTGTTTTTCCCTCAGTGCCCTCATTGAGGCTTATTGATACCCCTGCCTTCCTCGGTGCTTCAGGGCTCAGTGAGCTCCGACGAGCGAAATTCCCAGCTGCCGCCCGGCAACGGTACGGCACGGGAGAGCTCGCCCCCTCAAGTGAGGGTGCTACAGCAGTCAGGTCGGTTGTTCCCTGCCGGTCATCCGCTTCAGGGCACCGAACTGGCTCCTCTAATAATACCAGACACCAGCCTCGAGAGGCTGGTTCCCTTAGTAGATTTTCTGGCAGCGTGGGAGCTTCTGCCAAATATATCAAAATGGGTCCTGCAGTTTGTAGAGAAAGGTGACAGAATCCAGTTTGGTTCTCGTCCGCCTCGTTTCAACGGGGTCATCCCCACACTAGTGGGCCCCCGAGCAGGCTCTGGTAATGGAACAAGAAGTAGATACTCTCTTGAGGAAGGGGGCCATAGAACGTGTTCCTCCTCTCGAGAGAGCGTCCGGGTTCTACAGCCGTTACTTCATCGTTCCGAAGAAGGATGGGGGGTGCGACCTCGGTGCCTCAGGGCTCAGTGAGCTCCTACGAGCGAAATTCCCAGCTGCCGCCCGGCAACGGTACGGCACGGGAGAGCTCGCACCCTCAAGTGAGGGTGCTACAGTAGTCAGGTTGGTTGTTCCCTCAGTGCCTTCATGGAGTTTCATTGATACCCCTGCCACCTCGGTGCTTCAGGGCTCAGTGAGCTCCGACGAGCGAAATTCCCAGCTGCCGCCCGGCAACGGTACGGCACGGGAGAGCTCGCCCCCTCAAGTGAGGGTGCTACAGCAGTCAGGTCGGTCGTTCCCTGCCGGTCATCCGCTTCAGGGCACTGAACTGGTTCCTCTAATAATACCAGATGCCAGACTCGAGAGGCTGGTTCCCTTAGTAGTTTTTCTGGTAGCGTGGAAACTTCTACCAAAAATCTCAAAATGGGTCCTGCAGATTGTAGAGAAAGGTTACAGAATCCAGTGCGGTTCTCGTCCGCCTCGTTTCAACGGGGTCATTCCCACTCTGGTGGGCCCTGAGCAGGCTCTGGTAATGGAACAAGAAGTAGATACTCTCTTGAGGAAGGGGGCCATAGAACGTGTTCCTCCTCTCTCGAGAGAGCGTCCGGGTTCTACAGCCGTTACTTCATCGTTCCGAAGAAGGATGGGGGGGTTGCGTCGGATCTTAGATCTCCATCTTCTGAACCACGCTATCAAACGACTTTGAGATGCTCACTATCAAGCAGATAGTAACTCAAATCCAGTCCGAGGACTGGTTTATTACGATAGATCTCAAAGACGCTTATTTCCATGTTTCCATCCTCCCGCAACACTGGAAGTTCCTGAGGTTTGCTTTCAGGAGCGAGGCTTACCAATATCGGGTTCTTCCTTTTGGACCTGCACTCTCACCCCGTACTTTCATGAAGTGTGTGTATGCTGCTCTGGCTCCACTGCGACTCCAGGGCATCCGCATACTCAATTATATCGACGATTGGTTAACACTAGCTCAATCAGAGCAGATGGCGGCTCGGCATCGAGATGTCGTCCTCGCCCATACGAGAGAGCTGGGGTTAAGACTAAACGCCAAGAAGATTGTTCTTTCTCCACTCCAGAGAACCTCTTATTTAGGCGTGGTGTGGGACTCAATCTCGATGCAGGCACGTTTGTCTCCTGCTCGGATCGAGTCAATCCTCACTGCAGTCAAGAGTGTGAGAGAAGGCCAGTCACTCACTGTTAAACAATTTCTGAGGCTGTTGGGCCTGATGGCAGCGTCGTCCAACGTGATACCTTTTGGCCTGCTTTACATGAGACCCTTGCAGTGGTGGCTTAGAACCAAAGGATTTTCCCCGAGGGGAATCTGTTTTGCATGATCAAGGTCACGCGGCGATGTTTTACGTGCCTTAGACATGTGGAAGAATCCTTGGTTCCTGTCTCAAGGCCCGTCTCTGGGGGCTCCTTGTCGTCGTGTAACTCTAACGACAGATGCCTCTCTCATGGGCTGTGGGGTGGTCATGAGTGGCCGCTCTGCCCAAGGTCTGTGGGAAGGCCATTATCTCATGTGGCACATCAACTGTATGGAGATGTTGGCCGTGTTTCGAGCTCTGACACACTCCCTTCCAGACCTAAGGGGGGCATCATGTGTTTGTCCGCACAGACAACACATCGGTGGTCTCCTACATCAATCGTCGGAGTTATGGAAGCTGTGGGCATGGCCCCTGAGGGGGCACAGCTCCTATCATCTGGTCTCTCAACTGAGGTTGTTGAGACTATCCTCCATCCAGAGCTCCCGCCACAGAACATTATGCCTTGAAGTTGAAACTTTTCGCTTCATGGTGCGGACAGCGACTACAGGACCCAGTCAACTGCCCAATTTGTACAGTTCTGGAGTTTCTGCAGGAGCGGTTCTCTGCAGGGTTATCTCCCTCCACTCTGAAGGTATAAGTGGCGGCCATAGCTGCTTATCACGCCCTTCAGGGTGGTCAGTCATTGAAGAAACCCCGCTTGCCACTGCGTTTACCATCCGTTGCAACCCTGAGGCTTAGCCGTTACAGGTGCACCACGGTGCCCCCTAGTACTTAAGGCATTCTGTCCTCCTCCGTTCCAGGAATTAGGCCAAGAAAGGCTTAATCTGCTCTGTCCAGTTCGAGCACTGGACGCTTACGCACACAGAGTTGCCCCGTCGCGTAAGGCAGATCAGTTTTTTTGTTTGTTTTGGTCCGCCAAAGAATGGATTTCCGGCGACCAAGCAGTCTATGAGTAGGTGGGTGGTCGAGGCCGTCTCACTAGCCTACGAGTCCTTTGGCCTCCCGTCACCTATGGGGGTCAGTGTGCACTCGACCAGGAGTATGGCGGCCTTCAAGGCTTTCAGCTTGGGTGTGGCCTGGCAGGACATTTGTGCTGCGGCGGGCTTGTCCTCTCCGCACACTTTTGTCCGCTTTTACAACCTAGACCTGGCTTCTACCCCAGGTTCCCAAGTTCTCTCTTCGTGATGTGCTCATAGGATACACACACAGGCAGGGACTTGGTAGTATGGCGCAGTGGGTATTCTCGTTCCCAAAGTGTTTCGACGCAGCTCGAGTTCCTGAAGGGGAACGTCTCTATGTTACGTATGTAACCATGGTTCCCTGAGGGAACGAGACGCTGCGTCTCGGTGCCATGCTTCCGGCGTCCCTGCCAGTGCTTGCTTAATTCCTAGAAGCTGATGCCGGCTCTGCCGCATGTGATTTTAAGCTTCCTGGTCGATGACGTCACCCGCCCGTGACATCTCACCCAGCTATTGAATTGATTTCACATGTGATTCAGAGCGTGGGTCGCCGAAAGCGTTCCCCTAGCATTTTTTGACGCAGCGTCTCGTTCCCTCGGGGAACCATGGTTACATACGTAACCTAGAGACGTTTTTTTTCCCCTCTCTCTGTCTTTAAACAGTCAGACATGCAGTTTCCCATTAAATCAGGTGAATACATTATGAAGGACAGCTTTGGCTGTTATGCTGTGGAGAAGTAGTCTGTCAGTTTAATGAATAGTCTCCTAGGCTTGAGGGTAAAAATGGATTTTGATGTCAGAGTAGCTTACTCAGCTGTCTGTACAGAGAACAGTCCAACATGATTCAGATTTTATAACCAAATTTGTCAACAGTGACTCGACTTTGCAGTCCTGACCTCTCAAAAACTATTGCCCTGCTTGCCACAGTGATACAGCTGGATAATTCTTTTAGAAACTTCATACCTTATTTAGCGTAGGGCTTCTCAACTGCTGGGTCAAGACCTAAAAAATGCATCGCAGGTCTTTACTTTTGCAGCAGAACAGCAGGAACAATGCAGAATGCAAAAAATAAAATACAACTAGAGCTGCATGATATATCAGCACCATATTAGGTATTGGCTAAGTTGAAAAATCTAATATTGGATATTTAATAGTGTATGCTTATTTTCCCTGTTTTTGCATTTATATTACATTTGCTGTCATCACAGTCAAAGTAATCTATAATTTAACAGCATTATTGTGATGCCTAAATTCACAAAATGTTTGATTATAGTTTTTATGCTTTTTTCTAATTTTTTTTAGGCAAAATAGTATGGTAGGTATTTGAGTATCAGACACACATTGGTTATTGTCCATAATATAAAAATAATTATCGACTTATCGGTATCGGCCAGAATTTCAATATCGATACATTGCTAAATGTAAGTAAACATGCAATCATGCAAAGTTAGGATTGCAAAATAATTAGGCTTGTCAACTTTTCATATGCTTACCACATAATTTATTATTAATGCCAATCAAAGGCATCTGTCATTAGCCATGTTAAAAGAAAATAGGACCTATACTGCTTTTAAGAACAGGTTGGCTAGCTAATCTGGTAAGTCACAGTTGTTGTTGTTTATTCGTTTCACAAAAGGGTAAAAAGTGTGTTCATACTGCTATTATATTTCAGTGTTGGGTTTTAAGGTTATTTTTGTTTATTTTCATTTGATGATTATATTTCGTAATGGGTCTTTTGTTGGGTCACCATTTGGTGTCCAATGTGAATCTGGGTCCTGAAGCAAAACCAGTTGAGAACCACTGATTTAAGGTTCATTTTGTGGGTCATGTAAAAGATCAGAGAGAATCCTCAAATTACTTTGCTGTTTGCCTGTGAAGAGAAAGAGAGATGCAGAGAGAAAGAGAGCAGGAGACGGTTTGTTTACAGACCCATCATATTCTCCCTCCCACATGCGGAAAATGCTCCAAAATGCGGGGGTGCCAGGTCCCAGAGCTCCATATCCTGGACAGAGGGCATCGAGCAGCAGCCCGTCTGGAGCACAGGAGGGGTTGTGGGCTATCGATCCAATGAAGAACTAGCAGGCAGCTCATAAGTGAACTCAGGCCCCCATGACATTGCATTAAAGTTGGCTTTTTATGGGAACAGCATCCCACAGGTAAAGCGGCGTGGAGTTAAAAAAAAAAATTGTAATTACCCATGGCAGGTTGCTCTCTAAGATGAAAAAACAACAACAATGTTGGCTTGGCTGAAAAATACCTCGCTGTTATTTCAGTTCAGCGCTGTGAATCGCCTGTAAATATATGCAAGATCACACAAAATCATTATGTACGCATGGGTAAAAAAAAAAAAAATAAACAAAAAAATGGTAAAGGATGATGTGCAAAATGAAAAAATAACCTCAAAACCAAACACTGAAATGTTGTTATACTAGTCTGAGCTGCGTAGGACAATCTGCTAAATTCCTAATAGGAAAATTGACATTTTTGTAAAATGCATGAGAAAGAACAAATGTGATTTACCAGACGAACCAACCTGTTTTTAAATTTAGTTTAGTTGAAAAGTTGATAAGCCTTTTTATTTAGCTTTGCTAACGTTGCACAATTCTCTGTTTAAATACATTTAGGGATGCACCATATGTAAAACTTACTTTGTCTATACTTGGTAACCATTAATTATTCTCATGTTACCGGACAGAAGGTTCAATCAATATGGCGTAGCTACATCGCTGTCATACTTAATTGTGTCTAACTTACAAATGACACAGTAAATAAGAGCCAATCGACCGCATTACAGGCATTGAAATGCAACAATTGATTTTAAACAATCACAACATTCCTGCACAGATAAAACTGGAGATATATTTTGAATGGTAACATTTAATACATGATTACATTTAATAAAAAAAAGATATCTGTAGTATAATTATATATATATATACAGTGTGTACGGAGAGTATTCAGACCCCCTTATATTTTTCTCTCTTTGTTATATTTCAGCCATTTGTTAAAATCATTTAAGTACATTTTTTTTTTCCTCATTAATGTACACACAGACCCCCATATTGACAGAAAAACACAGAAAATTGTTGCCATTTTTTGCAGATGTAATTAAAAAAGAAAAAACGAAGATATCACAGTGGTCCTAAGTACATTCGACCCTTTGTCTCAGTAGAAGCACCCTGTTGATCGAATACATCCATGAGTCTTTTTGGAAAGATGCAACAAGTTTTTCACACCTGGATTTGGGATCCTCTGCCATTCCTCCTTGCATATCCTCTCCAGTTCTGTCAGGTTGGAGGGTAAACGTTGGTGGACAGCCATTTTAAGGTCTCTCCAGAGATGCTCAATTGGTTTAAGTCAGGGCAAACAAAGAAACACGTCACAGAACGAGCTTGTTATCGGTAAGTCACACAGCGCTACCCTCTATTCGTTTATTTTAGCTGTGGGCTTAGGGTCAGTTGTCGTTGTGGGAAGGTAAAAACCTTCGGCCCATCCCTGAGTCCTAGCATCTGGAGAAGTTTTTTCGTATAGGATATTATCCCTCGTACTTGGCCGCATTCATCGTTTCCCTCGATTGCAACCAGACTCGTCCTGTCCTGCAGCTGAAAAACACCCCCACACATGATGCTGCCACCACCATGCTTTCACTGTTGGGACTGTCTTGGACAGGTGATGAGCAGTGCCTGGTTTTCTCCACACATAAACCGCTTAGAATTAAGGCCAGAAAGTTCCATCTTGGTCTCATCAGACCAAAGAATCTTATTTCTCACCATCCCTTTTGGAAGGTCTTCAGAGCTAGGATGTTTTTTTAGGATAGCACACCTCCATGCGTCTTTTCATGGATGTCTTTTGCACACTGAGAAGATGGCGGCACCGTCCGGGGGCCACTCTGCCATAAAGCCCCCCGGGTGGAAGGGCTGCGTGAATGGTTGACCCTTGCCTTACAACTTTCTCCCATCTTTCGACTGCATCTCTGGAGCTCAGCCAGAGTGATCTTTGGGTTCTTCTTTATCTCTCTCCAAGGCTCTTCTCCCCCGATAGCTCGGTTTGGCTGGACGGCCAGCTCTAGGAAGGGTTCTGGTCGTCCAAACGTCTTCCATTTAAGGATTATGGAGGCCACTGTGCTCTTAGGAAACTTAAGTGCAGCAGAAACTTTTTTGTAACCTTGGCCAGATCGGTGCCTTGCCACAATTCTGTCTCTGAAATCTTCAGGCAGTTCCTTTGACCTCATAAATCTCATTTGCTCTGACATGCACTGTGAAATGTAAGGTCTTATATAGACAGGTGTGTGACTTTCCTAATCAAGTCCAATCAAACACAGCTGGACTCAAATGAAAGTGTAGAACCATCTCAATGATGATCAGAAATGGACATCAGAGGGTTAAATATATGAGTGTCACAGCAAAGGGTTTGAATACTTAGGACCATGTGATATTTTCGTTTTTCTTTTTTAATAAATCTGCAAAAATGTCAACAATTCTGTGTTTTTTCTGTCAATATGGTGTGCTGTGCGTACATTAATGAGGAAAAAAAAAAACTTAAACGATTTTAGCAAATGGCTTCAATATAACAAAGAGGCCTGCGAACAAGGGCTACAGGTGTGTCCCGAATACTCCTCCTTCTAAGCCCCTCAATACCGTTCCCTCCCCAGTATACTAGAACATACACTACAGTAATATATGTAATGTATCTGACCCACTATCCAAACAACACATACCAATCGCTGGGTGCACACGTAAAATTCCTACTACACACTCAAAAATGACAAAAAAACGCTTACAAAAGTACTATATTTTGTAAGCATATTTACAATAGTTCCGCACAATGATTAAATATTCATTCCTATTATTTAATTTTAGAAAAAAAATACATATTTAATTTTTCAAATTATGCAAGCCAAATGATGGGACATACCCCACAAAACATGCCGGAGTTCTCTTCCCCTTTGCTACAATTATATCAGCCACTGTGTGAACAGTACAGAAAAATATCTACTGTTTGAGACATGTCTATTGATGCATGACATATACTGCCACACCCACAAAAAAAAAAAAAAAATAGGGTGGATTTTTGTCTCTGATTTATATCCTACATGATTATGCATTAAACCACATGTTCGGCAAGTATACGGTAAGCATTGACAAAACCCCATATCATCATATCTTGTTCTCGAATGATTTGTATATTCAAGAATCAGCATATGGCCCCACAGCTGTCATGACTCTCAGATAAAAGTTTTACCAAATGCACCAAGGGTCTGTCAGTTTCACATTCTTAGGTCGGCTCCAAAAACAGCATCGTAGAGCTGATGTGATTAAATGTTATACCAGCGAGTCTTCCAGAACCTAAATTGTTATAATACGGCATGAAATTTGAATGAACCAACTTTGAGGGAGGTTAAAGCTTGTTTTCTGCTTGACACTGATACGCTTGAAACATTTCCTTTATCATCAGCAGCCAATATATTTTTTCTACTAAATTTTCGCCCAAGTATGCCACGTCCTGTTATATATGTGCCAGCGCTGAGTATCAGGGATGAACACTAACCCACAGACTAACAGCTTACTTATTTAAAGCAAAAAAAACCCAAAAATAAATAAATTAAATAAAAAAGAATCTAGCAAATGTCTATAATATACAGTGGATTCAAAAGAAACGGGAACACTTTAAAAATCTGTAAGAACACTCATGTTCCTGGGCAGTTTCAGGACTTTACAGTTACAGAGCAAAAAAATGAATGTGAATATATGAAAACATGCAAAGTATAATAGACAGTTACTTGAAGCATTTGTAGGTTTCCATACTGATGTGGATAGTATTATTAAATGTTGTGTTTAATATAATATAATATGATATGATGTAATGTAATGTAATGTAATATAATATAATAATTAGATAATGTGTATTCATTCAAAAGTTTGAGGTTGTTATTTTTTTGTGTGTGTTTTTGAAAGAACTCTCTTAAACATTTCTTATTTTATTATGCCTTAAATTGATTTTTCCGTACATTTCTGCCATATGTACATTAACTGACAGTCACCACTGATAAACTACCACTAAATATTGTAGAAAATTAATTGGCTGTAAAGTTGCTTTGCAAAGATTTGTATCGTGAAAAGTGCGTACCAAATACACCTGAACTTGAGCATTAGCGCCCAAATTCTGGAACAATCTACCTAGCGTTGTTTGGAAGGCAGACATAGTCTGTCAGTTTAAATCTAGATTAAGACCCATCTCTTTAACCTGCCTTACACATAACACACTAACAAATTTCAATCATTCAAATCCAGTAAAGGATTGTTAGGCTGAATTAATTAGGAAACCGGGAACACTTCCCATAACACACAATGTACTTGCTACATTGTTAGAAGAAAGGCATCTACGCTAATATTAGTCTGTTTCACTCTTATTCCGAGGTCACGTAAGCCACCAGATCCAGTCTGTACATCGATGGGCACTGCAGTGCCAAACCGGCCGTATCCCTACGTATCGACCAATGGTGGATCCGCCCTAGAAGTACCTCCACACCTGACTGGACTGCTGGTTTCGTCTGGTCAGAGGAGAACTGGCCACCCGACTGAGCCTGGTTTCTCCCAAGGTTTTTTCTCCATTCTGTCACCGATGAAGTTTTGGTTCCTTGCCGCTGTCACCTCTGGGTTGCTTAGTTGGGGACACTTCATTTCCAGCGATATCGTTGACTTGATTGCAAATGATTGCAAAGTTCATCGTTAACGAAAAGGAGTGGTTTAACGGATTGTCATTTTGCATTATTGACACACTATTTTTTTAATTAATGCTGTTCAGTTGCTTTGATACAATCTGTATTGTTAAAAGCGCTATTAAGGTGACTTGACTTGACTTGACTTATTATTATCAGTGCTGAAGTCAGTTATGCTGGTTAATATTTTTGTGGAAATAAAAGCTTTTGTAACATTATAAATGTCTTTACTGTCACTTTTGATCAGGTGAATTTGTCCATGCTGAATAAACGTATTAATTCCTTAAAATTGTATTTATTTTATTAATTCCTTAAAATTCCAAACTTTAAAACAGTATGAAAATGATTTGCTGATTTGATTTGCTGCAAACAAATCAAGCCAAACCCCATGGGTGAACAATTTGAAAGGTCCCCAGAAACACAACATTTGATTTTGCAACATTGCTACACTCCTGCCAAAAACCCATGAAAGTCAAGTTGATCTTTTGTGGTCAAAACGTTTTGGTTACTTGTGTAACCCTCGTTCCCTTAAGGAGGGAATGGAGACGTTACGTCAGTCCTGACTGACGAATTGGGATCTCGCCCGAGAGCCCAATCACCTTCAAGTGTAAACTAAACAAGTCAATGAGAGTTGGCGTGCGTGTTTCGCCACGTGCACCCCTCCCCGCAGCGCGGGTATAAAAGGAGATCGCGTGCAAACGCACATCAGCTTTTCGTGAGTAGCCGATAACACTGCCCCGGCCGTACAAGCTGTGGTACAGCACCTGTGGCAAGCGACCGTAACCCCCGTTCCCTCCTTCAGGGAATGAGGGTTACACAAGTAACCTAGACTTTCCCTTTCAGTCAGTCACGTTCAACTTTACGTCAGTGACTGACGAATTGGGATCCCTATGAAAACGCCACTATTGCTGACCCCCTTCATTGCCCTGCGGAAGCCGGCAAGTCCCCCACATCAGCTGGGGCGGAAGATAGGACAGCGCCTAGGCAGAGGTGTCCGCCACTGCTGTGCCATACAGTGGTGCCTTGGATAACACTGGGAAAGCGTACCCAGTTGGAACGCTACGGGAGCCACATCCCGCACATAGGAGGTATCATGTGGAATTACACGTATGGACTGGCCCAGGGCAGTACTAGCATAGAAGTCCCTCAATGCGGTAGACACAACCCACCTGGGGTGAGATCACTACACGGCAGAGATGGCAGTGAACGACTGCCAGGGAAAGACATGGGCTTACCGTGAGGGGAGCCGTACCGTGGAAGAATACACATGTGGGATCACCCGAAGGGGGAATCACTACACACGGGCACCTAGCCCACATGACCTTGGGCATGCACATGAGTGCTGAGCCTGGCGTCTGGCGCTCCGCCACGCCTGACCGCCGAGGGTGCGGGAGAAACTCCACCAGGGTTCGCCATGGGGAACTTATTGAGGAGCACAAAAGCGCATGTATCCGGTCCATAGAGGGGAATGGCACAGCAAGCGTGATCGACACCGAGCAGGCCCGGTGTTACTGCCTACCTGAGGCGAATACACGAGAGGACACGGGCTCTACACAAAGATTATAGAATCTCGCAAACGTGTTAGGCGTCGCCCCGCCGGCAGCTCTACAGATGTCTGCTATTGAGGCGCCCAGCGCCAATGCCCAAGAAGATGCCATTCCTCTCGTAGAGTGAGCTCTCACTCCGAGGGGGCATGGTAACGTTGGGCCTGGTATGCCAAGACTCTAGCCTCCACTAACCAGTGGGCAAGTCTTTGTTTGGAGACAGCCTTTCCTTTCTGCTGACCTCCAAAGCAGACAAAGATCTGGTCTGAGGTCCTGAAGCTCCGCGTACGGTCCACATAAATGCTCAGAGCGCGAACGGGACAGAGCAGAGCGATGGCTGGTTCTGCCTCCTCCCGGGGCAGCGCTTGCAAGTTCACCAACTGATCCCTGAAAGGCGTGGTGGGAACTTTGGGCACATATCCGGGCCGGGGTCTCAGGACAACGTCAGAGTTACCCGTCCCGTATTCTAGGCACGAATCGTCGACCGAGTATGCCTGCAGGTCCCCTACCCTCTTGTCCGAGGCCAATGCGGTGAGGAGCGCTTTCTTTAATGACAGAAACTTAAGCTCTTCTGACTGCAGAGGCTCGAAGGGCTCCGCCTTCAGGGCCATGAGGACCGAGGGGATATCCCAAGAGGGTAACAGGTGAGGGCACAGAGGATTCAGCCTCCTTGCCCCTCTGAGAAAACTGATGATCAGGTCGTGCTTCCCTAGAGACTTCCCGTCTACTGCATCGTGGTTAGCAGCGATCGCGGCGACATGAACTTTAAGGGTGGGGGGAGACAGCCTTCGCTCCAAGCCATCGTGCAGGAAAGAGAGCACGACTGCGATCGGCATCTACGGGGGTCTTCCAGGCGGAAAGAGCACCAACCGACGAACAGGTTCAACTTCAGCCTGTAAGCGTGTCTGGTAAACGGGGCTCTAGCTGAAGCGATGGTGTTTACTACCGCTGGAGGTAGCCCACCTAGAACCTCTGTGTCCCGTCCAGGGACCACAAGTGGAGTTTCCACAAGTCTGGACGCGGGTGCCAGATGGTGCCCCCTCTCTGAGAAAGGAGATTCCTCCTCAGAGGAATTCGCCAAGGAGGGCTGTCGCGAGGAGCATCAGTTCGGGGAACCAAATCCGACTGGGCCAATATGGCGCTACCAAGAAGACCTGCTCCTCGTCCTCCCTGACCTAGCACAGCAACTGTGCCAGAAGGCTCACAGGGGGAAACGCATATTTGCGTAGGCCCCCGAGGCCAGCTGCACACCAGTGCGTCTATGCCGAGGGTCCCCTCGGCCAGGGAGTAAAACATCTGGCAATGGGACGTGTCTGGGGAGGTAAACAGGTCTACCTGAGCGTCCCCAAGGCGTCTCCAAATCAGCTGGACTGTCTCTGGGTGGAGTCGCCATTCTCCCGGAAGGGCGGGCTGACTTGAGAGCTCGTCGGCTGCATGATTGAGCTCGCCTGGGACATGAATGGCGTGAAGTGACCTCAGATGCTTCTGACTCTAGAGGAGGAGATGGTGGGCGAGTTGCGACATGCGACTGGAGCGTAGACCGCCCTGGTGGTTGATGTACTCAACGGTCGCAGTGTTGTCCGTACGGACCCGTACGTGCTTGTCGTGTAGCAGCGATATGAAGCGGCGCAGAGCAAGCCATACTACTTGCAACAACTCGAGGCAGTTGATATGCCACTACAGTCGGGGCCCCGACCAGAGACCCGCAGCTGCATTCCCATTGCACATGGCACCCCAGCCCCTGGCGTATGCATCTGTGACAACAACAACCCATGCTGATACTGCCCACGGATCTCCTGTCCCGACGAAAGGCAGATCGGTCCTATGGTCTGAGGTCTTACGGCATAACGGGGGAACAAACCCTAGGGTCGCAGTGTTGCCCATCTCGGGACCCGGTCGTGAACCCAATGCTGAAGCGGTCTCATATGAAGCAACCCTAGCGGCGTGACAGCGGCTGCGTATGCCATATGCCCCAGGAGCCTCTGAAATTGTCTCAGTGGAACCGCCGTCTTTCACTGGAAGGACCCCAGGCAGTTCAGCATCGATTGTGCACGTTCTACTGAGAGACGTGCCGAGAGGTTGACCGAGTCCAGCTCCAAGCCGAGAAAAGAGATCCTCTGCACCGGATAGAGTTTGCTTCTTTTCAGTTGACCCACGCCCAATCGGCTGATGTGACTGAGCACCATATCCCTGTGTTAGCACAACTGCGCTCGGGACTGGGCCAATATGAGCCAATCGTCGAGGTAGTTGAGAACGCGAATACCCGCTTCCCTCAATGGAACGAGGGCTCCTCTTACGTCGACTTCGTCTACTCCTTCATACAAATCTTTCTCCCTCCCTTCAGTCGTGTTACGCTGTGAGGTGGCACCTCGCACAAGGCAAGTTGACCCTTACGCTGGAGGGAAGGCAGACACAAGGTGTGGGGAAAAAAATAAAAAAGAAGAGAAGAGAGGTATAGAGAAAAGGGATAAAAAAAGCGGAGAAAAGAAGAAGAAAAAGAAGAGAGACCTTGTAACTGATATCTCGCCCTTCGAACAGCAAATGCGGATAAACGGTCCTGTGTTCGGGGAGAACGAGACATGAAAGTATGCGTCCTTGGGGTCGACCGCTGCAAACTAATCGAAAGGACAGACGCACTGAAAGATGCTTCTCTGCGTCAGCATGCTGAACGGGAGCTTGTGAAGGGCTCGGTTCAGTATGCGCAGGTCCAGGATTGGTCGTAACCAACCGCCTTTCTTGGGTACGATGAAGTGTGGGCTGTAGAAGCCCGACCTCATCTCGACTGGAGGGACCGGCTGTATCGCGTCCATCGACAACAGGACCACGATCTCTGCACGCAAGACAGGAACATCCCTGTCCAGCACAAAGGAGAACCGAATGCCCCTGAACTTGGAAGGGCGCCGGGCGAACTGAATCGCGTAACCGAGTCTGATGGTTCTCAGGAGCCAGCGAGACGGCCTTGGGAGGGCTAACCAGGCCCCCAGCGACCAAACAAGTGGGACCAGGTAAACCACTGATGTATCCGCAGTGGGGCAGCGGAGTGGAACACAGGGACTCAACCCGGGAGGCCGCGCGTCCCAGGTTGGGGTCTGAGTGCGCAGCGCGCGCCTTACCTGGCTCCACTGCTGGGCAGGTGGCTCGTGAGGAGGCGTAGCGTCCTTGAACTTAACCCTGCTGCCCACTAGCGAAGGGATAGGGGCCGGCTGTGTGGAGACTGGGTCTCCCCCCCCCCCCGTGGGCCCCGCCGCCTCACCCTCTGGGACCGCGAGGCAAAGAAACTGCTCTTTTCAAATTAAGTTTGGTACCACTGGCTGAGTACCTGGCGGAACAAAAACATCCAAGGAGAACATAAGATTCTCCACCCTCCCGTCCTCCGGAAGGATTGGTGCTATCACCATCTCCTTAAGAGCGGCTCAGGGCTCCGGGTCGCCCGTACTCAGGGACGCACTGCCTGCTTTTCTTACTTCACGGTGCTTGGCATGGGCGGATGCGGTCTGGCCGGTTTCTCCCTTCTGCCCCGGCTCCATCCACGCTGTGGCCGTTGTGAAGGCTGCTGCTGAGGCCGCGCCGGAGTGGTTGTGGAGGCCGCAGGAGGGCACCCTCGCGACGAGCAGACAGAGGGGCTGCGGCCGGCGGTGGGGTGCGGACAGCAGCAGACCGCCGGGGCAGGATGTGTCGGGACGCCTCCGTCTGCTTCTGTGCGGTGGAGAACTGTTGGGCAAAGCCCTCCACCGCTTCGCCTAATAGGCCGGCCTGGGAGATCGGGGATTCCAGGAAGCGATACTTGTTGGCCTCCCTCATATCCGCCAAGGCCATCCGTCAGGAAGGCTCCTGGACCACCAATGTGGACATCATCTGACCCAGGGACCGCGCCGTGACTTTCGTCGCCCTAAGCGCAAGGTCCGTCGCCGTGCGCAGTTCCTGCCGCACACCTGAGTCAGCACCACCCTCGTGCAACTGCTTTAACGCTTTGGCCTGGTGGACTTGCAGGATGGCCATGGTGTGCAGGGCGGAAGCGGTCTGTCCAGCAGCGCTGTAAGCCTTAGCTGTCAGAGCGGATGAGAACTTACAGGCCCTGAACGGAAGGCGTGGACTACCTCTCCAGGCTGCGGCGCTTTGCGGGCAGAGCTGCTGGCATCGCGCGCTTCCCGACCGGATGGATGTCCCACATACCCGTGGCCGGGTGGTCCCCCGGGGTGGGGCCGTCGGGGTGGTGAGGCCGGAGGCGGCAACACTTCTGTTTCGGTCAGAAAAAAGGTGCCTCCACTACTTTTTGTAACCTCTCCTCTTAGCACTTTCCGGGAAGATGACCGTAGGCAGCTGCCGACGCACTCCTGCGCCCCCAGAACCATCTCCAGCCCGACGTTCGGGAGAAGGCGAGGCCTCCGTGCAACCCGACGCTCTCAGCGCCCGGAAGCATAGCGTCAGCTCTGTCGGACGTCGGGGCAAACGCCCTCTGACCTGACGGTGGCAGTCGATCCGATCCTCATCTCCAGAGCGCTAGCTCGCCCTTCACGATGCAGCGACCCGACATCCTTTCCTCTTGCCTGTGCCCCCACAGATGCTAGACCCCGCCTCCCGGTCGAGGACCAGCACGCATCGTTCGCGGAACACCAGGTGGTGCGACATGCCGGAGGAATGAGAGGCGTAGACGTACTCGACGGGGAAGCTCTCATTGTAACCCTCAGGTCTCCCTGACCATGGACCGAAGTAGCCCTCCGAGAACCAGAGGTGCTAGAGCGGGGCATGGCAAGGGGGATCCTTTGAGGAGGTATCTGGACCGCAATGTCGGGATGGTCATGTTCCCGCAGTGAGAACATGACTCATCCATGAGCGCTGCTTCAGCGTGCTGTACGCCCAAGCACGAGAGGCAGTGATCATGACCGTCAAATGAAGGCAGGAAACGACCGCATCCAGAAAAGCACGAGCGGGAAGCCATCTTTAAAAAAACGCCCGTCGCTCGTGAAGCTCTTTTAAAAATAGCTCTTTTAGAATTTTTGGAAAATACTCTTTAAGAGAGAGGGCTGAAGCGCCCAGGGGAGGTCGCGGAGAGACCGCAGAATGGAAGCTGCAGCACCCCGAGGTTTCTAGCAGCACTGGATGGCAAACCCCGCTGACACGCCGTGACACCAACGCCAGCTGTTTCCAAACACTCACGGAAATTCGTCTTGTAGAAGGCTCGGCTCTGAAGCAAAAAGCTGATGTGCGTTTGCACGCGCTCTCTCCTTTTACCCGCGCTGCGGGGGCGGTGGTGCGCTTGGCGAAAACCCGCACGCCAAACCTGTCAATTGGCTTGTTAGTTGACTACTCGAAGGTCTGGGCTCTCGGCGAGATCCCAATTCCGTCACGACGTAACGTTGAAACGTGACTGACTGAATGGAACACATTTCAATACACCAAATACACCAAATAATGTTCTTTTTTAGCAACATCATATGACCCCTTTATCATAGATTGATGCCCACAAATGCTGTTTAGATAGGCAGCTCATTGTGTTTGGTTTAATTACCCAAATTAGCATATTTGATGACTACAAATAAGCCATTTATGTGATACACCATCTATTTGCTATATAGCTAATAATAGCTTATGAGTTCCTTCATAAGCATGTTTCTTAAATTAGAGATGCAGGTTTTCAGGTCCTCAAATGTTGTGGTATAAATGCGAATGTTTAATCATCCTGTCAAATTGTGTTATGCGTTTAATCTTGCTTTACCGTGGCCTTTTCCACTAATCATTTTAATATATTTTCTGGATAAGCATTAAAAGCTTCAGCAGTAAACATCATATATTCCTGGATCTATCTCGTCACATTTTTTTTTCCATTTGAGCAATTTACTGGCATGCTACAGGCAGGGCCATTTTTCTGCTAGTGCTTTAATAAAATGAGCTTCAATTTAGAAAGTGTCAGTAATTCATGCTCTAAAGCAACCGTAAAGTTTCTCATACAGACATTTTTCTTCTCAAATACAAGCCTTAAAGAATAAAACCCACTCTCCACCTGAAACATACACTGATACCACTACAAATAGATTCTAGCCCAAGTTTACCCATCCTGATTAAAATTCATAGTCTTATTTTGTTTATTACTTGTTTTCATCTCTGAGACTCCTTTCTCTCTTCGGACCGATTCGTTTAAACCCCATCAGTTGTGTTTCAGCACGGTGCATCTCTGTGGTCGGCTGATTGAAAAATTAAACATTTTCTGAAAAGAAACATGGTGTGATAATGAGGAGAAAGTGAATGGTGCCTGTTGGGATTCTTTCCTGAACTCTTGCCCAGAATCCACGCGGCCCCTGAGGGCTTTGTCCTAGAAATTCCTCTCCAGTCACTGGTGATTTCTCCATTGCAGATTATGAGTCTTAATTTGAATCCTTCTTAGAAGTGCCACTAAAGCTTCTGTGTCCTGTGCTGAAACACAGATAATTACACTGACAGCTGTGGAGCCAAATGTGAGTAAAGACGCCCCACATCCATGCCAGCCACAACGAGTCTTAAGACGCTTTGCAGGACGCAAACTTTGCGAGGCCCTGTTAATGGCATTCACACCTGGCTGCGGCTGAGGTCTGGGCTCAGGTTGGCAGGTTGGCACGGCAGAGGGACAAGAGGCTAAATTGTTCCAGAGAGGCTTTGGGCTGTCAGGTTCAGTTTTAAACAAGGGATTTAATCAAAGATGTGGGTTTTACACAGGGATTTGTCTATAAAGCCTGATTAATTAATGCTGCGCACAGCTTCTAATCTTTAGCTTCTGCCAAGACTGATGGGGACCATAGGTCACTGAATCAAACATGCTGTCCATTTGGCAGAAAAGCCCAGAGCACGCCGAAGGATGTCTTGCTTTACTGATTGACCGGGGCTCGCCGACCCCGTGTCCACCTGGGATCAATTTAAATTGTGTCGTTTCTAAGCTGGGATTTTGGTTACACTCAAAATTAACTTTGCGCTTCTTGGAAACTGGAAGTTATTCTTTGATTAAGATGTTTCCCCACCTCATATTCATAAATTTTATTTATTTTTTAATTTTATTCATATAACATTCATATCTATCTATCCTATCTATCTATCTATCTATCTATCTATCTATCTATCTATCTATCTATCGAAAGCTATGTGTATCTATCTATCTATGGAAAGCTATGTGTGTAAAAAAAAAAAAAAAAAAAATTGAAATTCAATCCATGTACACACACATTTCTCTGCCTTATTATAATGTTTTAAGGTACATTATTGTGTCTATTTCGAGCTCTCCCATGTGTGGTGCATTTGACACTTCCATGATATGATTATTATCTGATGCTTTCCGAACGTTGCCACTTGCAAAAGACTGTTTTAGCAGTCTGAGTAATGCTCAAGTGTAAATATATATGCAGTACATTTTTTCAAAAATTATCTTTAACCAGAAATATATAGAATCACAGCTCATGTCTTTGGCTTGCCAGTGAATATTTTTTGACTCTTTTTCCCTCAAGCCTGTGGTGTTACCTATTGCCACAAGTCAGATACAGCTGCTGAATTATTCAGCACTTTACGCGTCGATATAGAGGAGTATTTGTTCCTCTAACACGCAGAAGCCAAAGACAAACTAATTAGTCAAGATTACTTCTGAATTCATGATACAGCAGAAATGCAGTAAGATAATTAATTCTGCTCTTGCACATTTGCATTCCTGGGACGCATTCAGTTATTCAATAAAAGCATCATGCAATACGATGAAACATTATTTTGAATGTGGGCTTGTTTTGTGGATCCTGTGCCTAGAGTGTGTGACCTTCTCCCCTTTGTCTTGGTAGCATTTTGCGGTTTATGTGTTGTGGAACGGTCAACATGCAGGGAACTATCACTTGATCAAAGAGAAACATAGATGCGTAAAGGGACCTCAGGGGATACAGCAGCAGGTGTCTGCAGCTTTGCCTGTGTCTAATTACCATGTCCCTCACATTCTAAATCTAGCTTGTCATGTTCACGCATGCTTTTTTTGTTCAATTATAACAGTGTTTTGTTGATGCTTTCTTTGTCACATATCTAAATCAATGAAATATGTTATGAAGACAGTGGTGTGGAATATCTTTGGTCACAGCCTTTGGGCAAGATTTACATATACGGCATCAAATGTTTGGAATAATTTGAATTTTTTAAAGTTTTTGTAATAAGTCTCTTATGATCTCCAAGGCTCTTTATTTGATCAAAAATATGATAAATACAGTAATATTATGAAAGATTATTACAATTTAAAAATGGTTTTCTAATTTAATGTATATTGAAATGTAATTCATGCCTGTGATGAAAAAGCTTCTACTTTTCAGCAGCCATTTCTCCAGTTTTCAGTGTCACATAACACATAACATGATATTTTTATGGAAACCTTGATACATCTTTTTCAGAATTCTCTAAAGAAAAGTTAAATGAACGGCATTTATTTGGAATAGAAATCTTTTGTAACTTACTCCAAACTTTTGTAGTGTGTCACAGTTTCCACAAAAATATTAAGCAGCAAAAACTTTTTTTTTCTATTAATTGTTTTTCTATTACTTTTTTTCATTCCTTTTTTTTCATTTCACCAAATCAGCATATTAGAATAATTTATGAAGGATCAAGTGACACTGAAGACTGAAGTAATGTCTGATTAAAATTCAGGAATAAGCCATTTTTAAAATGATGACATTACAATAGAAATACATTTATTTTTAAATTATATAATATGGAATAATGTTTAAGAATTTGATCAAATCAATCTAGATTTTGTGAGCATAAGAGAAAAAGAAAATGTAAAAAAAAATTGTTTGACAAATGCATTATTAATTTGACAGTGAGACGGCGATATCTTTATCTAATTATGCAATTTTTCAGAAGTACACGATTATAGGCCTGTTGCACATTGCCAACCACCTACCCACCAGCTGGTTTTTGTACTCTTGAGAACCAAGAGTAAATATGAAGTATGTCATAGAGAGGCTAAAACAAGCTCACTTCACATGTGATATTGATTCAGACATATTGATTGTCAGGTCAAATGTAAAAGAAATCTCAACCAGTTGCTCCAAGTGCTTATCCAGGCTTTTGATTGGGCCTTGAGCTTATACTTATATGTTGCCTATATTTGCAAATCAATGTGGTTGATGAGTCAAATGATTCTTGCATGCATGTCCATGAATTATTCAAAACCCGATGCTCTGAAGAGGTAAACAAAGGCCCGTTCCATTTGATTGAGAGTCTCACCCTGAATGACCCAAACAAAATGCCATTGCTTTGTTCCAGGTTTGTATTGCCAAAGCTTTTTAGACATCAAAATTCTTCTTATGCAGCCCCGAGAATGAGATACCAGAATGCAAAGTGGTCTAAGCTTCGCACATCATCTTGGTTTCATCTAACCTCCCTGATACGCTCCATTAATGCTAAATTTAGCTGCTCTCACAGGACAGACCCCGTAGATGTATTTTTCATTAACTACAACCTTTTTGTAATATATGCGTGTGCAATATTTTGTAATCATGTGTCCTTGTGTTACATTATACAGTCCTATTTGCATTTGCATTAACATTTAAGTCATTTAGCAGATGCTCTCGTTTCAAAATAAAGTGCTTTCTTTGTACTGTATATAAAGTAAACTACTATTTTCTTGACGCAGTGTGAGACTGCAGTGGTCAACGAATGGCTAGTGAGCAATTGCGAAAGTTATCTGCTTGGGTGCATTTGCAATTATGAAGATGTCAGGAAATGTTAGCAGGAAACAAGCTAGTTCACATATTAGCCATTAGCCTTTACACTCTTATGACAGTAAATGTGAGGGGGAAGATTCTATGAGATCAATTCGACATCAAATACAAGTTCACTGACAGTAAATGTGCTTCAGGGTTTTGTGATGGTGTTACCACAAACTCTATTTACCCAACTATATAAAACTTTATGCTTTTGCCAGAATCCCTCTGATAGCACATGCATATTGTCAAGACATCTGTTTGGTGTGAATGTGTTCATCTTGAAGATGTAATTACGAAGCTGCACTGTATTGTTATTCCTCATACGGTTTTTCTAAATCCCTAACTCTAAGAATGAAACTTCTGCAATTACTTCAGCCAGTTAGCTTAATGTACAAACTCAATTCACACTGCTTTGTAGATCATCTAGATCTAATTTAGCTTTTTACAACTTTATACTTTTGTAAATCTAATTATGTTTAGAATTTTTTTCTGGAACATTAATAGAATGCTCACCACTCAAAATATGTCATTGATGACATCAATGTGATATTTTGCATTCTGTGTTATGATTGAACTTTTTCTATGAAATGCAAATTGCTCTCAAAACTTTTATCTGATGATTGCAACGCTTTCACAACGTTTTTTTAAAAGCACCATTAGCCCAATTAGTATCTCCGCTTTAATTCATGGTGTAAGTCTCATTTTTATATATACTGATAGATATTATATAATATCATATTATATAGATATAGATAATACAAAGCCTGATATATATTCATTAAGTAGTTATTCTGGTGTTTATTTATGTGCTGTGATAAATTCAGACTCAACTGTTTATTTTATATACTGTACATTAGCCATTTAAATTTGAGGTCAGAGATTTTTTTATGCTCACCATGCTACATTTATTTGATGTAAAATACACTAAAAATTACAGTACAGAATAGAAATGTTAGAAATGTTTTGTAGTATTATAAATGCCTTGACTGTCACTTTTTCTCACCGCAATGTCACCTTAGATAGATAGTCATGAATATTTTTTTTTTAAACCTGACCCCAAACATTTTAATGGGAGTGTATATGCTCGCTCTAATAATGTTAATTATTTCCAATGCCCTGCACTGAATCCGTCTTTTGTTGAATAGGTCGAATACACGAAAGGCAAAACATATCCTATATATAAGATATATTTATATTTACAAAAAAGGCAAGAAAATATTATTGACAATAAAAACATCTTAGTGCACCATGAAAAAGGGGATCAATATTTCTTACTGTCGAGTGCCATTAATGTCTAACTACTTAGGGGTTTAGTGGTAGTGTCTGTTTGGAGATGTCACAAAGAGTGTTAGGGGGTGGTAAGGCGGGAATCGTGTCATCAATCAACTGTGATTTTGATCCATGGCATAGGATAAGGGCCTACATCGTGGACGGGGGGTGTATCACTCTAAGTGATTCAATGAAAGGATGATACGTCATGAAGAATCCAATTCTCCCTGATCCTTTTTGAATAAAAACGCTCAATGTAACATGAAAATATAACTTTCATAACTCAAAACCTCTTTTTAGTCCAAAAACTATTTATTTAATCTTGGATGCAACAATGACTTGTTCTGCTACGTTTACACATCATTGTCTTCTGCCTGTTGTGGCCTTGCCGAATGGCAAAGAGAGCAATATGTTTAACATTCTTATTTAACTAACATTGAAAGTAAGATGTCAGGGACATTTGCCATTGTTATTTGCATGTTAAGTTTATTTCATCAGTTGCCGATCACCAGAAACTTCAATGCTTGTGTGGCAAATTTTATTGCAGAATTTCCTGCTGCCAGTAGTGAACCAGTCACCATTTGATACCTCGCATTGAATGATGACTTGAAATTATTAATTGTATACAGTTTTCTTTTAAATCATAAGACACTACCGTTCAAACATTTTGAAGTCTCTTATTCTCACCAAAATTGCATTTATTAGATTAAAAATACAGTAACATTGTGAAATATTACAATATAAAATACATATCAACTTGGATATTTTTTTTTTTATATGTTGCTTGCAGAAGCTGAATTTTCTCGCCATTACTCTCCAGTATTCAGTCATTTTACTGTCATTTTTGATCATTTTAAGCGTCTTTGCAGAGTAACAAAGTATTGATTTCTTTAAAAACTAATTTTACTGGCTCCAAACTTTTGGACGGTAGTGTAGTTCATGAGTAGGATATCCTCAGAAATGTTACACAGGAAAAAAAATTCTTGCAGGTTTGCAAGCATGTGAGGGTGAGTAAAAAATGTTATATAATTAATTAGTGTTTAAATATTTCATGTTTAATTAATATTTTCAAATTTTTTGTAAACTATCCCTTGAATGCTTTTTATTCATTTAATCCCTGTAATCTGTTTCCTTCCTCAGTCTTAGAGGAATGTCAGGCTTTTTGTCCCCTGATCTTTATTCGATTTAACTTCCGTGACACCACCGTAATGCATTTTCTCCATTGTCTTAAAAGTCTTAAAGAGACCTTGTGAACCCCACCGATGATTGGTTGATCTTGAAAGCCCAGGTCTTTTGGTCAAACGTCTCCCTCCTGGGAAAGGCACTTACAAATGGACCACTTGGAGACCCCCTGCTGAGAGAGACTTGTCCATCTGCGGTGTTTGAGAACGCACGCAACGTGGGTGTGTAAGTATGCATTTACTCTCCCTCCAGGCCTCCCCCTGGAGACCAGCCCACTGCTGGGAGCACCATGTGGTTGATTGTCAACCTCCGCTCTCCCTACTCTCTCTCCATCACGTAGCTGCAGGAAGCCCTGAAACACTTCCAATCCAAGCAGATTCGGAGATAAAGACTCAGCGACTAGAGCTCTCCGAGAGTCACTCGGTATTCCAATTGCAGCTGTATTATTCCAAGATGCATTTCATGCGCTCTGCTTCCCACTGGCACAAATAAATGAACAGATTTCCATCTCATAAACAAGGTTCTGGTTCCACTGAGTGATTGTGTATGAATTGCACTTAATCAGCTCCTGTGTTCAAATATCGGCTCTGGCTGCCAAGCATTGGGTCTGCTTATACACTCATTAGGTAGATGATAACAATAACAGTGGAGTGTGTCATTTTTATTTGCGATGTCATTGTTATTAGCGCAGAGGCTGACTGCATCAACCTGTTAATGTGCGGTTTGGTGTCAGACACGGCCAATAAAACCATTAGCGGTGGTGATGTAACACTTAAGCTCTTCTCTGCTGTCCATATGTGGAGTCATAAAAGTGTATAATGTTTTCTTTTCCTCTCTTTGTCATTTTAGTAGCTCCCTCTCTCCTCCGAGGCCTCCACGTCAACATCCAAACCGAATTATACGGCTTATCCTGAACCAAGAGAAGGTCTTCTGTTTCAAAACAGAAATGATTTCAAAACAAATCATGAGAATATTCCGACCCTGTCCGAGCAAAGGCAACCCGAGAAAGTGTCGTCTTGCTCAGTTGCTCCCATCTGACTTTTGTGAAGTATGTAAATACAGTAAAATGCACGCACCTCAAGGCAGAGGAAGACGTTGAAGGTCAGTCGTGGGCTGAAGCTGTTTTGTGCTGCAGGAATGCTTGACAGTGTGCATGAATAAGTCCTGCGATTTATGCATTATGCCTGACACCATTTTTTGAACTATTCAAATACTATAATGATAACCGTGAGTAAAGCAATGTTCTTTTAAATGAAAGCAGACAGAAAAAAACTGATGAACAGATAGATGTGAAAAATACACTTAAATACATTTATTAAATACATTTTGGTAATTTATTATAAATGTATAATCACAAATATTTTCACTGATATTTTTTAATTAATAAATGTTTTGTAGAAATACAAACAGAGAAATAATAAAGTATTGATATATAATTTAAAAAATAATTGATAATGTATTAAATGATTTAAATGAATAAAATGGTTTATTTATTGAATTATTTGTTATACATTTGAATTTTGATAGTTTTGATAGATATTGTTCTTATGAATACAAGAGACTCCTGTTTGCTTGCATCATCCTTCTTTCCATCATTAAAGCAAATAACATCACTGATTCTATAATCTTACTGTACATATCCACATTTCCCCATCCTATTTATCTTTTTCAGAGAGCATGTGGACAGCAGCGAAATCAAAGGCTCATATGTTCGGTGTTTACCATGGATTTACGTAAGCCTCTATTCTTCAGATGAATGCAGCATGTTGTCATCACTGTAGGGTTTGAATATGCAGATTGGAGCTCTGGCTGCTGTCTGTGTCAGTGATAATAGGGAAAAATGAATAATACTCCCTTGTCAGTGACCTCTGACTCCTAATGCCCTAATTTCTGGCCCCCAGGCATTTAGCTGCAACAGAATGACTCCAAATAACTCTAAATATACAAACCAGGTCTACAAGGACTTGGGTTATATATGCAGAAATGTGTGGGAGAGAGCATCTCACTGCAACCTCTGACAAGTTTAAGCCATGCGTAACAATCTGTCAGAGGGACACAGATATCACCTTTTGAAAGCTGACATCTTGATAGCAAAGTACCTTATTTAAGGACATCTATGTATTTCTTTACTTTTATGTTACTTCTACCACTTCCAATAAGAATCATAATACTGATGCACCAGATAAAAATGTCACGTTTATTCATGTTTTCTGTGTCTACTTAGTCAAAAATATTAGAAACACCTTTAACCTGATAGTATGTCATTAACAGTGAGAGGCAAAAGTTTCCTTGTTTCTTGGCTTTGCAAAAAGCAATTCCTCTACAGTAATTATTCTGCAATAAATTATTTGGCTTAATATTCTTTGTTAAATCATTTGTAATGCATTATCCATTCAAATTTTGCATAATAATAGCAGGTGACGTGATGGTAACACAATATTTTGACAACTGCTAAATGCTTTTCCATATGTTTAAGTTGTAACTATTCAAGATTAGATTCATTGGATATGCATTTTATCTAGCTTGTTCATTCATTGCTAATATTTTTCTATTAGTGCCATCATGTTTGACATGGTCCAGTCATTTGTTGACGATATATATAAATGTGTGTGTATATATATACAGTATATATATATATATGGTTCTTGAAAAATGCTTAATTGCTTAATTTTGCCAGAAAACACAGATACAAGTCATTATTTATGTAAGGCTGCAAACAAAGTCAGTTCACTTGGCTGCCATTTTAGTGACGTCCATGGGAATCAGTTATCTCTGTGGCCAAATTAGAAAAGACTGAAACCTCCAAATATGTCCTCTAACAATTAAGAAATAAAATAGGATTCATGTTTCAAATGAACTGTTCATTATCCCTTTAAAAAAAATGAAACTCGGCAGTAACATATGGCAGTGACAGGCAGACACATATAACGGTGTCCTGTATTCACCTGTACAAATGAACATTGAGTGATGTCATTGGAGTGACGTCAACTACCCTCTTCGTCTGATTGGCTTGAGGTGGAGCTGTCCATCTAAAACTAGTGGACCAATGATGGCGCTTAAGCCCGCCCTGATTTACAAGAAACTCTAACCTCAACATTTGGAAAAGCAAGCCCAGGACATGAAAACAAGAGCGAAGTTTGAGAGCACAAAAAACAGAGGAACATAAACAAGGAAAACATGATTTTGTGTGCAAGTCGGATAATTTTGCATTAATATTTCAGTTTTGTGCAATATGATTTTAAATGTGTTTAAAGTTTTGATTCATGCTTATTATTATTTTTTGTACCCATGTTTTAAAAGTTTTTATTATTCTAATTTATTTTCCTTGTTTTCCCCGTTGATATGTTTGCTATTCTGAAAATATTGCTTTACGTTTTGCGCAATATATTTTTACTTGCGTTTGTACATTTTGGTTTCACGCTTATTATTTTTTTACAAATCTGTGACTGCAGTACTTTGCGGAAAATTGATATCCAAAAGTCTGTATAACACAATAAATAAAATTTAAGTTTTTTCGTTTATTTGTCGATGTCAACAGCTTTGCTGAGATTGACTAAGCAAAAAACTTCACGTTATAGGATCTTTAAGCTCGCCCACGGCACCACATCCAGGAGCTCGCTGTTTTCAGAGAGGAAGCGGTACAAGCTATACCAATCTTTACAATTTGATAAATTAAACGCATCTCGGAGATATGAGAATGCAGAGTACTACTCATTAGGTACTCAAGATTATCCATGAGGATTGGCAGAACTGTGTTTTGGGTTGTTATGTCCCCTTAAGTAACCCATACTCTCATTCCTTCTATGAGGGGGCCATTTCCTCCCCTTTGCTGAAAGCCAGTGCATTTTATAACTACCATTCAAATAGAGGCAATTTTTATGACAGAAATGACACTGTTTATGCAGCAAAAATTGCATTAAATGGTCAAAAGCGACAATAAAACATTTATAATGTTTACACAAAGATTTCTTTTACATGTAATCATATCAGAATGCTTTTATCCAAGCGACTTACAAACGAGGACAACAGATGCAAAATTAAACAAATGACATTTTATTGAACTTTCAAATAATTCGGAACAAAAAAGTGATCAGGATTCACAAAAATGTTAAGCAGCACAACAGTTTCAACACTAATAAATCAGCACATTATACTGATTTCTGAAGATCATGTGACACTGAAAAATGGAGTAATGATGCTTTTTTAAAAATATATTCAAAATGAATAATATTTTAAATAAATACTTGCCCAATCACAATATTAAGGCTGTTCTGCAGTTGATCAAATAATGTAGTTCTTGGTGAGAGAGTTCTTTCAAAAACTTAAAATAATCTTACCAACCTCAAATAGTCGTTTACGCATCCTCTTTAATGAAAAATGCCACATTAATTGGACAGGAATTGAAAGGCAACCTATAACAGAAAGTTAATGTTATCTAATATTACAGAGGGATCTCATGCACTGCTCACCAGTAGTTCTTCAGAATGATGGCATACTGTGTGTGTGCCAGTGCCCTATGCGCTGTTAAAACATGACCCTTTCATGTCCACACTTTCATGATTTTGAGCATGAGAGGACAGCCTCTCCCTATGGAGGGCCTGTCATATTTTGAGATACTCTGCCTAATGTTGTGGTCTCACCACCCTCACATCATGTCTTCCAGAATCATAGTCTCTCAAACGTGCCATCAGGTGACACAAAATGCTCTCCCTCCTGCTGAAATGTCCAGTCCAGAGCAGAGAAGCTCCATCTGGGGCACCATCTGCTAGTTCGCTCTCATTACCTGTGGGGGCCGAAAGTCCAGCCCTCCCTGTGATCTATCAACAGGTAAGCAGCCTCAGTTGCTTTAAGATGACAATCTCATCCTTAATGAATCGGAAATAGTGCTGCCTTATGTCTTATTTTCTTTATTTGAGTGCATTTCTTTACTTCAGAAAGAAGTGTGGATTAATAAAAGCTCTCCGATTCGATCTCTGCCATTTAAAGATGCTCTTTGTCGACTCCGCGAAATGAAAATATAATTATGGCAACCCTGCTCTCTGCTAGGCATCCTGAGATTCACGGTTGAATCCGAGCCATACATGTTAAATCAGATGCTGTGTTTCTCCACCCCCATTCATTGGCTATAAATTACAGGTCAGCGTTTGTTGGTGCTGAGAGCTGCGAGTGGGTTTTGTGCACCGTTGTCATTCTTATTCAGTCCTATTTATTTATCTCATGTGATAATGTCTCAAAAAATATATTCTTGGATATTAGAGTTCTGTGAGGGTGAGCAATTGTCCTCTGTCATTTACTGGTGTCAAAAGTCTGACTTAAAATACATATATTTGCAAGACAGTCTTTCACCCTCTATTTTCTTCTTTCATTCCTGTTTTTGCTGTAGAGTGACAGTGGAATACGTTTACAGACATCTGCACCAGCTTTTCACAGATAGGAGAAAGTGTTTTAACAGAAAAAAATGACATATGGACCTTTTAAAGGGTTTGTTCTCCCAAAAATGAAAGTTCTGTTATATTTACTCACCGTCATGTGGTTTTAAACTTGTGTGCTGATATTTTCAGTGCAGAATACAACAATAATTCTGGGCGTAAAAGTCAGTAACTTTCAAAAATCCAACATAAAAAAGCTATGTGACTCTCTTTCAAGTCTTCTAAAGTGATATATTTACGCCAGTGTGATCACACAAACCCCAAATCTTCACCTTCACTGCAGCTCTCACATGATAAATGGCACTTATGCCGTAAGTAGTACAAGTAACAACAGCATTTACATTTATGCTTTTAACCAAAGCAACTTAGTGTGTTCTGCATTCAGATTACACATTTTTGTCAGTTCATGCATTTTCTGGGAATCAAACCCATGACCTTGACAATGCTAGTGCTATAAATAACGTCTTTAGTTCTTGTTGCCAAGATATATTTTATTTGAGTCACAGTGGTAATTAAGATGATTATTTATCAGGTTATAGATTTTTGTAAGAATATTTCATTTTCTTCTTTTTTCCCCCTGTTTTTTTTTGGCGATAGGGCACCAGTGGAATACATTTACAGACATCTGCACCAGCTTTCTTAGATAAGGGTAAGAATTTTAACAGAAAAAAATGACATATGGCCCTTTTAAAGGGGTTGTTCACCCAAAAATGAAAGTTATGTTATATTTACTCACCCTCATGTGGTTTTAAACTTGTGTGCTGCTATTCTCATTGTAACACACACACACACACACAAGCACACAAACACACACACACACAAACAAATGTTTCACTACAACAATAATTCTGAGTGTAAAACTCAGTAACTGACAAAAATTCACCAAAAAAAAAAAAGAAATCCCATGTGACTATTTCAAGTCTTCTAAAGTCATGTATTTCTGTGTGTGATTATACAACCTATTGTAAGTTATTATTCACCTAAACAGTCACCGCAGCTCTCAAATTAAATATGGCGCTTATGCTGCAGGTTGGACATTAACAAAGCAACTTACTATACATTGCATTCACTGCACACATTTTTATCGGTTAATACATTCCTTGGGAATCGAACCCGTGACGTTGGCATTTGCTATTGCCATTGCTGTACTGTTTGAGCTACAGAAATGTATTTAGTTTCTATTGCCAAGCTATATTTTATTTGTACGGAAATGTTATAAAATTAGTTATCAAATTACCCTTTTTTGCAAGAATATTTGGGCATAAATTGAAAACAATAAAGTTTATACAGTATTTGGAATATTTTATTGCAACCAAATAATAGTAATGTTTTAAAAGTTAGCTTTGAACATATTACAGATGTCATAAATACTACTTTTATGTTGTTTTCTTTTTGGACCTAAACATTGTCACTATAAACTATAATTTTTTATAAAAAACAAAACAAAAAAATATAGATAAATATTTCTTTATAGTGTTCCATGCAACAACAAAAAAAATAAAAAATGAAACAACATGATTGTGATTTTTTATTTAATTTAATTTTTTGTACCAAAAATCTTTGATATTGCCTGCAGTAATCTCCCACTCACAGGAACACAATGTAATCTACAGATAAGTGCTTTGTGCCTAATAGAGCTGTGTATTCCAGTGATTTTACAAAGTAATTTCCTTTCTGATATGACCTTTAACATCTCGTGTTTAACTTTTTAGGTTCAGACTTTAATGTTGTGAATACCAGCCATGCCATTAATCTCCTGAATTTCCTCATATTGGTTTTACAAACAGCTGTGGTTTTGCAACGGTAAGCTTTTCCGCGATTTGTTTGACAGAGATGCTGATGATAATAATTTTCACTGCATCCGGCGATGCAATCCAATACTTAATCTCCATTGCAGCATGGCTAAATGCAGTCTGGGGCTTTCATTGGATGCTTGTCAAAGGGAAGCTGTGAGTGATTTGATAAATTTCCTTTGTGAAGTTTTCTGGTTGAAGTGATCTGAAGACTGACACTGAGAAGTAACGATAAAACCAAAGCAGAGAGAGAGAGAGCAAATGCACATACACGCACGCAAACATCCGGAATCCATGTCTCATGCAATAATGAGAGTTTGAGCGGGTCTTAATTCTCAGAGATGGGATCTGTCGATAGCAGATTAATGGAAACTAGGTTTGCATGTTTGTAATGCATCAAGGGTGCTGAGGTATAAGAACGAGACTGTGTGACATGTAGAGTGTGGCAAAACTGTCTAGAAGTAGCAATGCTACTAGTTTTTCTATATCTCTCCAAAAAAAAAAAAAACTTACATTTCACTGCTGGTCATATATTATCTCTATATAACCATGTATGTGACAAATAAAAATCTTGAATCTTAGCAAAAAAATTTCAGTAGCATAGTAGAAGCTCAGCTTTTTTTTTCTCACTGACGTAGCTACAAGATTTCTGTCATTTTTACAATTTTTCACTGCAATGTCATTTCCATCACATCTCAAAATGTTTTTAATAGCATTCTGTGATGAAAATGACAATGAGGAAAATTACATTTTACACATTTTTTGGGATAAAATAGCCAGTTCGTATATTTTTCTAAGGGTGATTTCATAACATTTTATGTATCCACTTTAAAATAAATTTGACAAAATTACAGCGTAAGTGGAAATGACACATAATAAAAATATGACTTAATTTTATAGCTTAATAATGTCATAGCTTTTACATATTCTAAACACAGAATTAAATAATATTTTCAAAGATTTGAAAATAGTTTCACTTGATTAAAAAAATGACAAAACAATATTGTATATAAGTGATATTTTCATTGATTCACACCTCATTATTACATATTCATTGATACTGTTGTCTGCTTGATAAATCTTTAAATTTACACTACCGTTAAAAAGTTTGGGTTAGGCTTTTTTTTTGTGTGGAAAATTTTATATTTTTGAATGATTTCTGAAGGTTCATGTGACACTAGAAGACTGGAATAATGATACTGAAAATTTAGATTACATTTTAGAAAACAGTTATTTAAAATCTTAATAATATTTCATAATATTACTTGTTTTATTGTATTTGTGAAAAAAATAAATGTAGGCTTAGTGAGCAAAAGAGACTTCAAAAACATTTTTAAAAATGATCGACCCCATACTTTCAAATAGCAGTGCATCACTGATATCTTGATTTTTCTCAGCTTTCTATTACATGTCTTGTATATCATTGTCATGTCTACCAGTAATGTTCCTTGCTTAGCAACATTTTTCAGTAACATTGTGGTAGCTCAGCTCTTTTTGTTAAATTGTAAGCTTTTCAACTATTTATATTTTCCAGATGTTATCTATAGCTTCACTGTAGTTACAACATTTTATTAGTAGCTTGTAATGTAGCTAACTACATTTCAAAAGGCTTATAAAATAGCTTGTAGCTCAGAAAGCACTGTGACATGTATACTTTACTTGTGTGCCATGTAACCCCTCATGAACGCACCATTGCTCCGTCAGATTAGCACGAGCACTCCTTTGGTTATCTATTCAGGCCTCTGACTGAGGTGAAGCCATTGTGAGACTCGGGTCATTATGAAGTCTCAGACCATCACACCGAATGCATGACATTCCTCTATTAATACACTCGATAAACTCAATGCAGCTGTCAATGTGAAAATCCTTGGCTCTGTCTGCTTTCGGAAATAATTGCCTATTTACAAACCCACTGAAGTGTTTCAGCACAAATAGAGTATAAAATGCAAGCCTGATGAGGCGGTGTCAGCCCTGGCAGTGTGGTGCGGAAGGAAAGGGTCTGAGAGGGAGAAGAGGGGAAGGGACAAAAGGGCCCCGCAAGCGAGCGGCACCCGGAGAACTTCAAGCGGGGCACCAGGGAGACAAGAGCAAGTGGTGCTCTGTGCTCGACCATGTGTTACTGATGTCGATACACAGGCGAACAACCAACGCAGGCAACACATCTCTAAAAATTTCCCACTGTCCATAGGCTCTCGCTCTCTCTTGTCTCCTCCTTGTTACCTTGATATAGAGGGTGGATTGTCCATTGAATTACGGGAAATATTAAGCCCAAATGCCACAATCACACTGACCGCGAAGAGTAAGGAATGCACAAGGGCACAAACGGTACAGACACGACTTCGATAAGAGTTAAACACCGGTCTTGCGAAAGTGCTGTTTCAATGGACGGGCAAAGAACTGTATATACATAAATAATAGATCGAATTAATTGTAGTAGAAAAGGGCTTGACCCTGAGCATGGAACAGAAGTTTGGTAGTGTATCTTACCTCGACCAATCTGACACACTAATTTTTATTTGATTTAACAAATCAATTATTCATTAGATTAACAAATCGTCAAAGTCCCCTCACTCAATAAACTGGATGTCAGGATTTCTGCTGAACACCATCCCCCCTTTGGTCACCATGATATCATGATATCACTGGTTTGATGACCTCCCCAGGAATGTGAGTAGGATAACCCTCTCTTTGTCCCCATAGGAGAGGCAGAGCAAAAATGGACTTTTCTACTAATTAATTCATAGGAAATCCTTTCTTTGAATGAACACACATTTTCTTCAGGCCATTGTGTTTATTATTGCTGTGTTGTATTTAATCTTTTGTATTATAGACTATTTTTATTCATGTTTACGATAAACCACTCATTCATATAACATTACATATAGCTTGTTTAGTATCTATTAATTCGCCTTCTGATGATCGAAACAAGATTGTATATTATATGTTGATACATAGGCAATATATTAGTGTCCTGAGAATCTTTTGTATTTTCGATTCAAGTTCCAGATACTAAGTTCTATGTTTCCACACAAAGAGTCATAAACATTCAACAGGATCTCAATTGCCCACTTGGGATTCCGGCTTTTCTCTTTGGATAAGCCCATCTTGAGAGGCGGTGATCTTCTCTGACCTTAAAAGCTGACACACCATGTGACCCCCCAGTCGGTGGTTCGGTCAGAAGCAAAGATAAAGATGTGAGAAAAACGCTTCAGGATACAAAAGCATCTGTGCCAGGCCTTTCGGCATTGACTTTCCATTCACCAAAGTTTTCTGACTCAACTGGTTCTTTTCATCAACTTAATTTCGCAAGATCTCGTGCCGTAAGATGCATCATGAATCTCTTTTTTTTCTTTTCAGACAGCCGAGACTCGCAAGTATCAAACTTAGTTTTATTAATTGATACATTAGGTATTATTTGTACCTTTTTACAAAGGTGTGTTTGAGCTAAGAATCTGATGTTTTCCCTCAGGTTTTAGATCTGCTTAATATGCAAAATGGTTCCATAAATGTTATTCCTTATGTCTCTTTCTGTACTGATTTAAACTTTAACCCTTTCCTATACCAACTGGAGGTTGTGTGTGTGTGTGGTTGTGTTGTGTATGTTTAGACCATTTATGTGTTTATGTCGTAGTTTAGACTAGTTTAAGTGTTTATGTAGTTAATAAAACTTACTTGTATCACACTTGACGTGTTGTTTGCTCATAATCGGAGTCACTAATCATGCAGATTTACTCTACAAGCTTTTGTAGAATTGTACAGTTAGAAAGTTATTTCCCTTAACCAGGAAATTACGTTCTTAGAATTGACAAGACAGTTAACCCTGAAAGGTCAGCTAAATATCTACAGCGGATATAAAATATTCATAATTAATTATAACTAATTATGGTTAATTATTCATATTTCCTGTCATGAGCTGATTCGTTACAATAGTCTTTTCTTCCCTGTTGTGACGTATATTTGAGCCAAACGTCTTTTTCAATGGGTAAGAATGGGTAGGGCAGAAATCCTATTAATATTTTTTATTAGAGATTGAAAAAGCTCAAAAAATTATGTGCATGGATAAATCATTTATAATAAACACTGCAAAATCTCATAAAAATAAGAATTGACGATTTGATTTTGTGTAGAATTTAAATGCTTCTCACACTTTAAGAATGTCCAACACTGTTTAGAAATGCATCACAGGAGAATTCTGAAATGTGTTTACATTTTTTGAAACATGAACATTTCGACTACAATACCATTTCCATCATATCTCAAAACAGTGTATTGTGTTTAATAACATTCTGTGGTGGAAATATTTTAAATATTTTTGGAATGAAATTGCCAACTGTTTTGTATTGCTAAGGTTTCATAATTTCATAGCCAGCACTTTATATATCATAAACACAAACAATTAAAGAAAATAATTTTTTTAACTTTTGCAATATTTTCAGAACACCATTTGACAAAATTACAGCTTGATTGGAAATGGCACAATAAATATATGTAAGTAATATTTACCTCGATAAAAAAAACATTATATTAAATTATTATTATATTATATATTACATCTATTATATAAAATTATATTATATTAAATAAAATATAAAATCTATTCTTTTATATTTTATTTAGTATTTATCCCATGAGAAGTTTTATTTCTAAAAAGGTTAACATAATAACAGATACGCGCTCTATAATGTTTATCATACTCTTGTGTTCTGCGGAAAAAATTCAATTCGTTTGAGGCGACCTTGGTGGTGATGGTGAGGTTAATAAAATAATCTGCGGAAAGTGATTGGATTGACCAGCATTAGACACGTGGTTGAGTTATTTATTTTTTATTTTTTTTGCATACAATTATCATGTGTTTTAAGTGTTAAAGTATTTTTTTTTCCAAAATCCAAGGGGTATGTGTCTGCTCCTGGAAGACGTTCTTTCAAACAGAAGGTTTAAATGACGTGAAACGGCCAAATGCTCCATATCCACCTACCATCTCTGCACCCTGCTTACTGATCGCTTCCCCCTACCATGAGGGGGCAAGGGGGGGGTTTAATCCAAATCTCCTCTTTTTCACAGCCTCCCTAATGCAATATTACCATTTTCATCTGCCTATTTGTCTTTGCTCATCTGCAATTTGCTCTTTTATTTTTATTATATAAAATAAACCATTTTTATTTCCAGTGAAAATGGTTTCAAAAAGTCTGGAGAGTGGCACTTTTCTCAGTGTCAGAAGCGCATAATTTTTCAGTCTTAAACGGCTAATGGTTCATTAATAGGTCATGATTTAGCTCTGATAACTGCTGTAGGAAGCATTCTAAAAGATCTATTATACTCGTTGCTGGAGTAGATATCCTCCAAGTAATCCAGTGGCTCTGTTCTAAAACCACCCATGTCTATCCTGTAATTCTCACTTTATTATCTCCTCTCTACCTGTATATCTCTCTCCATTGCTCCTTAAGCCTCTCTCGTTCCCTAGCAGATAAACGTAGGGACATGACAGATGGGCATTTTCACAATTTGGCTGTTTTCTGAACCTCCTACCTGAAGCCAAAACGCAGAACCATTATATTCCCAGGTGGCGGCACAACAGACTGGCGGTGCAGGTCTGTCTGTTGCTTTGGTCACTATACCATCGCCTAATGTGGTAAATAAGTGAACATTGTATGTCCCCTGGACACAACACAGTTTTGACACTAATGATAAAAAGTATGATTTGGCCTGCCACAACATAACAGTCTATTACTTCCATTTCCTAAACAACCACTTATACGCCCCATTTACACCTGGCATTAACATTGATCAATTAGTGGAAATAGCTAAATACAGGTGTTTTGGAAACACATTGTGATCTGGTCACTGAAACCACATTTGGATGTTGTCATGGACACATTGCATATGTAATATAAATGCTAATGCACCTCGGGCGGCATTTGAAGGACCCCCTAGTCATGCAGCATGTAATCATTGTGCTAGTTTCTGCTTTAATAAAAAACAACCCATACATATATATTTCCACAAAACATCTAATATCAATATGTAGTGACATACTAATGTGGTCACCAGAGATGCATGTTAAAGGCAATCTGTTTCAGCTGCCTACTTGTAGTTGGATCACCCCAGGCAAATGTTAATAGGAGGTGTAAATGGGGTGTTACATTAAAGCACATTGTTTATATGAGGATTAAATGGCTGATTGGTATCTTGTCTCTATTTTTACTCTTCTCATTTAGCAGGACTAGGGAGGTGTGAGAACATAGTCCATCTTGGCCATAGGACATGTTCAACGCACTTCAAACCATAGAAAAATAATATTAAATAGTTGGTTGTATGATGGTACTGTATATACCATGTATGTATGTATGTATGTATAGATAGATAGATAGATAGATAGATAGATAGATAGATAGATAGATAGGATACACTCTCAGAAATAAAGGTACAAAAGCTGTCACTGGAGCGGTACCTCTTCAAAAGGCTCACTTTTGTCCCTTTTAGGTACTAATATGTACCTTTAAGGTACCAATATGGACCCTTTAGGTACAAAAGTGTACCTTTTGAAAAGGTACCGCCCCAGTGACAGCTTTTGTACTTATTTCTGAGAGTGTAGATAGATAGATAGATAGAAAATAAATTATACATATTATACATATCTATATATCTATACACATATATATGTCAGTTACACTTTAATATTTATATATACACTGTAAAATGTTCTGTATTAATATGAAGGAATTTTTGTATTTATTTTTTACAGGTGTTTTGCCTGTATTTTCCCTGAAATTTGCACTTCGTTATGTTGTGTTTTAGAGTTAATGGAAATGTCTGTCTGTCTGTATGTATGTGTGTGTGTGTGTGTGTGTGTTTTATATGTATAATTTTATAAATTTGATCATTTTAATTATTATCAATTTTATAACATGGTATCGGTAAAATCTACACATTGAAAACAACAACTAATTAATATCAATATCAATATTAATAAAACAGTATATTATTTTATAACATTGTGCAAGTAGAATAGATTATACATACTCATCAATAATTAGTTTAACTAAACCCACTATACTGCCCACTCCTGGATTATGTAGCACGAAGGCCCTAAATAGCAACAGATACATTCATTTATTAAATATGAATATCAAATTGCAACAACAGAGGAATGAGTTTACAGTCATTTGTTGGGTGTCCTAAAGCACATTTACTTTGTATTAAGTTTCAAGAATGATATTAGTGCAGCTGAGATCCCTTGTTTCACCTTGACCTCAGTGGTTTATTTATTTCACGAGAGGACATGTGAAGATAAATCCGTGTTAAGGCTGATGATATGATAGGCCATTATTGTCGTCCACTCTGAGGTTATAATTGACTACAGAAATCATGCATCCTCATATTTACTGCTATTCAGAGTAAAATAACCTTGCAGTAAATGTTATGTATTGGAAGGTTAAAGATGTGGATCAAAGCAAAATGGCAAGTAATTAGCAATTACGCTGTCAACATCTGACGTTTAGACTGTAGAGGAGCGACTCGAGTGAGAACAGAACACTGTAACTTGCATTTGTAATATAAGACCTAAAAGAAGAGAGAACTGTGAGGTAGATCGACAGATAGATGGAGGACACGGAGTGTTCTCTAGAGAACACAGAGAACTCTGATGACAGCAGCAAGTGGTCTGATGAATGTGAGGTAAATGGACAGGTAGACAAACAACTTATCGACAAAGTGATTGGTCTATGGACTGACTGCTTGACTGATTGTGGGGTTTTGAGCTAGTTTCTTGAGTTTCCCCTTTATTCCTTTGCCAGCTCTGATTTTTACCCAAACCCCTTGAGGACTTTTGATAAATTAAGACCAATTTGGTTATTTCTGGAGTAGGAGCTCATTTTCCGTCTGCCTTCAGTGCTGAAAAAATGAATTTGGCCTGAAGTAAGTTTGCTCTTTTGATTAATTTTAATCATGTTTTTCATTTTACTAAATAATAACAAGCAGTTTTCATATGTATTCTCTGCGTTTTGAATAAAACTGTCAGTTAATTAAAGCCAATCAGGGAAAAATGGAGCTGTTCCAGCTGAGGTCCTGCCTTTGCATCTGAATATCTATTTTTTATAGGCCCATGCAAGGAATGGAGGCTTATGAGGACTCTAAATAGTTTATGTTGGTAATTAATAGGGGTTATCTGTGTTTATAGTTCAGTTTAGACCCTTTAAAACAAATCTGTTCACTCTGCAACTGTATTTGTAACACCCCAACAGCTATTTCCAGTCGTACAAGTACAGCTCTTGTCTACTTCAATGGAGAAAACTACAATCGCTGTAACTGTTTTGTCAAGATTGCTTTTCAAATCAGGAAAATCCATCTCGAATGTGTCTTGGAGGATCATAAACTGATTAGCCACAACATTAAAACCACTGACAGGTGAGGTGAATAACACTGATTTTATTGTTACAAAAGCATCTGGGATATACAATGCAAGTGAACAGTCAGTTTTTAAATTTCATTTTTTTAGAAGCAAGAAAAATGGGCAAGTCAAAAGTTCTGAGTGACAAGGTCTAAGGGTACATTTACACAACAGTGATGTAGTAAAAACAGAAACAGAAGTTTTTCCTTTGTGTTTTTGAAAAGTTTTGCATACAGACTACAACATGCAATGTTCTGCTGGGAAACCTTGGCTCCAGGCTTTCATGTAGATTTTACTTTGTCATCTATCACCTGCCTACTGTACAGATGGTTGCAGACCACAATCAGCCCTTCATAGCAATGGTGTTCCCTGATGACAGTGGCTTCTTTCAGCAGGATTATGCACACTGCAAAAATTGTTCAGGAATGGGTTGAGGAACATGACTAGGGTGTTAGGCAGGTGGTTTTAATGTTTTGGTTGATCAGTGTATGTATAAAATTAAGATATATACATTTTGTGCAACCACTCACCTTGATAAACAGAGCCATATTTTGGTGAGCCTAAGAACAACAAAAACAGTTTTTCAGCCTTTTTCAAGTTATCAGGGAGATGCATCTTGTTGTAGAATATATTACCAAGCTGCTGTTGGTGCCTTCACTTTTTTGAGCATCTTATTCAGAGACTTTTTACTTTTTACTTTTTTGACAAAGGGAAACTCTTAGTTGCTTGTGTTTCCAGCTGTGCTAACTCGCCGGTTTGACAAGCACACATATGAAGAAGCCAGAATGAGCTGCTTACTGTTCCTTGTGCCTGCATTGCACACATAACTGGAAAAAGGCTGAATGGATGTTCGGTATGCTATGTTTTCGACATTTGAAGCTCTAAAGCTATTATATATAGCACATGCTAAAAATTTCAGAATTATTATCAGTGTAGCTCCTGAGGGTGGATGATTATAATACAGGCAACAAAAGCATTTCTGGACCATGTTACTATGAAAATATTAAAGGACAGTTTATGGCATGTTTTAGCTGTTTGCAGTTTTGTTGGACTGAAAATTCAATAGCATGAAAAGCTGAAAACATTTTTTGAAAGCTCATGGGTAGCTGCAGTGCAAAGGAAGGACAAACAGAGTTTTCTGCAGTGTTCTGAACACCTCCTGGCATAGTTTTCACAGTACAAATGGCAGCTTGTTTACCACCTGACAGAATAGTTGCTCTCATTTTTTAAACGACCTGAAATGGATTTCTCAAGCAGACCTGCCTGTTAAGGATATGACATCCAAACAAGTTGCATTTTGGTGGCTTGTCTGTTAACTTGGTACTGGTAACACCGTCATACTGACTCACACCATTCTTTATACCCATTAAAAGCACTGTGGTACATGATAGTATATTCATATATTGTGGTAATACAGTGGTACAATTTGCAGTTCAGTTTTGTTTCATACAAACATTTTCAGCGAGGCCCTAAAATGGATGTTATAAATTCAGTTATATTTTGCTTTGATTGATTTGAATAGATGTTGATAACGTGGCCCAGACAGATTTTCTTTTGCAGGGAAAATCTGCAGATTTGCAAAAAATATTGTTTAAATAATGTGAGAACTGTGTAAAAACAGTGTGCATGTGCAGTTGCATGTGTCCGTGTTGATCGATGCAATGCTGACTTTAAACAAACTCTTTTTCAAACAGATATGCTGCTTTTGATTAACACAACAGCAGGAAACAGAACACAATGACCTCAAAATCACCCTCTTTTTTTTTTTAATGATACAAGCATATCTGTACTCTATATCTGTAAATCTCAGTGCCATGAAATGGTGTCTGTAAAATACATGGGTCAGACATGTGCAAGAATTCAATCTGTTCAAGAAGGGTACACATTAATCAGCCAGTATTCTAGAAGTCTTCTCTTAGCTTTAAGAAAAATGCAAGCACAAATATGTATTATATTTAAATAATGTTTAATGGTGTGACATGTTGTGCATGCACAATTAAGTAAATGTAAACAGAATTCGCAATCATGTTTTAAGTTTGACCACAACATGCTTTCCATAGTCTTTAGCTGGATTCGCATCGAGGTCGTGCGTCTGGATTTCTTCACGTGGGTCTCAACAACTTTACACAAAACGAGCTCTTTCTGGTGAAATATGACCACCCAGTGTTTAAGTATGATCAAACCTGTATAATTTCACGTGCACTTTGCTTTATGCTAGGCTATCTGACAAAGTTACAGTTTCTGTTAAATTGGCGTTCACGACAGTACCATGACACATGCGTGTGGTGCTGCTGAGTAGGAGCCGGCATTCTGACATAGAACATAGATGCACTGCGCTTGTTTATAAGCAGAGGAATGCACACGCATGTGTTGTGGTACTGTCATCAACACGCGTCGAAGACTGACATGGAAGAGAAGAAATATCGAGTTGAGTGATGTGGAATATTGATGTTGAATAAAGTCATTATTTTTGTTTTCTTTGCACACAAAAAGTATTCTCGTAGCTTTATATAATTAATGTTGAGCCACTGATGTCACATGGACTATTTTAACGATGTCCTTGGGCCTTGAACGTGGTAGTTGCATTGTTGTCTATGCAGGGTCAGAAAGCTGGATTTCATCAAAATATCTTAATTTGTGTTCCGAAGATAAACTAAGGTCTTACAGGTTTGGAACGACAAGAGAGTGAGTAATTAATGTCAGAGTTTTCAATTTGGGGTGAACTATCCCTTTAAATTTCAATGTTTTCCAAAGGTACAATATATGAATATGTTTTTATGATATTGGGTTATGTATACGACATCTAAATTAAGGTTGTATAAGCTTGTAAATACTAAAACTACTCACTAAAACTAATGTACGGTGCAGTTCCTGACTATATTAAGTGATGCGTGGAATATTTGTTATTATTGCACATTGTAATAGTATTTATTCATTCATTCATTCATTCATTTGTATTTATGTTATAGCCTATATAATTTGTTTTTTGTTGATCAAATGGGCATTCACAAACATAAGCCTATTAGAATACGAAGTAGGCCTACGTTTTACATTTCTGCTATTCGTTCCATCAGAAAAATCCTCGATGGGCTCCAAATGCTCTTTACTGCAAGCTCACTCTTCAGTTCTCGGCTCATTGTGATTCGGACATGTTCGCTTTCCGGTTGAATGAGTCAGAGAGTTGTTCACTCGTGACCGAATCGTTCAGTTTAGTCCGGTGAGCAAATACAGGTGCATCTCAATAAATTGAATGTCGTGGAAAAGTCATTTATTTCAGTAATTCAACTCAAACTGTGAAACTCACGTATAAAATAAATTCAATGCACACAGACTGAAGTATCTTTTAATGGTCTTTTAATTGTGATGATTTTGGCTCACATTTAACAAAAACCCACCAATTCACTATCTCAACCAATTAGAATATGGTGACATGCCAATCAGCTAATCAACTCAAAACACCTGCAAAGGTTTCCTGAGCCTTCAAAATGGTCTCTCAGTTTGGTTCACTAGGGTACACAATCATGGGGAAGACTGCTGATTGACAGATGTCCAGAAGACAGTCATTTGCACCCTCCACAAGGAGGGTAAGCCACAAAAATTAATTGCCAAAGAAGCTGGCTGTTCACAGAGTGCTGTATCCAAGCATGTTAACAGAAAGTTGAGTGGAAGGAAAAAGTGTGGAAGAAAAAGATGCACAACCAACCGAGAGTACCGCAGCCTTATGAGGATTGTCAAGCAAAATCGATTCAAGAATTTGAGTGAACTTCACAATGAATGGACTGAGGCTGGGGTCAATGCATCAAGAGCAACCACACACAGACGTATCAAGGAATTTAGCTACAGTTGTCATATTCCTCTTGTTAAACCACTCCTGAACCACAGACAACATCAAAGGACCTGGGCTAAGGAGAAGAAGAACTGAACTATTGCCCTGTGGTCCAAAGTCCTCTTTTCAGATGAGAGCAAGTTTTGTATTTCATTTGGAAACCAAGGTCCTAGAGTCTGGAGGAAGGGAGAAGCTCATAGCCCAAGTTGCTTGAAGTCCAGTGTTAAGTTTCCACAGTCGTGATGATTTGGGGTGCAATGTCATCTGCTGTGTTGGTCCATTGTGTTTTTTGAAAACCAAATTCACTGCACCCATTTACCAAGAAATTTTGGAGCACTTCATGCTTCCTTCTGCTGCCAGCTTTTTGAAGATGCGATTTCATTTTCCAGCAGGATTTGGCTCCTGCCCACACTGCCAAAAGCACCAAAAGTTGGTTAAATAACCATGGTGTTGGTGTGCTTGACTGGCCAGCAAACTCACCAGACCTGAACCCCATAGAGAATCTATGGGGTATTGTCAAGAGGAAAATGAGAAACAAGAGACCAAAAAATGCAGATGAGCTGAAGGCCACTGTCAAAGAAACCTGGCCATCCATACCACCTCAGCAGTGCCACAAAACTGATCACCTCCATGCCACGCCAAACTGAGGCAGTAATTAAAGCAAAAGGAGCCCTACCAAGTATTGAGTACATGTACAGTAAATGAACATACAGAAGGCCAACAATTCACTAAAAATGTTTTGAAGTGTTCTAATTTGTTGAGATAGTGAATTGGTGGGTTTTTGTTAAATGTGAGCCAAAATCATCACAATTAAAAGAACCAAAGACTAAAACTACTTCAGCCTGCATTGAATTTATTTAATACACGAGCTTCACAATTTGAGTTGAATTACTGAAATAAATGAACTTTTCCACGACATTCTAATTTATTGAGATGCACCTGTAGTTCAGACCGGTTTAGTGAACCGGTTAGAATGAATCATTTAAAAGATCCGACTCAAAAGAACGATACGCTCACGGATCGGACATCGCTGTGTAAGCGCGAGATAGGGAGGGGGGTGGATTTCAGGAGCTCTCCACCACAAACGTGTCCTTACACCACAGGAATGAAGCTAATCAAACGGACGCGTAGCACTCAGTTATTTTGCATAACTTAATGGTTTATTATCTAAATCCACGTCTTTTTTGTTCTCACAGACTGAACAGGGAAAGTTTTATATCCGAGGAGGAATACCTGCCAACGAACGGAACGCATCATCCGCAAACCGTCACACCTTCGCCTCAGTATTGGAGCGCGTTGAGGAGATCGGATCTGTTTTCGGACTGCATTTTCTTGTTTGTTTCTTTTTGGGGGTGAGGGACAAGTCCCTTAAAGTACGTATATTTTTCTTTTACAAAATGAGTGTGGATCTCTAGTTCTGTGCCCCGGTTTTCTGTAGGTTTGTGCGGATCATCTTGTGAAGTAGTTTTAGTTCCCGTAGACTGTTGTGTTCTCTCCCTTATCTCTTTCTTGGATGCTGGAATTCAAGACTGACAGTCCCGTTCTCTCCTCATGCCCATGAAAACAACTCTCGGATGGTAAGGATTCCAGAGAATGGTAAATGATCGATGGAAAATCATGAACAGTGTTTCAGAACTCGAGGATGGACAGCAGCATAAATCGCAGGTATGTTGCACGCGCGTCATGTAGGGAGCTACTAGACCTGTGTCGATGCATTCGTGATGTTCAGGCAGGTCAAAAACTATAGATATGACCATATGCAGGTCTCATTGCGTTTTATATAGACAGCAAACATAAATATTACTCGGAACTCAATATTTCAAAACACATGCCGCTATTAACAAATCACGTCATGCTTTCAGACCTTGAAGATTAGGCTAAACTATTTGTTTAAACAAATATTATTTGATTAAATTATAGTAATGCATTTTAGCATTTGTCTTCTTGACTATTCTGTGTCTTATAACTAAGTGCTTTGGATAAGAAAAGCGCGCCTAGAGATTAAGGAGTATGATTAGTTATTTATATATATAATATAATTTGTGGGGCGTACTGGCCAAAATGTCAAGTTAGCATAATAGGTAGACCATAATAATGCACTACAGAAAAGAGTCCCTTTAATCTTAATCTTTAATTATATAATATATTATTTAATTATTATAATGATATTTAATATTTATTTAATATGCTAAATTGAATATTAATACTGTACTATATATAGATAATTATAGTTATTTAAATATATATTATAGATATATATAGAAAATATTTAAATGTACAAACATTAGCTACTACATACGTACTAAGAATCACTAAAAATGATTTTGAAAGCATAAAATCCTTTGGCAAATTTTGCAACCAACAGTCGTATAATCAGATGCCGATAATCTGACAATACCAAAATATTGACAGATTCATTGGCTTAAAATAAGTTTATTGCTAGTAAATAATAAGCCCTTTTAGTTCTCAAGTATTTAGATTGATATAGTACCAGTGTCAGATGATACCTCTCTCCGTGCCCTCTGCACACGAGGGAATACATTTGTTTCTATTATGCAGCTCACACAGAACTAAGGGATTAAGCTCAGTCCCTCCATGTATGAGCGACTGCATGCCTGCCCGAAAATTTCACTCGTAAATGCTGGAAGTTCATGCATTCACAGCAGAGAGAGCACATCACAGATCTGACAGTGGAGCTCAGTACGCTGAAGGGTGTTGCATCTTTCCTTTCTTTATCTCGCACAAAGCTCGTTTGAAAAATCTATATCTCACCACTGCCTGCATTTCACAGCCACTGTAATCTGCTGCGAGCATTTAGGGGGTAACACGCTGTTTATTGCAATCCTGATTATAGCGGTTTAAGGATGGGATCACGGCAGTAACAGCTGTTTATTTCTGCTATCATCCTCACGTGGCATCCTCTAACCTTCTCTCAGTGGGGGTGTAAAGTGTGCATAATACAATGCCCTTTCAGGAATATGTCAAGCCCTGCTTTTGAAGCGTCAACACCAACACGAGCCGCTTGTTCTAATGGCACTTCTTTATTTGCCCGTCTTGTGTAACTGAGTCATTTTAACACGCAGCACAACTGAAGTGTCGTGCCAGTTTATCAAACTGCCTGGGCTTGTTTGCTGTGTGCTGCATAAGTTATTTTAGGGGTTGTTAATTAATCAACGTGCATTTGTCTGCCATCCATTTCTGACTGATGTTTATTAATAAAATATTCACTTGGGAGAGAGAATGAGAGAGAGAGGAGGGGGTGGGATCTCATGGGAGGAATAAAACTGTTCACCTGCTGTGCTGGAGCATTCAGACTTTGATGGACATGATTTGTAATTCATTGTGCTGTACTTTGTGCCTTGATTTGTACAGTTAAATATAATAGGTGAAGCCCCTGGTCCATTGTGCATTGGTTAAAAATAGGCTCATGGGTCCTGTGAGACAGGCGTACAGTTAAAAGAAGGATTTGCATGTTTTAGCATCAGCAACCTGATGTATGGTGTGTGTGTTATATAATAGCCAAAGGAGTCACAGTCAGCTAGTTTAAGTTGCAGGCAGTAACATTATTGTATGGTATGGTCAGATGGACTCATTAGCTCCTTGTTCCTGGGGATTTTTCACTGTCGGCCCACCCGTGGTATTCTTTAAGGTCTACTCCTGCAGACACACACGGTCACACTCTTGAGCAAAACAGCTGCAGTGATTTTTAAAACTAAAAACCCTGCTGTTATTTACTGACCTTCATGGCTTTCCAAAGTCGTATGATTTTCTTTCATCTGTGGAACGCGAAAAAAGATGTTTGGAAGCCGTTTTGTATGCAATTAAAGTGAATGGTGATGAATGGTCACCAAAAGGACCTTAAAAATATCCCCACACAAATCGTGCACTACAATGCGCAGGGATGTTCACACCAAGAAGGATAACTATATGTTTTAATAAACATTCTAATTCTATGAGAATAGGTTCACTGTTGAAAGTAAAGGTTATATTTTTTTGTCATCCATGAGGAACCTTTGAAGAACATTAACATTGTACAAGTGGAAAAGGTTCTTCAGATGATTAAAATGTTTTGAAAATAATGGTTCTTTGGGAAACCCAAAATGGTTCTTCTATTGCATCCTTTTTTGGAACCTTTATTTTTAAGAGTGTATGTCCATACCACAGCTATAACGATAATGAAAGAGAGGAACGATATTGTAGAAATCTCTTTCAGAACAATTTTTTTCCAGCTTATAAAAATGTTGACAGCGAATCAGAGATTTTAAAGAACTTGAGCATTTAAAGCGGCAGATGACATAACTGCTGTATGAATTTATAGTAAACTTAGTGTAATCGTTCATTGGTGTGGATGCTAATCTCAAATCTCATTCTCTTTCACATGTTCAACGGTTTGCAAAATGTCTTTGGTTTTCCTGTGTCTTTAACCTAATTGTGACATGCCAAATTTGAATGTTCTCATATTCACTTTACACAAATGAGATTTGAGAGCAGATTATAGAGAATTGATTGCATGTCTTCTGACTTGGAATATAGTGCACGGTTTGTATAGACTGCTGTTTTTATGATGCATTCTGAATTTTTATGTCGCCATCTTGTCATTTCTGGAGCTTGACAGACCCTGGTCACCATTCACTGTCATTGTATAGGAAAGAATAGCGTGAACATCCTGCCAAACATATTTTCATTCGTGTTTGGAACGTCATGAAGGTGAGTAAAGAATGACAGAATATCTGTTCTTGAGCGAACGGTCTGTTTCTTTAAGCTGCCACTGTATTTTTAACCCTGGAAACTGCAGGCTAAAACATCTTCAGGCAATTGATTTGCTTGTCTGCTTTTTTTACTTAAAGGCATTTTACTATAAAGGGCTGGAGGGATTGAACATTTTGAAAGCTGTAAGAAACATTTGCCATCCTGGAGAGTTGGAAAAATGAGTATTGGCCATTATAACTTGCAGACTTCATCTCAGCACAGGATGATAGCAGCCACCTGAAGTTAAATAGAGTTTTATCAATTCATTTCCCTCTCAAATGTGTCAAGCTGCTTAAGTTGTAGTAGCTATTAAGATTTGCAAAGTGAACAGACTTGCTGACAGCCTGGGTGGCTTTTCATCAGGATGAAGTGTAGATACTTTATCTCTAGAGTTAATCTTTGGAGAATCTGTGAAGTCGTGCCCAGCCGTTGCCTGCTTTCTGGCCAGTAATTCCCCATTGGCGCACACAGCAATTCAATGCGGCCAAACAAAGACAATGTGAGAGATGTTTACCAATTGTGTGCTGGACACAATGGGAATGGAAAGTCCAAACATGTGGGCTGAAATTCATTTCTTCGGGATGCTTGTCAAACACGGCGCTGCCAATTAAACACTCCTCCAAAAACCTGGAATCCTGCTGTTCTGTAATGAAAGCTGTAACCGCATGACTGAACATAGCCATTATGTGTGTACAGGATAAAACACTAGAAATCTAGAGTGTCCTCTAGCTTAATAAGTATGCTGCGACGACTCTAAAACACTTCCCGTTTCATTATGTCGTGACGCTCATGTGCTTTTTCAGCCGTATTAATGACAAAACCCTGCTTATTCTCTTCTCAAAGCCGTTTATTTCCCCTCACAATAGTACTTATGCTATTTAATGTTTGATCCAGGAAAAAAATGGGATTAAATCAATCAACTGTGGCTCCAAATTTAAAAAAAAATCCTTTAAAATCCCTCCACGTGCGTTCTTTGTGGTCTTCCGGTGTTTATTGTGGCTGGAAATGCTATCAGAATTTCAACCCTATCCTTTCAGCCATACCTTGTTTCTCGTCAATCTCTCCTGTCTGCATAATAAAGTCTTCTGGCCTTGGTTGTAGCACACTGACAGTGGATGAATGTGAAAGCTATAAAGTCCCTGCAGATATATGGTTTTCCCTTCTCTGCTGTTATCTGTGCTGGATATCCATCACAGGATTGTGGGGCTATTTGGGGGCATATGAATTCTGATATATGGAGTCCCACAGGCGAGGTTCTCGCTCTAAGAGTAGTTGTATAATTATAGGCCATCAATGGCTCTCCTAGATGGTGTCTGTATATCAAACTGTCATGGATCGTTTTTTCAGTGTGATGGAGCGAATGTTATTTGGTTTAACCCCTGACATCACTCAGATGATCCCCGACGTGCCTCTTCCTTCTCACCTTCAACAATAAGGAATGATTTTTTTAGATGAGGTATAAGAATAAACAATCTAATTTGCTCTGGGTCAGATCTGTTGACATTTTGCAAAAGCCAAATTTTTTTCATTCGGGACTAGAGACACACCTTTTGGTATTTATCTTGTGTTTGACATTTCTTCTCCGCTTTTGAGATTACACCCATCTTTAGTCAACCTGAATGAAACTGAAGATGGTGTGCTAAAAATATGTGGACTCTGTTGACTAACTGCAACAGTTGACTAATTTGAATTCATTAAGCAGTTGTACCACTTTGGCACACAGTATATTTAAATGCAAAAACATGCATCTTGTCAATTCTGCCAGTGGAAAAGTGCACCATGCAAATTGTGTTCAACTCGTGCAAGGGAGAGAAGGATGAGGTTTTATTAGCACAATATAACTCTCACTAGAGCAATGGACATAGTCAGTGATGTTGCTTGACCAGTTGTGTTCAAGAGTCAGCAGTTTTCACAGCTTTTATTTTTGGTGGTTTGTGCTATTTTTATTGGCACAGGCAGTAGAGAGGCGACAGGGAATTAGTGGGAACAGGAACAGAAGGCAGACCTGGATCTCCCACGAGGACCACAACTCAACTTGTGTAGAACATGTGTGTGCTGCTAGGCCATGGCTTTCTTATGTAGCATTATATATTTTTTTATGACCCCCCCCCCTCCCCAAATATAATTAATATTATTTAATTAATTTGGTATAGCTTATACCAAATTACCATCGAACACATCACTATATGGTCCATAATATTTGTAAAAAATATTATCATTGTTACGGAGTAATTAGAACATGAGACGTGCGGATCCATGTTCAAGGCTTTATTACAAAGTCGTGGTCAAAAAAACGGGCAAGGGTCAGATAACAACACAGGTACATCACAGGCAAGTCAAGTCAAGTCAAGTCACCTTTATTTATATAGCGCTTTTAACAATACAGATTGTGACAAAGCAACTGAACAGCATTAATTAGGAAAATAGTGTCAATAATGCAAAATGACAATAGTAAACACAAATTTTTCATCATTGAATTCAGTGATGTCAGCCTCCAGCTCAGTTTAAATAGTATCTGTGCAATCAAGTCGACAATATTGCCAGAATTTAAGTTTCCCCAACTAAGCAAGCCAAAGGTAACATGGCAAGGAATCAAAACTCCATCTGTGACAGAATGGAGGAAAAAACTGGGAAGAAACCAGGCTCAGTCGGGGGGCCAGTTCTCCTCTGACCAGACGAACCAGCAGTACGGAAAGGCAAAAGGCAAGGCAAAGAGTATTCCTAGGGCAGGCGAGGGTCTTCGATCGGCGAATGTAATCCAGAGGGCAAGGCAAACAGGTAATCCACAAACAGGTGATAGTCCAGTAAAGGGGCAAACAGAGTCCAAATGACAAGGCGAGAGAAATCCAAGGCAGGCAGATAATCAGGCAATCAGGCAACACAACGAGACTAGACTAGACTAGAACTAGGAACTAATACAAGACTTGGAAAAGGGCTCCATAACATTGCTATCACTAATGTAGCGATATGCGCAAACAATACTCGGCAATGAGAAGGATCTGAGTGGGTGTTATATAGTGTGTGTCATTGGTTGCAGGTGAGAGAGTGTAATCGGTAAAGTGGAGCATGGGAAATGTAGTCGTGGGAGTGTAACAGTACGTAAGTAGGGCTGTGTGATATGGAAAAAAAAAAACTATCGCGATTTCTTTGATCAATTTTGCGATTTCAATTTTAATCACGATTTTGACACACACAGACATGCTTTACAGTCATTAATGCATTCAGTGTGAATTTGAAACATATCCAAAAGAAAACCAATTAGAGCTTTATCAAAAAGCTTTTTTTTTTTTTTAAACATGTCTCTAGAACAGACATAAGGCAAAATAATCACTAAGTAAAGGTGTAACAAAATGTCTCTAGAATAGACATATGGCAGAAAAAAATTATAAAATCCCGTGTCCAGGGATTTTTTTTGCCATGCATTGGTCATAGAGCTCTTTGTGGCGGTGCCTCAGGTGTTGAAATAGATTTGTTACGCCAGGTTACTACTCCGTCTGCAGTATGTTTATGCGGTGCGGAAGCAGCACGGACTCATTTTGCTTTCGCACAGGACGCGTTTGCAGTCCGCTCCTGATCTGCGGCTGTTTACCACAAACACAACATTTAGCCATTATTTTGATTTCAAATCCAAACGTTGTTTCTGAAAATGCTTTTTCAGCATTGTGATTCTCTTTTATCACAGTACAGTAATACAATCTCATAGACATATTTACGTTTAAACTCAATAAATATAACTTTGTTTAAATACCACCACGAGTGCCATCTATTATTGCCTTGTTTATCTAAAAGTGCACTTTTCTTTGTTTTAAACCTAACCAAAAAGCCATGTGTTGACTGTGAAACAGTAGACTTTAATTATATGCATGTCGGGTGTGTTATTACTACATTTCAGTGTCAATCCATGTCAATTTTTACCGCGGATAATGCGCTGTCACTTTAATTCAGCGCGTGCAGCACAGCAGAATGGATTCTGTGCGGAAACAATCGCAGCATGACTGCTGCAGACGCTCCGCTCCTGGAGCGCACTGCCGGACCGCAATCGCGTGCAGTGTGAACGCTCTAATCCGTTAACATGGGCATGGAAAAAATACGCACCACAGACGGAGTGTGTGAACCTGGCGTTATGTTTGCATGCCCGCGCGGTCTGTTCTGTTCTCGTGCTCCATTTAGGCGCTATAAAGTGATTTAGAAATCGCGCAAGCTCAAATCGTGATTTTATGATGATTTCGATTAATCGCACAGCCCTACAGTGAGAGAGTCAATATAATGGACGAGCGACCTCTGGTGGCATTTGGACGGAAGTCCACGGACCGGATTCGTGACAATTATATTAATATTTTAATATTCATTTATATTAATTTCTTCAATTTTCCTTCAATTTTTTTTTTAAAGCTAACAAGCTTATTTTTGCATGAAAGGTGTGCTTTGTTTAAACAATGCATACCACTTAAAAATTTTGCAATAATAATTCAATGCATTTACGTATTGTTGAGTCAAAGGCCATGAAACAGAGTGGAGTTAAACAGGATAATATGATGCATTGCAACAAATACAAAATAGTACATTACAGGGAATCAACAGAGTTATCCAATCTAATAAACAGCCACATATGGTGAAATAAATACAGATGGAGTGGCATTTGCTGTATTATAATGAACAGGGGAGTGTGAAAATTATAGCCACAAAGCCTATTAGTCCAATGTATTAGAGGAAAGATAATCATATAAAGCAAGTGCTTAAGGCGGTCAGTTTTTTGTTTGTTGCCGGGGGAATAAAAGCTGATTTTGAATGTGGTAGATTGTGTTATTAGGAGACAGAATCTCCTGTTGGAGCCAATTGGGGTGGACAGATTATGATCTAGGTGGATTGAATCTGGCAGTATGAGGGATTTGTACGTGACCATGTTTGGCAGAGATTTGTCCAATGTATGGGAAAGCAATGCAATTTTCGCTGCTGTTGGAATTGACCCTTGAGTGGCCTTCCATTCGTATACTTTTGTGTAGCAATATAACGGACAGTGATAACACAGATAAAGATACTTCCTCTGGTGCAGCGATAAAACGGCACGTTCATTTGCTCGTAATGCATGCGGTCTGCAAGGGATTCACAGAACGGATATGCATCTGTTGTCTTTATCAGTATGTTTCAGGTAATTCATTGGAGACCTTTAGTGTTGAGTTTCCTAAAACATCCACCAGTTTCTCAGTGGTGTTTCGTGAGGGAATTTTTTAAGGAAGTCTGATGTGTTAATCAATATCAGGAACACTGATAAAAGATTGTAGTGGGTCGATTTACTTAATAATACATCAAAATACTGTATCAACATGTAGAAAAAAATTAAATTATCTCTTAAAGTAAGTTTCTGATTCTGATAAACTTAATCTTAGTTAAAAAACATAATTTAAATATTAAAGTTAAATTAAATCTATCTATCTATCTATCTATATGTCTGTCTGTCTGTCTGTCTGTCTGTCTATCTACTGTATCTATATTATGGTATGACAACATTTTTTTTAGCACAGCCTCGCTTGTCTCATCTTACAAACCATTACTGCAAATCCTGCTGTTACTGTTCAGATTTCTGTTTATGTTTCTTAAAAGGTCTTTAGTGCCATTGACACTTGGGGCAAAGTTGTGGCAGACAGTTCTGTTGATGTGTTCAGCCAGTGGTTAAACTAGTTTTCTTGCTATCATCAGCAAATGAAATGATCCTGACACTATGGCTTGCAGTCGTAAGTGAAATGTTGAGAGAATCTTGTGGATGATTTGTAGGTCTGTGTGCTAATTAAGTTATATTGTCCATTATCACGACTGGTGGTATGCTTCTATCGCATCAGGAAATCAGTGTGTATTGGCTTTTCAGCTGATTTCTGTACAAACGCTAATATAATTGTCACTTTCAGAAATTCAGCAGTAGGCAGGACAGGAAGATTTACTTTCTGCCAGTCAATTGGTGGGATTTACAAACTGGATGTTGTTTTAGGCGCTCTGGGGGAAGGGCAGTTAATGTGAGAGATCACCAGATCTTTTAAGACTAAGTGCAAGTAATGGTTTAAGACAGAATACCTCGGCTTTTCTGATCGCCATCGCTGTCATGGCCATTTTGAAGATGAGTGGTTTTAAAAATGAGAGATGGAGATTTAGCATGTCTGAAACAGGACTCTGAGGTCTGTGAATCCTGGAAGCCTTGTGCATTTTTAATCTCTCATGCCCATATTTTTTCCTCGCCAGATTGTCTGATCTCATAACTAGACCTAGGGCTACACTACTGGGCAATATATATTGAATTATATATTGAAAAGTAATAATTAAGGTTCTTTCTTCTGTGGGACGTAAAATATATATTTTTTTAAAAAGAATGTTGGTAACCAAACAGTTGATGGTCCTCATTGACTTCCATTGTATTGTAAAATGTCGTGTTTTGTTGCCAACATTATTCAGAATTTCTTTTGTGTACAGCAGAACAACATGAGGGTCAGTAAAAAAATGAGACTTTTCATCTCTCTAAGGATGATTGTGAATATTGCGATATTGTTAATGTGCATTTTTAGCTTGTAAGTTTCATAAAAATTGTGTCATGACTTTTGAATTAAAGATGCATCATCACTTAAAATATGATCAGAAGTCCCCGGCATTTTCATAAATTAAAAAATATATGTAGGCATATGTTATTTTTTAGTATTAAATTATTTTGTATGTTATATATTAATATGTTTTAATATGTAAATATATATATATTAGATTATATTTTGTTGCTAATGATTAAGTATAATTTATGTTGATTTCTTGGAAAATAGTGTGGGAAATGTGACGATGATGATGTTATTATTATTATTATTATTATTATGATTATTTGTTGTATGTGCTTCAGTTCCTGCATTTTGAATCTAATTGTCCTATCCTTGTCCTCGTTTCTTCTCTTTTTGGTTCTCTGTTTTAAAGCGTTGTGCAAATCTGATCTTTCATTCTGTTTCTCAGGTTGTTGACTTGCATATGGGATTTTATTGTGTGGACAAAAACGATTGATACACTGTTTGATGTATTGTGTGCTGAGGCCAACATATGTTTTTGACTGCTCAAAAACATATGTTAGTAGTTTCACATCCGTGATCTAGTGGTTTTTCTACGTCAAACAAAACTCACACATTTTTTTTTTTTTTGTAGCCAAGCAACAGCAGGACAATCAAATAACCATTCTTTCTCAAAATGAACTGAAGAAGAGATGATTTTCTGCAGATACAACAGTGATGCATGTTGATGATAGGGTCTATTTGGAAAACTGGGGCTTTACTGAAAGCTCCTTTTAGCTTGAAGCCATATAGAGAGGATGCTAATGGCCATTCTGGCCTTTATAATGTCTCACAGAGCTTTATATCTAAGGCATTGCTCATTACGACATCCAGCTCTGCTGCATGCTTTCTGTCAACCACCCACTGACTGCCACTATAGATTTCCTGTAGTGTCACATTCAGATTTCTCCATAACTTTCCCAAACCTTTGCTGTCAATAGTGGTCAGTAAATAAGGCATTATAGAGATCCACCTCATCTATTTTAGGCTCTTGTAAATGTAACACTAAAACCTGGCCAACCAACTTTACAGTTGCCACGGTCATATCAAGTGTCTTATTGGAATGTGACACCTAGCAACATAACCACAACCTTCTTCATTTGACTGGGCCGAAGGAAAAATAATCAGACTAATGTCGCCCCCATATCACATCTCACTAAAACATGGCACTAGCCTAATTGTTTGCAATATTTCATTATTTCTGCAAGCAGACATTGTTGTAGAGCACCTGGAGGACCTTGGAGTTCCTACGCAGGCTCTGTGTGTAGACATATATGATATATGTACTGTATACTGTATATGCTCTATATAAGCAGATATGAAGCATAAAGTAAAAAAAATAAAAGGTAAGTAAGATTTTTTTTGTGTTTGACAGTTTCTAATTTTTTGATGATTAGAAAGTTCAGAAGAACAGAATTTATTAGAAATAGAATAGTAACAGAATAAAACTCAGTAGTGTCATTTACTTTTGACCAATTTAAGGTTTCCTTGATGAATAAAATAATTAATTTGATTTAAAAATGACTGACTTCACACATTTGCATGGTAGTGTATGTTAACATTTAATTATAAACGTTACATTTAACTTATGATCTGTTTAATTTTGTAATATTTATTTTTAATCATAATTTATAATCATTTTTTTTTACATTTTCTGTACATATTACAGAGTATTATAGTCGTATTACAGAAGAAAAAAGAAAAAAAATTCTGTGAGAAAAGTAGGTCTGTAAAGATTGAAAACCCCTCCTTTATTTGCGCATTATAAAAGGTAATAATAGTTGTAATTTTTTCATCTTATTAATTGAACTATTACTAGTACTACATTTTGGAGGTCCAGGTGGGAAATCACATGCTAATGCAGACTTTAAGTTAGTGTAAAGGAACTCAGGCCTGGTCAGGCTATTCGCGAGCAGCTAAAGTTGTAGATACAATGTGTACTTGAACACTTGGGTGAAGCCTGTGGATCCAGGGCGTGCGAACTTGCCCGGAGCACGAGACGAGTCTCTACTGTCATATAAATCCCCAAGAATCACCTTTTTCTTCTGATTAGCATAGAGACTCCTTTATCCAAATCAACCACTGGATCATGCCAATTATCACTTTCCTTTTGGGAAATTATGGCTTACAAATTCAGAAATCATAATTGTAGATCAGATTTCAGATTTCGTGCTTCATTAGCTTTTTCACTTCCCACACAGAATGCGCTTTATCATTAATCATATGTATAAAAATGATGCATTAATTGTGTAATTGACTTTCATGTAGGTATTTTATCATTTGCAACTCTCTGTGGTGGGAAAGGATTGCTTTGATTGAAAAAACATCACCTGATGTGTTGGTTGCATGCAAAATAGCAGGATCAATCTGAAAACTATAGTTTTTTGCAATTGGAGATATGTTATATAAAACATAATCTTGGCAAACAGTTTGAGAGATTTCGGGTCTTCATTCAAGTAGGTAGGAGTAGTTCTCATGTCTGCTTGGTATTGCATTTCTTTTTCTCTCAACATCTAGTGTCATCAGTGAAAATTGTTGTGGAAACGTTCTGTTTTGCTTTCCTAGGCAACCATGAAGCCTTTTCAGTTAACTGGTTTTTGACCATCAATAGGATTTTTACAATTCAACAAAACAGGGCTGTTAAATGGCCCACTTGTGAAATGATTGGTCCGGTTGTGTATATGAGGCTTAGCAGAATGCAAACAGAGAAAAGTGTCAGTTTATGAAAATATCACAAGTGGAACTGCTGTGTGACTCTGTAAATGGTTAACATTGAATAGAAATACTGTAGATCTCTGCATTCCTCATGAGCATCGCAGCCCAAAATCTGGACCATGTGTGTCAGGTACTAGTCCCACCTTTACTTTTACTGTGTCTTTTTTGTTGACGTAACGTCCCAGAGATTGTGCATGTGACTTGGGACTTCTGATGGCTTTTAAAAGGCCTGGGGTCATCCTGGTGTGATACCACCTACAGGAGGCGCAAATGGATTTGACCTCGGCTGAGAGAGCTGATCATCGACTAACAGGGATTTTAGAAGCATATACACATCATAGTTGGAAAAGGAGAGATGAGAGGCCGAATGATTGCACTCAGACACACACATACACAAAAAAAACAGTTTCATACTTTACAACAGCTTTGGCAGCTGTCACGTCACATCATATAAAGTGAGATGGAATCCATTATGAACAATCTAATTAGTTTCTGCACTGTGAAGCCCTAACCGGCTGTGTCATTTGAAATGCTCAGCACATGCCAGAGTTCAAAACGTACGCCATTCAGGGGGTTTTGTGTGCAAATTACCGGCTAATTCTTGAAGGTCCCCATTCTGAAGCGAAGAGCATTTCGTGATGGTGTTCATAAGTGTGTGAAAGCTGCAATTTATTGAACGTCTGTGCATAATACGCTGAATTTTAAAAAGATTTCCATTGACAGTGTCCTTCTGTTCCTTCTATTTTGTATTTTTAAAGATGTGACTTGAAAACATTTTGCCTGACCCTTACAATACTGCAGCGTTTTATGGAAATGTATCTCAGATTGCTTCAGCGAGACATTTCCTCCCAGTAGTATTTCTTGGCACTTTCTAACTATGGCATTCTGGGGGAAAAATGTCTCTCTGTAACATAAATAAATGACCATTATTAACCACCACAAGCTGTGACGTCCCATGAGTGATGGAATTTTTCCATTTGCTTTTTCTTTCTCAATTGCTGAGTTGAAACACTTCAAAGTCCTCCATCACCTGTGTTTTTAGATATATTGTGGCCTTTTGGGTTATATTATGGTATAGTAGTACCATTATGTTTTCTGTTCCACAGAGCTTCTGCAACAGAAAAATAAATTATGTTTTGAGTGGCAGTCTGAATTGAATGTGGTGATAGAAAAGACAAGAATAGTTGACACAGCTAGTTTAAAGGGATAGTTCACCCCAAAATAAAAATTCATCACTTTACTCAACCTCATGTTATTGAAGTACTAATATGTACTATTTAGTGGTAGTTAACATACATACAGTAGGTGTACCTTTGATGGTACTGCCCCAGTTAAAAGTAAAATTTGTGCATATTTTCTTTGGCAGTGAGTCGTAAAAGTTGTAGAATTGGTATCAGAATCTAATCAGAACTATTGCTGTGTTTTCCCCCAGATGACCAGTGTTATTTTAGTATTATTTATATTTGTTTATAGTTCATTTTTTTTTTGTTATTAATTTGAATTCTTTTATTTCTCAAATTTCATTTTTCCTTAATTCTAGTTTTAGTAATTTTGTTTATGCTTTTTTCATTAGTTATGAATTTTATCATTGTTTTATATTTCTAATTATCTTTTTTTATTTATGAGCTTTATTTTTCAGTTTTCAGTTTCTATTTATTTATAAATATTTTGTAAGTAACTATTTAAAAATCTATTTTATATGCCAAGAAAACATTTTTATTTATTTTCATCTTTTATTTCTATATATTTCATTTATTTTCATCTTTATTTAAATTAACAAAAGTACATTTAAATAATTTTAAGGTTTTAAGGTAACAGTAATGACTCTGTAGATGAAACATTTTCTCTAGTTTCCATTATGTTTCAATAAAATGATGTAAAGTTCCTTTGGAATCTTGTTCATTTTAGACTTCCAAACTAAATGCCACAACTAGGTTTCTCCTGAAAATGTCTCATTCCTTTGAACTTTTGCTTGAAGGATGTAGAACTTCTTGTGCACAAGACAACTGAAACAACATTTCACTTGCTGCTCAAACATAGTGAAATAGCATTTTGAGATCTGTTTGCTCACTGTTGGCATCTCACAAATAAGAGACACTGTTCGCTTTTACATCTTGTGCATTTACTTTCTCTCATATGGCATCCGTTGGTCTGTGAGTGTGTGTGTGTGTTGCATTTTTGATCCAGCGTTTCAGAGCAAAGCCGGAGCTGACTTCTGTGTGTCAGCCATTAGGGAGCAGAGAGGAAGAGTGTGAATAGTGACTTATGGCATCGCTGCAGAAGCTGCTCTCTGGAGCCCAGAAGAGGTCTGAAAGACAAATCGCTGCCTGCACACATCGCTGCCTGTCCTTGGAGTGCACTGACAGGCAAGCCTGCAGAGAGAAGGCACTGTCACTGCTGCTTGCCACTCTGCCGAGTTACGCATGCACAAGCCGCACACACACAAACGCACCACACGCTGAGGCGAAATCATGTCAACAGTCAGTTGAGTGGACAAACACTACAGTTGCAAACACTTTTTGTTGTGTATATAGCAGTAAATATATGCTTTTTTTAATTGAAGATATTGTGCACACTCTCAAAGTTTATTTGAAATGTAACATGCAGTTACCAAAGTATCAACTTTGTCTCAGATATTTCTTAAGCCTATGAATACTGCGTTTTTATTCACCACATCCGACTTTTTTTTTTTTTTTACAACAGTTCATTAAAGAAAAGTTGGTATTAAGTAACTTATGTTTTAGCCATAACATTGCTACGTCAGCAAAATGCTCCAAACAATGCACCACAGAATTAACCAAATTAAAGTAGGATAAAAAAAAAACCGCTCACCAATGTTGCATTTATTTGATAAAAAAAACAGTAAAAACATGAATATTGTGAATTATTATTAGCAATTTAAGCAACTGGTTAAATGTTTTCTGTTTTAATATATTGTAAAATGCCATTTATTCCTGTGATGCAAAGCTTAATTTTCAGCATCATTACTCTAGTCTTCATTGTCACATGTTCCTTCAGAAATCATTTTAAAATGCTGTTTAGCTGCTCAAGAAGCATTTCCTATTATGAATGTTGTTTATTATTATGTAATAATGTATTATTAATAATAAGTTATTATATAATATTAAATAAAAACAATATTAGTAAAATAATAAAAGACTGATACATAGAATTAGTAAATAAAATAATACAATTAATGTAAATAGTGTAGCACAGATTCTGTGATATTTTAAGATATTTTGAGACCATGTTGAAGTCTTTCATTTTTGATTGTGGACATATTGGTAAATCTGAGCCCAGTATGAGACACTCTGGAGGTTTTTTCTGATACTCTTGAGATTAAAAGATTTTATGAAAAAGTCTCCATTTAAAGATTTGAGATATTAAAGAGAGCCAAGTCAGAGTTATCTAAGGTTTGCAGAAACGAGGTTTAGTGGTCAGTGGAAGAGGACTATGATTAAAAATTGATGCCCGAGATTTTTAGACCCACTTTAGCTGCACATGACGGCCATTTCGTGAAGCAACATGTACCATTGAAGTGTTGATTTCCTCTATTCGCACTGGCACCCACTTATTTCCTTTGAGATGGTGAGAGGACGCAGAGCTCAAAGTATGACTGCTTCTCTGCAAATGCCTTCGATAAATACCACATTGTGCTTTTACCCAGAAAGACCTGCAATCTTTATACAAAGAACGTTGTTTTTTGACCCACACATCTCAGTTTGACAACTCTACAGTTGGGGAACCATTGTTACCTTTCTTTTTTAATTAACCTTATGCATGCTACGAGAGAATGCACGCTCACGGCAGTCATATCCCCTGCCTTGTTTACCTGTCTCACCTTACAAAGGAAGTAGAATATTTTTTCTCATTCACCTCAGGCTACAACAAGCACGTTGCATCGCTTTGACCCGCTAGTAACTTATCAGATTGTCAGCGAGGCCCCATTATCTGCTATCTAGATGTTTCAAAGATACGCAGAGGGCCCTTCTCAGGATGTCATCATCTATTGGCTCAGAAAAACAGTTTTACACTTTAGCACGATGCCATTTTAATAGCCTCAGTGGAGCTGGAGGGAGGGGGAGGAACAGTCTGCTTTTGACAGCCTCGGGCACATCCCCCCCTACACACAATAAACTATTTATCATTTCAAACTGGCTAATGAAGCCACATACTCTGAGCCAGCACAAATTGTGCTGTATGTGTGAACGCATGTGTGAGTGTGTGTGTGTGTGTGTGTGTGTGTGTGTGTGTTTTGATATGTGCGGCTGCGGCATTGCGGATCTCGTAATGAGTCAGTGTTCAGGTTTCCGCTCTTTACGCCGGGCACTTAGTGAGAATGATCTGGAGAAGAACGCTATAGTGTGTGGCAGTTTACGATTAAGAGTAATCCCCCACATCTGGTCTGCCCAAAGCGCTAAGACTTGCTCGTTGGATTCTGCTTCACATATATCTACGAATTTTTTAGGCCTCGGGTTGCTGTGTAATTCAGGGCAAATGGCGTAGTGATCCCTTAATGCGTGTTGACGGGCGTTGCTTTCAGGCGTTTGCTACATGTGTCTAATTGTAAAACACTGAGCTTGACCACATTTAAGACTTGTGTGTTTTTGAAGGGGTCTGATTTGCTATATGGGTCCTTCGGTTGAAACCTTGAACCTGAGTGCAATATCAATGTTAAATATGTTATATATCCAATGTATGCAAGTTTTTATGACAGAAAAAATTACCAACATCTGTAATGTACAGTAAATGATACAAAACTTTCATTAAAGTTACTTTGTCTAAAATGAAAAAAAAACAAAAACAAAAAAAAACGTACATCTTTAATATAAATATTGTATTAATATTGAACGATTTTGATCGATATAAAAATAATCTTTTTAATTATTCTTTCAGTACTTCTGAGATAGAAGTATCTGTTTTTTATTTTGTATTTTGCTGGCAAATAAGATGACTTCAGATTTATACAGAACAAATATAACAAATCAGAAATACATTTTAATATTATGTGTAAACACACCTTTTGCCAGGATTTTTTTAATTAATACAATTAAGGAGGTGCAAATGCATTTAAATAAATGTAGTTTTTTAGTTTTTAAACTATTTTTAAAAATATATTACACAAATTTAACCAGATAAATTTGGTAGCATCATTTATTATTTTCTTTTATAAAATAACTAATAATTACAAAACTCACAATCCGTATCTTCAACTACATATTGTCATATGAAAAATCAGCCAGTAATCACTGATTTATGTGAAAAGCCATAATTAAATCATAACATAGCAGTTCTTGGTTCATTTAGTCTGAGAGAACTGGACTGATTTTGAAGGGTTTTAGATTCACTAAAAAGAACTGGTTAATAAGAGTCAAAAAAATGCATGCCATTTCCAGAACCAATTTTTTTTCAAAGAACAGAACTAGTTCTGAATAAGACTCCTTTCTCAGTTCTCAAACCTAATGAATATAAATAGCCTATACTCTGAATGTATGCTGTTAGTAGGTCAAGTTACATACACATTAGCAGATGTTTTTTCGTCTGTTTGGTATTGGTTTTCTGCTGAAGCATTAAGAACATTAAAAGGTCACTCATCAAGACCCGTACAGTAGTTAATGAATACCCAGCACTCTTAAATCAGGAAGATCTGTACCTCAGGGGAAAAAGTAAATGACTACATATGTCTGACTGCCAGCCTGTTTATTTCACCCTGCGAATGTATGTGCACAGCTGGTAGAGCATCTTTCTAACTTAAGCCCTTATAAGAAGATTAGGTTGGGCCTAGATTAGAGCCTTGAGGGACCCCAATATTTCAGCAAGAACTGTAGATTTGTATTTGTTCCTTTAAGTTTAACAGAGTATAAGGTGGACTGACTACTGGTACAAATGCTAAGGTAAAATACAGTTCAGAATCAATTTTGTCAACTTTTGAATGCTAGGAAGCACAATGAAATTAAATTTACTTTTGATTTGAGTTTGAGCTATATAAAAGTGCCAGCTCAATGAGTAAATGATGTATTGGTTACCATGTTGAGATCAGAAATTATAGCTTTTCAAAGGCCCAAAGAATCAACAATAACTCTGCTAAGCCTCTGAAATATCTCTGCTATTCACATGCTTAATCTTCTCACATAGCCTGGATTTATATTTCTATGAATGTTTTCAAATGCTTAGTGTTGTTTAATTTTCACTAATACCTGGCTAGTTTTAATGTCATCTTTGTAACAACATTATTATATGTATTAGAACATATGACACCTAAAAAGTGGCTTTAAAAGCTTTAGCCTTACAATGAAGCTATGCTGAACAGATTGTGAATCACTATTGAAACTGCCTGGCTGTTCATTGTATTGAGAACCCTTTAGAACAGTGTTTCCCATCCTTTTTTTTAGTCGCGGCACCCTTTGGAAATTTTAACAAACTTGTGGCACCCTACAGAATTAATTTTGTCACAATATTTGAATTTCTAACTTCAATATGATAATTTGAAAATTATAGATATTCGGTACAACAGGGAAGAACTGCAGAATATAACGTCATACAGATATTTTTAATATTATTAAAAAAAATTGTCCATCAATGGTGGCAATCAGTAGGCTAATTTCTAATGAAGAGACCAATTTATGACAGATTTTCATGTAGGCTTTTATACATATGTAAACATTATTTAATTACCATTATAACTAGCTATCTCACAAATTTTTGCTCACTCAGTGTTTTTTTTATTTTACAGTGGGGTAATTTTGGTGCAGTAGCACAAGATAGCTTGATTTCAAACTTTTAATTGAATAAAAATGAAGCAAGCAGTCAGTAATAAAATAAGAACAAATAAAGAAATTAATAATGATTGCACAAATAAAAAAATAATGACAGGCCTTCGAATTAAATAAATTGCTTTTTAGTTTTTCAGGTAGGTCTAACAGTAGGGTTAAGATATTTAATTTTTTTTTTTTTTTTTTACAATTATCCAAATAATGTTTAGTCCTAGAAAGCTATTATTATCAGAACACGTGAGCATAACATAGCGGTTAGCAGATCAATGAATGAGAGGGCAGTGTTACCAGAGTTGCCCATATACCACACCATGTTACAGCACAGTAGGGCTATTGCAGACAGAAACAATACTGTACTACATCAATGTTACCTGTCAGCTCAATTTTTGAGTGGACTCTGCTGTTCCGATTCGCATGAACGGTATACGAGTGGAGCGACTGAGCGCACACGCATAGAGCGGATAACACACACGCATAGAGCGGGATAATACGCAGAGCGTCACACCACATGAAACTGAAACCTGAGCAGTGAACTCATTTTCGGCAGCCGAAATTTCTGTGCATCTGGAATGGATATTATATAATAGATGCTTTTTTGAACATTTTAGCAATTTAAAAATATAAAAAAAAGATTTTTTTTTACACGGCACCCCTGCTCTCGACAGACGGCACCCCGGTTGGAAAACACTGCTTTAGAATACATGCATTCATTGAAAAACCAATATAAACCTGAGGCAGTTCACAGTCTCATGGTTTGTAATCGGCAGAGCTGCATTTATAAGATTAGAAGGACACACAAATGCAATGAGGTTCAGGGTTGTTTTCTTAGTATTGATTGAATTATGATTAAACCATATTTGTCTCAAGGGTAGGGTGCTGACCCTTCCAAAAAGAGAGTCCTATTTTTCAAGAACAGAGAGAAGACCATTCAAAAGACAATTTCCCCTGGTATCTCAACTTATACAACCTGCAATTAAACTAATGGTGAGCGAAACCACCCGGAGGAAATTTTTATTGCTTGGAGGTTGCTTTTTCAAAGCTCTGGAGACTTAATGGAGTTCTTCAATTATATTTTAACTTTTTCTCAGATGTTTTTCTTAAATTTCTTTAGACAAAAAAACTAAACAAAAAAAAACACAGAAGAACCCTGAGGCAGTCAAGTGGCTAGCTGATGTGATTTCCCCTAGATGCCCCTCTCCTCTAGGAAAGATCAAGGATCTTCCTTGGTGTGTCCTGAAACTTTAGAGGAGATCAAGGTTGTGTACCATTCAAAATTGAATTGAGAAAGCCTTTTAAAATTTCAGTTCAATTCCAGATTTAGAAATTAGCCTGAATTGAGGTAGCAAACAGTTTATATATTTCTCCATATTTAATAATTCGATATATCCTTTCTCTCTTTCCCATTAAAATTCCAAATCAACTTCCTGTAGCGTGCAGCCAATAAAATTTAAATTTACACTCACACAAAAAGAAGCCAGTTCTTCGAATTAGAGTATATCTGAATTAATAGGGTGATTTTCCCTCTAGATTTTCTCTCTATTTAATCTTTTTGTTGTCTCTTACTGATCTTACTGTAGTTTTACTTTCTTATAGCCAGGCGATGCTTTCTCTCTTGTGCATCTTCTTGTGTCTGAGGCCAATGTCAAGAGGAAAGCCCGACACCTCACCCTGAATCTCCCTGAATAAGCAATCGCCGGCTCTGTCATGTGACATTCCCAGCGTGTCAATGCGTTTGACCTCCCTCTCTGTTCCTGCGGCTGGTATCAGTGTCGATCCGCTGTGGGTCTTACAGGTCTAAGGAGGGAGTTGGAAAGAATGTGGCAGTGTTTTTGTTCGCCGGCTCCTCTGTTTCACCTCTCCTCATTCAAGAGCCTTGTCGCAGCGCGACAGATAAAAGCCCTTATCAAATATTGTCTGTGCTCAGCTAAGCGTGGCCCTCTAATCTCAACCTGTGTCTGTTCAGGGGGCATCTGACTACCCACTGCCCACTAGACTGTGAGAGGGAAGTAAAGGTGCGTAGACATTTCGGTCACGAAGACGGCCACGTTCAGGGCCCGCCATCTAGTTAAGATGCAGGTCATGGAACGGCGACAGAATGTTTACGAGCCCTCGGTTTTTCTCCTAAACACCAGTAGAGAGGTTCTATCACAATGAAGAAGAGCAAGATTGATGGTGCAGATGTACATAGAATAGGCGCGCTTGCTGCCTGCCTCATTGTGTCGGCAAAGATTTCTCACAGGGCTGCTCTGGAGGGAAAAGCCAGGCCTTGTCCGTGTTTTTGTTGCTGCGCCGCTGTATGCATTCCGATCGCAGTGGAGGGGTCAGATATAAGCCCGGCTAATTCCTGCAGACAGCAGGTATTGTTGCTTTATTGTAACAAATTGATCTGAGACCGCTCTCATCTGCTGCGGCATGATGAAGTAGGCTGGAGTCTTTTGTGCACATTAATTATCTTTAAAATAAATATGACAATGCCTGCACTCGGTGCTGGAATAGAGCTGTTCATAGGTGTCTTGTAAAGAGACACTTTATCACACAAGTATGGAAATACAATATTCTCTGCAAAATATATCCATTACTCGGGACAGAGACAGACACAGTCATTGTAAATTTAGATGTGTTTTACTGGAAATTTTGCTTGAGAGCAGGGGCTGTTATTCATCGCAGTGACTGCTAAATCGACATATCAGAGGGTATGTGTCTTTTTATTGCATTTGTGGTGTGTGTCTGCATATATGAGAGTGTACAGCACTTGGTGATTTAACTTCACATGGAAATGTTGGACCACCTCATTTACTTTTACACATTTGGCAGATGCTTTTATCCAAAGAAACTTTCCGTGACATTTGGAAAAAATTACACATTTTAAAGTTTTAAATGAATTCACAACTTGTCAACTAGGTTAAATTACTAAGTTGGCTAACATTTTTTTTTCATGGATTTGAAATAGCTGAAAATCACAACCTTGCAGTATTATTGTTTTGCCATGAATGCATTAATATATTTTTTTGTTTGCTGTCTAGTTTCTGAACAATTATGAATAATTGTAATTAATTTAGTTTTTATTCAAATTTTCTTTTATTGCTGTTTTCTTTTCTATTAAAACAAGTTTCAAATTTTATGGAAAAAATTGCGTTTATTAAAAAATATACAATATATGAAAAATGATATTTTTTCAATATTTTTCAATATGTATATTAATTACTTAATTAATAATTTAAAAGGACTATAAAATAATCATTAATATTTTATTTTGAAATCTTAACAATTATAAACGTAAATAAATATTTATTGCCCTACCTGGTCTGGCAGGTGTGCAGATTTGTTTGCCAATATATCACGGGCCCCAACAAAAAAAATAAAATTTCAATGTAAATTGAATAATACATTTAAAATTACAACGTAGCTAAAAAAATTATATTATTTTCTTTATAAAATGTTAAAATGTATAATATTTTCTGTGCTGGAGCCGTGTTATGTTGGCAAATAGAAATCTAAACAATTCACCCAACCAGAAATATTCCTTACTGCTGATCCCTGTAAATATCTTATTGCAGCTGTGCGCTGCTTCAGTCTGAGCGTTAGTGATTTAATTTCAATCATAAATGCCACTACGGCACATGGGCATTGAGTCACTGTGGCATATATGTAAAAGTGTGACAAATAAATATACAAAATGTACTCGAAGCTCAAGTGGAATATTGAAGTGGCACTTGTATAACAGCGGGGCGAGCGATGCAGGCTCCCCCTGAATAAAAAGACATGGCAAATGATAAGCAAGTCCTCTCCAGTGCCTGCGTGGCATTCCCCAGTTTCCCATCAAATGTTCTTCACTTCATTTTTTGTTATATCTGCATTTGTTGCAGAATGCGCACACACACACACACACACACACACACACACACACATCCGCACGCTGGCACACACTCCCGGAGATGAGAGAGTTGTCAACTCTGGCCACTTAACCAAACCGTAATATTTAGCTGTAAGGCTTATGTCTGTAGTTTCTAGTCTTTTGCCCTGTGGGGATTTGCCTTGCTAGATCCTCAAAGGAAACACTGCTCATCTTCTCGTTTATATTCCAGCCCACCGCTCGAGCCCTGGGCAGTCACAGAAATCAGTGTAAAGTGTTCACAAATTATCTATTGCCACTCCTCCTAATGTACAATGCTTTTGGCTTTATGCTACATTTATATTGCACAATAAGAGGAAAGCATGGAAAAAACAAATATATTTGTTTATAGCTTGTTTTAAATGTCATTCAGGATTTACATGTTACATTGCTAAAAAAAAAAAAAAAAGGGAAAAAAAGAAGGTCATATTTCTATTATTTTTATTTAATATTACAGTTTTGTGGTAATTTGATTTTAATTAATCAGCATATCAAATAATTATAATTAATAATTTTTCTTTCTCAAAGCATAGCCTAACTATACGTGTTTTTTAATTATTTTTATATATATATCTAATATATATATATATATTTTTTTTTTTTTTTGTAATTAATTATTTAATGTAAGTAGCTTTTTATTGGATGATCGAGGTAAATTGTGCATATTTTGTCTTTTGGGAAACATGTAAACATCTTATGCAGCTTCCGAAGGCCAGTACTAAATGGCAACAATATGACCTTTTAACAAAATGAGAAAAATGTACACATCATCAACCTGTTCAAATGTTTGCACCCCTGGCTCTTAATGCGTCATGTTTCCTTCTTGAGCATCAGTGAAGTTTTCACCTTTTGTAATAATTGTGGATGTTGTCCTCATTGTGAGAAATGGGTCTTAAAATCATGCATTACTGTTGGAAAGGGTTCAATATGCAGGAATGCAAGAAAACCAAGGAATGTGCAGGACCTGGAGGATTTACTCTTCAGGACTAGTTTCAGCCTAGACTCACGCTCACGGACTGTTGGCTGAACGTCTGATGCATACGGCACACAAAATGGGAAACACTTCAGGAGTTTCGAAGTCGTCATCTGATTGGTTGAATTCTACTGGATTTCCGGGAGATGTTTGTGTCGTCTTCTTTAACGTTCCACCAGGAAACAAAGATGCCGTGTCGCCAAACCCCCTCATGGAAGAAGAAAGAAAACTATAAGCTGGATTTTCAAAAGTATATGAAATATGTAAAGTTCGTGCATCGACTCTTTAAAATAGGTTTTAACACACCAGTCTGTTGTTGGGGACACAAGGCACAAAAATGAGCACAAAACAAACGTGAGTGGTTGATTTACCTGTCAGTCATAGGCATCTTGGCGGTCTTGGCCATACAAAGTGGCAAGCTCCCAGACCTTTGCCGTCAGTTGATGGTCAGCTATGCGAGGGAGAGGTCAGGACAAACAAGGGACTCATGAACACCTTACAAATCAAAACAGTCGTTGATCATCCAGCACAGTATTAAGAGTCAAGGGTATGTGAACTTTTGAATGGGTTCGTTTATGTGAATTCAGTTAATGAGTTGTAAACATTTATGTGAAACGGCTTATTCGGGACAGTAGTAAATAAAAAATAAGATGCATTTTTTATCATCCCTCTTATTTTAAATTACTAACATCTTGCATATTCTGCAAAGGGTATGCAAATTTATGAACAGAACTGTATACTGATTTAAAGTCCCAGAGGTCATAATGATGATGTGAGCATTTTCATATATTTACAATATATGTTATCTCTAGTGTATAATGAAGAGCAAATTATGTACATTATGTGTAATTGATGCTTTATCTGTGGGTGAACTAGAATGATAAAAAGCACAGAGAATGCAGTTTAGATGCCACTCAAACCAGCTAAATGAGTAGTATTTTAGCTTAGTAGATATTCAAAATACATTCTGTGGAAACTAAATGGCACACTCAAAATGAAAATGTAATTCCTCCAATATCAGTTTGCATTCGCCACAATTTTTTATCCAGGCATCCGCAATTCTGAAAGTTGGGGCTCAGAGAAAATCCTGAGTTTCCTACTGGTTGAGGTTGCATTCATGTGCTATGAATACTATCCTCCTTACTTAAATTATCTGGAGCAAGGGATGAGGTTTTGATTAGGTCTTAGGCAACTGAGCAAATACAATTTATTTTCCATCTTTTATAAACACCTTTGTGAAAAGCCTGAATTTATGCGTTCAAGAGTCTTCAGGTATTACATAATAGCAGATTAAACTTTCAAGAAGCATCTCTATGCATGTTTAATGCTCAATGGGGATTTTTAGAAATTTGTAAGCTGGGGAACCTACTTTTGGATCTGTGTTATCGGTGTATGTCAAGTTTAATCGGTGTGTATTACTTATGCATCAGTTTTACGAAGTTGTATTTAAGATTAAAATGAAAAAAAAAACATTTTCATCTATGTCATGCTGGTCATTTTAATGCATCTTTTCAGACTTGTTTTTTATTTCTGTATGCTAATGTGTCTCTTTCTCTCTGTTTTTCTACAGAGGATGAGCTGTAGCTATCTCCTATGCACCATCCTGCTCTTTGTTGCCGTGTTACTGGCTGTCACAGTAACCGGGATCATCCTTCTGATGAACCATTACCAAGCGCCCAGTGGCCCCGATGGCCCCCCACTCATCAGCACTAACCAGGATGAGGGTAATGCCCTGGTAACCATTGAGAGAGGCGACGGCTCCCGCATCAACATCTTCATTGATCCCAACTGCCCCGACTACAACAATAACTTCCTGCGTCTGGAGGGCGTGCAGACCTCACTGCTGCACTCGCTCACCGACCATGACACTGATCTGAAATCAGTGAAAGGACAAGACCGGGCTCTGCTTGTTAAACTGGCTGAGGAGGTGGCCAAGCTGTCCGCCCATGCCAGTCAGCTGAAGATGGAGTACAACGCGCTGAGACAAGGCCAGGGCAACATCGGGCAGGAGCTCAGCACTTTGCAGACCGAACAGGGCCGGCTTATTCAGGTTAGTTTGGGAAATTTTGCTGTCCCCTCCAAGAGGAGACCCAACGAATCAGGCTGAAATGAATTTGTCCCTTGTAGTCATCGCATTATCCACAGAGCCAAATTCTAGTGCGTACCAAGTCTGAATTTCTGGCATGAAGAACTTAGAAAACAAGATTTTAAAATACAACAATGCTGGGAGGATTCACAAAGAATGAATGGCACCGTTGATAGCGCTGTTTAATTTGCATGCGCTGTTTGCATTGTTTTAGCGCCTGGTTCACTAAAGGATTTATGCAAATTAGATAAACGTGCAAACCATCTTTCAGGCTGGTTCTGAGTATAAGGTTGTTGGGCAATGCTGCACACTATGTGATCTGGCATACTTTGCTGGGACTGTTCAGTATTGCCCAACTACTGCGGTCCAGGTGCCTGACTCGGCTCACTCACCTCACTGGTCTGGATATATTCCTGGTTATAATGGAACAGCTATTCTAAATTTGGTTTACCGTGTGCTTTCCATGGGCAGTAATAGTGTGGCGTTAGTAGTGCCAGGCGCAAGAGTTTTGTAAATGCAGCATATATTAAGCCTAATTTACATAGAAAACTACATGTTTTGTGGTGAAAAGAATAATTACATTTTATTTTAAATACCCATGGTTTTTTTGTGCATTTAGTGTCTGGTTTATTGTTGTGTTGATGTTGATTGATTTTTCCTGTATAACTGCATTCAATGGTGTTTGTTACACATAAGGAAGTTTTTATGTCAACTTTTTAATTTCAGAATTATGTTTCTACTTCTTGTCTCTAGAAACTTTACGTACGTGGGCTGGTAATATAACAAGACGTCCTTTGATGACGATATTTTGTCTCAAACTATTACATTAATTGAGACACCGGTCAAATTAAAAATAGAATATGTAATATCGTGGATCTATATTTAATAATATGCTCTCCTTCTCTATAGTATTTTTTTCTAGCTGACTAATTGATTTATGGACTTGAGGTCGGCTCTTCCTGAGATAATGTGACATTAAGGGACGTTGCTGATTAGGTCTTACTACGTATCTTAGCCTGAACGACCGACCAGCACTAACAGCAGTGAGGATCTCCAGTAAGGGTGTACTCTCTTATTTCACAACATACCATCGATGTTCGATCGTCACCGTTTATTTGGCTCCGGCTCTCACATTTATCTGCTCAACAAGAGACACTATGAACAGTGTCAAATCAGAACAAAGCAATGCTAATTAAATACCACTCTTTCGGTTGATGATTTTGCTCCTCCAAAACCTTTTCAGCTGAAATAACAGCTTAATTTTTAGCAGCTGTTACTCCAGTCTTCAATGTCACATGATCCTTCAGAAATCATTCTAATATGCTGATTTGCTGCTCAATTATTAGTAATGTTTCTTGTAATTATCCATGTTGAAAACAGTTTTTACTGCTTAATATTTTTGTGGGAACTGTGATACAGGGTTGTGCCCCATTCAGTTCTCCACATTCTCAAAATAACCCAGCTCTGATATATATTATGCTTCTGTGTGGCATCTGATTCCGTGTGAACAGGCCTTGACATCTACTTGAAAACCACATTTTGCTGAACTTTTTACTGATAGCAGTTTTAAAATAGTTCGGTTCAACTTCATAAGTACCATACTTCACCTGTGTCATTATTGTAAAAGCCTTTATCAGCACCGTCTGGATTGTCAAGAAGAAAGAGTGAAAGAAAATCACAAGCACCATTACTCACAGTGTCCCCCAAGCTCCAACTTTATGACCTTTTATGAGTGTAACACTCACTGATTACAACAGACGGAGAGATTATTTATCCTTGACAGTAATTTGAGGCTGAAATACTACGGTTTCTCAAACATTCAACAAATCTCCTAGTGTTTACAAGATACCATTTGTCTCTTTCGCCAATATGTTGTTGGCATACTAAAGCTCTTTATGAGCTTTCCCGTGTGATGAACGGCTCTGTCTTTATTTCGTTCTCTTTTCTTTTGTTTTCTTAATTGAAACTTGAGGGAAGTGACTTGCCCGTGAACTAGCGGGGGATCGAGCTCACACTACGCTGCCGTATGCCAAGATCCCCACTAGGCACGCACCTCATTTTCACTGTGCATTTGAAGATGAGATGACAAAACGCACTAGAGCTCAGTAGTGTCAAACAGTGGAGGACTTTATTTGATGTGGCACACCACAAGGACTTTATAGCAGAGAATTTAGTCGACCACATGATGTCTGTATAAGAGATATAGACCCATTTGAATGTGTTTTTACCTTTTTATATATATATATATATATAAAACTCTATATTTCGTCCTCGTGCTCTGGTTCTCAAATCTGATTGTTTTAGAACCATGAATCTTGTACTGGTATCACTACCTTTTTTTTGGTTTTATTATTCACTGAGCTAATCGTAGAGTACATTAGTTACTATAAGAAGAAACGTCTAGCTTCGCGGTCCTCTCTCTCTCATTCAGATGCACGTCTTGCCGCATTGTTTCTCTCTTATAACCTCATTATTTCTCACTAATAACCTAACTGAAGCAGCACATGCCCTTGATACGAATTCTAAAAGTGACGTATGTTTAATTGTCAACTTGAGCTTTGAATCCGTGGCGGAAGGAAGTAGTTCCACACAAAAGAGGGTTTTATTAGGCACTCCGTTGTTTCTTGTTTAATTACACTTATGTTCTGTTGAACTGTTGTATAAACGCAATATCACTCTCGTACTCGAGCAATATCGGCTCTATATCAGCGGCTGTGATTGCCTCCTATATATATATAGATCTAAATATTACTTTTTATATATGTTTATAGGATTTATAATTTAAAATGCAACTAAGACCTACATTGCTATTATTCCTATACTAAATTTTAATTGAGCAAGTGGCATTTGAAACTTATGTTTGGGCCAGGTGAATGAATGAAATAAATGAATCTGTACTGTTCACGAAATTAAAGTTGACTTGAACTGATGGTGTGTACACTTAGCTACACAATGTCTTTTTCCTTTACCAATTATGTAAATGCACAAATGGCTTATTTCTCGAAAATGTTTGTATTACATTGACTTTTTTGAACTGAAATACATTTGCCTTGTGACACATCAATTGATCTTCATAAATATCTGTTTCTCAATTCTGCACATACATCAGTTTGTTCCATCAACATTTTCACAACATATTTTAATATTTTACATTTACACATAGTTATCTAACAGTGCATCAAACATATTTTTAGATGAAAACACGGGAAGATAAAATTAATAAATAGTTATGACTAATTTAACGATTTGTTTGTTAATTAATGCAAACAATTTGTAAAAATATACTGTATGCGCTGCTTATAGACACCAGACAGATAATGATTTATTCAACAGATGCTCACTTTCACAAAACAGACAAATATGAATAAAAGCACACAGGAATTACAAACCCCGATCTTTTAATAAATGCAAACCTACTGTAATTAAATTATGTTCAATTGTACAGATACAGTTATAAATAAGGTTACCAAATAAAGTTAATAAACATACATTGAGTCCATAATGCAGAAATCTCTGAGCTTCTCGTTTGACAGTCGCAAACGATCTTATAAATAGCAGTCAGAACAAAATCAACTCTCCGAAAATGCATAGTATTGTAGCGTCTCGACCAATCTGACACACTAATTTTAATTTGATTTAACAAATCAAATATTCATTAGATTAACAAATCGTCAAAGACCCCTCACCCAATATACATACTGGGTGCCAGGATGTCTGCGAACACCAGGCGCTATGGCCCAGACAACTTATCATGATAGCACTGGTTTGATGACCCCCCAGGATGTGAGAAGGATAGCCCAGCCGCACTCTTTGTTCCCAGGAAAGCAGGAGTAGACATGGACTGTGTTCTTCCAGTCTCTCTTCCCAATTAGAAAACCGTTAATTGAATGACCACACATATTTCTTCAAGGCCATGAGGAGGATTAGTTTCATATGTGTATTTGTCTTTGATATTCTTAGACTATTTTAGTATGCTTGTGAGGGGACCCATTCCTGATCATCCCTTTTCACTATATGTAATTTTACCTTGTTTAGTATCTATGAATTCGTCTTCTGTTGATTTAAACGAGAGTGTATATTATTTGTTGGTACATAGGCAATATATATTATGGCCCTGAGAATCGTTAGTAATTTCGTTTTAAGTCCATTTGCAAATTACCATGGTTAGAGACAAAGGGTCATAAAGCCCTCCAGCAATTGTCACCTCCCGCTCGGAAATTCCATTTTTGCTCATTGGACAAGCCCATCTTGAAAGGCGGAGATCTTCTCACGACCTTAAGGCCCGGCTCCAGGGACCCGCCCCATTCGGTGGTTCGGTCAGAAGCAAAGATGATGTGAGAAAAACGCTTCCGGATACCAAAGCATCTGTGTCAGTCCTTTTCCCTTCGGCCTAGTCTTTCCATTCATCAAGATCCTCTGACTCAAAACTGGTTCTTCATCGCCCGAATTCAGCAAAGATCAACGGGAAACTTTAAGATTTGCATCAGGAATCTCTTTCAGACCGCCGAGACTCGCTAAGTATCAAACTTAGTCGTATTAATTGATGCATTAAGTATCAGTTACACCTTTTTAAAGGTGTGTTTGAACTCAGAATCTGTCGTATCCCTGAAGGCTTTGATCTGTTTAATATACATGCAAAGTGTTCCATAAAATTCATTCTTTATGCCTCTTTCTGTACTGAGTTAAGTTTTAACCCTTTCCTATACCAACTGTAAGTGTGTGTGTGTATGTGTATGTTAGAACAGTTTATGTGTTTATGTAGTCTTGTCCTTCATGGTCCCGGACAGGCTCTTTCTGGTGTCTTGTCATGGTTGGTTGTCTGTGCGTACGTCCTATCATTAAGTGTGTTGCGAGCTGCACCCCGCCTTCATTAATCAGAGCGCGCCAGCTGCAACTCGTTTACGAGTCCTATATAGGGCACTCTGTTCAATGTGTGTTTGTCGGTTTGTTATTCTCATGTTCCTGTCTCCCTGTCAGTTTTCTGTTTCCAGTTCTCGCTCAGTCTGGGTACGGATCTTCAGCCTTCTCCTTGGTTTGGTCAAACGCAGTGGTTGAAGGGATTTCTCTGTGGAGCTCTGATTCGGACCTGGACCCGAGGATTATCCTTGTTGTCTCCGTTGTTTGTGATTACAAACTAAACCTTACCTTTGCACTCGCACTTGGATCCAGACTCTTCTCTGCCGTGACAGAACGAACCGACCATACTCATTTCAATTCGATCCCCTCTCCAGTAGCCCAGTGCGGCAGAGCTCAGAGACTTTTTGGCCAGAACTAATATTCGCGTGGAGCATCAGGAGGATCAGATGATGGCCACGGGACGGGCCGTTCAGACCCTGGTGAGTCAGCTGTCCGAGCTCACCACCCAGATCCAGCATCTGAAAGCTGAGCGGGGTTCAGCTCAACAACCAGCCGTGCCTCATCCACCGGTTTCGATGGGTCCGATTGTCCGCACCCCCGAACCTCGGCTACCACCTCCAGCTTTTTATTCTGGGGAACCCCAATTATGTCGTTCTTTTGTGGCAAAGTGTTCACTCTACATTTCCCTCCAACCATCTGCGTTTCCCACTGAAGAGGCCAAGGTGGCGTTCGTCATAACGCTGCTCTCGGGTCGAGCCGCTAACTGGGGAACCACAGTGTGGGAACGGAGATTACCCTGTTGCTCGTCTTTTCAGGCTTTTTCCGAGGAGCTACGGAGGGTTTTCGATCATGCAGCTTCGGGCAGAGAAGCAGCACGACTGCTTGCGGAGTTACGTCAAGGACAGAACACGGTCAATGACTATTCTATCGAGTTCCGCACATTGGCTGCTGCAGAGTGTGGGTGGAATGCAGAAGCACAGTGGGACATGTTTCGGTTTGGCCTGTCTGACAGGGTTAAGGATGAGATAGACTCTTCTGAGTTACCGTCCGGGGTGGATGAAATCATAGCTCTAGCCATTCGGGTGGACAACCGATTGCGGAGGCGGGAGCAACGACAACTCCGAGAACCGTCGTTCGTCTCACAGACGCAATTACCTGCACTTACCACTAAGACTGTTTTCTCTCTTCCAGAGTCCGAGCCCATGCAGGTGGGAAGGTTCCGACTCTCACAACAGGAGAGGCAGAGACGTAAGAGAGAGGGATTGTGTTTATACTGTGGCGGCCCCGGACACATCGCAGCACGGTGCCCAGCAAAAGACAACGCCCGTCAGTAGGGGAGAGGTTACTGACGGGCGCCATTAAGGAACACAGATCCTCTTACTCCAGCACTCATCTTTCTGTGAGACTGGAGGTTCGGTCTGTTTATCATGACTGTGAGGCGTTAGTGGACTCTGGGGCTGAGGGGAATTTTTTGGACATTGGGTTTGCTTGGTCCTTTCAGATTCCCATGGTGGAGCTTTCTCAGCCCGTCTCTATGCTTGCACTCAACGGCCAGGCCTTACCTGCTGTCACTCACACCACGGCACCCTTAAGACTCATCACTTCGGGGCAACGGACTGAGGACATTCACTTTCTCCTCACCGACACACCCTCGGCTCCCTTAGTGCTGGGTCACCCCTGGCTGGTCCTCCATAACCCTCACATTAATTGGGTTAACGATACGGTACTGGGTTGGAGCGAGAATTGTCATGCCACCTGTTTGTTGTCCGCGTGTTCTCCTGTTGTTTGTTCTGTGTTTCAGGAGGATCATTCGGACCTGTCTAACGTGCCACAGGAGTACCTTGATCTGAGGGGAGTGTTCAGTAAGTCTCGGGCTGCTTCTCTACCTCCTCATCGTCCCTATGACTGTGCTATAGATTTATTGCCAGGTACGTCTCCGCCTAAGGGCAAGTTATATTCACTCTCCAATCCGGAGAAGGAGGCTATGGAGAAATATATTTCTGATTCTTTAGCAGCCAAGATCATCCGCCCCTCTTCATCTCCGGCCGGTGCGGGGTTCTTTTTCGTGAAAAAGAAAGACGGCTCTCTTCGTCCCTGTATTGACTATCGGGGCTTAAACGACATCACGGTGAAGAATACTTACCCTTTACCGTTGATGTCGTCGGCTTTCGAGCGTCTGCAGGGGGCGTCATTTTTCACGAAATTAGATCTCCGCAACGCTTATCATTTGGTTCGCATAAGAGAGGGGGATGAATGGAAAACCGCTTTTAATACCCCCAGGGGGCACTTTGAATATCTTGTTCTTCCTTTTGGCCTTTCCAACGCTCCCGCGGTTTTCCAGGCACTCGTTAACGACATTCTGAGAGATATGCTAGATCAGTTAATTTATGTCTACCTGGATGACATACTGATATTTTCCAGGAACATGTTCAGCACGTCAGACAAGTGCTTCAGAGGCTGTTAGAGAATGAGCTTTTTGTCAAGGCGGAGAAATGCGCCTTCCATGCACAGTCTGTTCCTTTTTTGGGGTACATCATCTCGGCCGAGGGGGTGCGCATGGATTCCGAGAAGGTTCAGGCTGTGGTGAATTGGCCAACCCCAGATTCCCGCAAGGCCCTGCAGAGGTTTCTGGGCTTTGCCAATTTCTACCGGCGTTTTATTCGCAATTTCAGCCAGCTAGCTGCACCTTTGATGGCCTTAACCTCCACCAAGACTGCGTTCAGGTGGTCTAGTGCAGCGGAAGCGGCATTTTCCAAACTGAGAGGCTGCTTCGTTTCTGCTCCCATCCTCATAGCCCCTGATCCCTCCCGGCAGTTTGTGGTGGAGGTTGACGCATCAGAGGTGGGGGTTGGCGCCGTTCTATCCCAGCGTTCCCTCGCGGACGGCAAGGTGCATCCTTGCGCGTATTTTTCTCACCGTTTGTCACCTGCCGAATGTAATTATGATATTGGTAACAGAGAGTTGTTGGCAGTCAAGCTTGCCTTGGAGGAGTGGCGTCATTGGTTGGAGGGTTTGGGTGTTCCTTTTGTCATCTGGACAGATCACAAGAATCTTGAATACATCAAATCCGCTAAAAGATTGAACTCTAGGCAGGCTCGGTGGGCACTTTTTTTCGGTCGCTTCGATTTTTCCATTTCTTACCGTCCTGGTTCTAAGAACATCAAGCCGGATGCGTTGTCCCGTATTTTTGATCATTCGGAGCGTCCGTCCCTGCCCGATCCCATTGTGCCAAGGAGACTTTTTATTTCTGCGGTCACATGGGAAATCGAGTCTAAGGTCCGCACGGCCTCTCAAGGAGTAACGCCCCCGTCCGGGTGCCCACCGAACCAGTTGTTTGTGCCAGAGTCCGTAAGGTCCGACATTATCCGATGGGCTCATTCTTCCAAGGTAGCCTGTCATCCCGGGGTGAGACGTACCATGTTTCTGGTAAAACAACGGTTCTGGTGGTCAGGTATGGCTCGGGACATTGGTTCATTTGTTTTGGCCTGCTCCGTCTGTGCTGTTTCTAAGTCTTCCAATCGACCCCCCGCTGGACTCCTTCAGCCGCTGTTAGTTCCTTCGAGACCCTGGTCCCATATTTCGTTAGATTTTGTCTCTGGTCTTCCCCCTTCTCAGGGGAACACAGTGGTTTTGGCCGTGGTGGACCGATTCTCGAAGGCAGCTCATTTCATTCCTCTGCCCAAATTACTCTCAGCCAGAGAAACAGCGGTTGCTGTCGTAGATCACGTCTTTCGTTTACATGGCCTCCCAGTAGACGTGGTCTCTGACAGGGGGCCCCAGATTGTGTCCAAATTTTGGAGAGAGTTTTGTAGATTGTTGAGGGCGACGGTTAGTCTTTCTTCTGGGTATCATCCCCAGAGTAATGGTCAGACCAAGAGAGCCAA